>JAHIAL010000116.1:600000-1069808 GCA_021605145.1 Aegilops bicornis | reverse complement strand
GGTCGATCGCGGCCGGAGAAGTCTGAGGTTGACTGGTTGGTAGGCGGGTGTGTGTTGGGGCTGGCGTCGCCGGAGAATAACGGGGCGATGTGGGGAATATAGGGAAGGAATGGCCCAGCGCGTTGGAGAAGTGCGTCACGGTAGAGGCGGCGGGTAGCTTTGACGACCATGGGGCCAGAGGCCGAAGCGGCCGGGCCGGCAGGGTGGATTTAGTTTAGGCGGTTTACGGAGGAAGAAGAAGACAAGAGATAGAAAGATACCTGACGGATGTTGATGTCAATCCAACGGCTGGTAAACAGAATCGTTTGTTGTTGGCTAGTAAGTCGACACCACCTTGGATAGGCTATTTCCTCGCGGGTCCCAACCGCCTTGAATCCAAATACATCGCGGTCATGCAGCCTTTTCCTATGAAAATTTACGCCATTTGATGTGCTAGTTCGAAATAAGTTTGTGGGTCTTTGGTGGGGAGCTAATCACTTGGCTTACAGAATGCAGTGAGCTCAAGCAACCCGGCGAGAGTGATGTTATTTCCTTGGTTGGGATTTGTTACAACATTTCACTATAAATTAAGCGAATGGAAAGCCATTTGCCTTGTTTCAAAAGAAAATATGATAGTCATAGCCGAGTTCAAAAGGGCAGGAACATCTAACTCCAGCTTGCAAAACTGTATGCGAAAGCGAGGGTTAATTGTTCATCAGGGTTTACAAAAAACCCAGTTGAAAAGGGCAGCAACATCTAACTCAAAGACTTGTTTTTCGGAGTCACTTGGTCAAATGGATCGGTCGGTCCATAAAATGAACATCTGGGAGGTCGTAAAATTTCTTTGGATTATGACCACAATATGTTGTAAATAGAAGCCCGACACGTTGAAGCTCTTTTGCCACACAAACTCCTTTTTGCTTCTTGACATACCCATCCCGTCAAAACCATGCTCTTGATAAACTTAAGCACGATGGACAATAGTAACCACCGCATTCATTGAGGAAGAATGTTACAAATCTTGTGTTTGCATGGTTGGCTACATATCGTTCTAAGCGTTATTGTCTTCAATTGAATCTCATGAGAAGTGAGAAAATCCGATGCTTATGAATCCACCGATTGGTTATAACTTTCTTACCCGATCCTGTTGCCTAAATATACATGAAGATTGAAAGCAGTTAAGGTCTAAAAGAAGAGTGTCGAAAGAGCAACATTTGAGCAGTTAATTCTAGTACACTATATGCGGGCTTCCAATGTCGCGTGAAATTATCACCTTTATATACAACTTCTCCGGACATGGAAAGCATTGCGACAAGCCAATAATCTTGTTCGAGATCAAAACTATTCATTTGGATATATAAGATCTTGTGAATCCAGCACCATTGATAGGCCATCCATGGAGAAACTCTTCATTGAGCATAGAACATAATATTAGTACAAAATGTGTACTCAAGATGATATATAAATTATCTTGTGAGAAATTTAAAATGCACGACTTATGGTTACAAGTGTAGATGATAATATAAAGTGCACGAAGAAGCCTGTGGAGCCAAACACCATATTGAAATGAGCACGATTGTGTATTACACCCAAGGTCTCGGTTTAGGCGCGAGAGAGGGACGGTTATTTGCAACGGTGAATAACTAGAATCAAGGATCAACCTTTGAAGTGAAGGGGCATCTTGGATGATGAGCTGCCTTCCGTCAAAAGAAATTCCAATTCTTACAAGGTTAGGCGACTTTATTTGAGACAACCAGAGTTCTAGCTGTGAAAACAAGCACCAAGCACTCCAGTAGCAGGCAAGCGAGTGGATGATCTTGATGCAATGAGGCCTCCGATATCTGAACCCGCACAAGTGAAAGTTTCTTGAGAAATGGGAGTCAAAGGTTTAGTACCAGATTATGCGGTAGGTAGCATGCAGTAGTAAAGGTGGCGGTGTGGAGAGAGGAGGAAAACCATGAGATGGACATACTGTCTTTGAGGCACAAGTTCATGGCGTTAAATTCGGTATGTGGTATATGTGATTTCGGGAATAGTAGAACTCAAGCAGTGCTGTAGATTACGTGAATTCGGTCGAGGATTTCAATAGGCGTCCACCGTGCGGGGCATGGTATGCTTGCTTTCGAGTAGCATGGCCGGGGCCGCATGAGGGCTTTGAGCGGAGCCACTGGTGGGGAGGAGATGATGGCTCTGCAGGATTTCAAAATCATTGAAGAGAGATAATGACGACGGTCGAGATTAAGAGCACGGCGCGCCATAGAGGTGCCACGAATTGAGAGAGGACTTGGGTGCGGCAGCAATCCTTGGTGGGGAGAAGCGAGATGATCTCCCCAAGGACGTCAGGAGATCGGTGATCACAGTCCACGAGATTCTGAGTTCACGGGATCCGGTGGGGAAGCGGGGCCGCCCGCTTCTCCCCTTGCTTGCTTGGGGTCACCGGGGATCTATCTGAGGACGTCGGCTGTGGCCGAGACCTCATCTTTCTTAGGCTGGGGTGGGCCGACTCCATTTTCCTCGAGGCGTCGGCGTCGCTCACGGATTTGAGCCGAGAATGTGAATAGCCGAGCCTGAATTGTAGTCTGGCGAAGAAGAAGGGGAGCTGGGGGTTTCTGTAGGAGTGAGGAAGAGCAGGGAGCTGGGGTTTTCTGTAGGAGTGAGGTGAAGAATTTGGGGAGTGCAGTGGAGCTAGTGGCCGTGAGGTGGGTGGGAGGCGAGGAGGAAGAAAGAGCACCGAGTTTTTTGGGGGGGGGTGTCTTTGGGTGTGGGTGGCGCCTCTCATTCCAATAAATATATGGGCTTTTGAATTGATTTTACTATTTACTAGTGTGGATGGGCTGTTTGTCTTCACCCAGAGAAACAATTACTACTAGTACAGATGGAGACACTCTCTGACTACCCGTAAAAACAATTACTACTAAAATGCAGTGGAGACACTCTACCGCATCGCTCCTCCTAGGTCATTGAAACGTCTCCCTCTACTGAATGCCGTTATACTTTTGTTCATCGAGCATGCGGGCCATGCAAGCCCTTACGGGCCCAAATACCATCCACCAAATTAGAAGGCGGTATGCAGGCGGAGAGTCACCCAGGTCGTGGCCAGCGGTAACGAGCCGTCGTATCACAAAACCCCACCTCCCGCAGTCTAAGTTTGTGGACGAAGCAACCATCATTTCACTCTTATTTGAATCCCTTCTCCCTCACCGTCTTCAAGAAAGCAACACTTTTCGCATGTCACCTTTGTTCTTCTCTCCGAGCGAAGGGAAGGTAAGCGGATCTGTGATGTTGGTATATTTTCGTTCGGAGAAAAAAAGAACTTTTGCAAATCGATAACCGATCCTCACTCTCTTTTTGTTTCATTGTCATTGCGATTGTGTTTTCCTTCGGTGGTCTCTAGTATTCGTCAATTTTATGATGGACCAAGGAGAACCGAGGCAAAGATCTTCCGATATTGGAGGCGAGGCAGGCTGATCCCCACGAGACAGAGAGGCTCCAAGAAGATGGAGGCAACCACCAAGCGACCCAGATCGCTCACGGCCACTCTTGAGATGGTCAGCGCCCGTTTGAGGTTACAGCCCCATGGCACTTTGCAGAGCAGTTTTCCCCCTTCGAGGATGTGTCCCCCCCTATTTGAGCTGCCCAAGGTGATTTCCTTCTTTGCCGATCTTGATTGTGGTTTTTCATCTAAGTATGTGGTGATTTTTTAGAGAAGGAAGTATGTGGTGATTAATAATGCAAAATTTTATTAACCGATGCCATGCTATACATAGTGGTTTAAATAACTTGTATTTCTTATCTTTGAAAAGTAATTCAGAATTTGTTTTACATTTCAATTAGAGCCAGAGATGCAAACAAAGTTGTGTGGTTGTACATGTCACTCTCTATGAGTAGGACGACCTGAATATACGCCTTTAGGGAAAGCGTAGTTCTTAGGATGTTGGATCACAGGAAGCCATTTGCGGTTATACCAATGAAGAGTTGTATTCCAGCCTCCTTTGTTGTCGAGGCGTGTTGTCCGAGTGTCTTTGAAGCACAAGAAGTTCAAAGCTACTCCTTTGTTTGTGAGGCATCTTTGTTCTTGTCAAGCTTACGCGGGGAAGATGGCGTGGCATGCCTCCACAAACAAGTTTATCGATGCTTAAGGCCACAAGGTTGTCTTCATGAAGGTTCATTAGGATTGAGCTGCTTTGCGGGGCGTCCTCGATGATGTTCATGGCAAGGTCCATCTTATGTCGGCCATTAAATTAGATCGAGGCATGAAATGAATTTGCTGACTAGTGTTTAATAGTTAGTTTGGATTGTGTCTAATTATCCGAACCTTGCACATTATTGACCCCTCTGGGGCTAGTACTATGTTTGAATCCGTCTATAGGAGCTGCTGCTACTTATGTGTGCCGTGAATCATGTGAGAACCATCGTAATTGTTGCGAAAGCAGATCGTCCTCACTAGTTTTTTTTCATGAATATGGCATGGTAAGACATAAGTTGTCGGTTTATCATCTGACGATGTGTGTTTTGATGAAATAGAGCACTGGTTCGAGAACCGTCTTGGCGTAAGCCGGTATACATAAGTACTTGTAAACACTTTGTTGGCGCTACCCCACTTGTAAGTGAGTTGTGCAAAACCACGGCACATTGGCTCAGCCTCGCTTCAACACTAGAGCTATCGACCAGACTAACAATCAAAAAATCTCTTGTTCGACATATAAACAACTATGTATCTTGTTACAGTGGTTCATGCAGTTAATTGAGGCCACAATGTAATAAATTCCAAATGTTCACACGCTAGTCCAGCGCTCATGTGGAACACTCACATTAAACTTGTCTTCATAAAAAACTTGAAAAGCATAAGTCAAGCAATTTTATACATCTCAATGATTCATAGAACATAACAAACATATACTAGTTCACAGCAAAAGACAAAGTTGTGAGAAGGTTTACAAATCAGGAAGAAATAAGCAAAAGGCTTCCTACGAGCAAAGGGCCTCCCTTGAGCTTAAATTTCCTGGAGTTCACTCTGGTTTTCTTGTTGCCACCATTGAGTTAGAGTTCTCTCATTCCGAATAACCGATGTAATAATTGTGGTCTTAATTTGGAATCTTGAATCGAACCATGGATGAAGCCCGGTAGAAAGTGCATTAGGACTAGGATGCGAATTGTTTTCGCTCGTCCACCTTTATGTCGGGGAAGTAAAACATACGAATCAGCTTCTTTTTAGATTCGTTGGTCATTCTATCTTAGATTACTACCAATGTAGGGATACCTTGAAGGCGGGAGGTTAGACGGCGACAACGAGGATAGCCATCTCATTTTCTATGTTATTGTACTAAAAGCTGAGGTGTGTGCTTTTGATTGCTTGGCGGATAGAAAGCGATACTGAGACGACATCGAAACAATATGGAGCGGAGACATCCTGTTTGCGCAAATCTGACAATCACGGTTATTTAAGCAGGTGATAGATATTACTACTTTCCCCGTTTCCTCTTAGAACCAAGTCCTAGATTCATGCTACAGACTTTCCCACTTTCTTCCCTGTTTGAACCAACGCTTTGAGTCATTTGTATGAACTAGCTTTACTTCTAATAATAGTAGAAGTCTAGGTGGCTTTGGAACAATGGACGAAGTAGAAAAAGGATCCACACGAAGGAAGGCTGCGGCGATGAGAGCAAGGCGGGGTTTGAAGGAATATATACACTGAGGGTCGTCGGCATGTGGCAAAGGCGGCGTCGGGAGCCGCATCTTGGCCACAATACCGTAGGGAGGAAGAAGGGGTGGAGGCCCTCCAAAGCCGCTCTCTCGGAGAGAAAGCACTGACGGCCGCCCGATCCCGGGACAGCGGGCAGCCGTTGGTCTCCTCCCTACGCGCCCGCCGACAGCGTGAATGATGCACCTACACCCCTGCGGTCGAGGTTGTCGGCGGATTTGTGACCAGCCGTGAGCTGAGAGAGAGTGTGGCCACCTATGTCTTGCTTAGATCTGGAGAGCATGAGAGAGTGAGCGAGAGGAACCCTAGTAAAGCAAGCGCTAAGGCTCCTGCTTTTATATATGGTGGAGTGATTTTTGTTGTACCCGGCTTCAAAAAAATGCGCTCCCTCGTGTACCCATGAAGTGGGTGTGAGAGAACTAGTGTGTGCGTTGCACCACTTCTCTTCGTGAGAGTACAATATACTATGACCAAAGAGCGTTACGCAAGAGTAATAGTATGAGTGTGTAGCGTGTGAGCTAAAATAAAATGTCTTGGCGCTGTCTTTTGTTTTTTAGAAGTTACGAGGGTAGGGTGTGAACAGCACATATGTGCGTGGCGTCTACCCACTGAGATAGGCGGTGGGTGCGACGTGCTTGAGTCTGTGAGAGGACTTCGGGAGAGTCGTGACTTCGTGGTGCGTGTGCGTGAGAGAGAGGGGGAGCGCGTATCAATGCAATGCATGTGTACATAAATCATTATCAGAGCAAGCGTTAGCCACAAGCCTTTTCACTGACGAACGCCCGTAAGAACCGTTAGATCGGCATCCGGCGATGTCGATTTTGCCATGTCATTTAATGAACAGCCACTCCTCCTACACACAAATCTTCCACATGAGTGTTAGCTTAACTACTGGTATGCTCCCTCCGTTCGAAATCACGGTGCATATAGGATATAAGCTTTATTGAAAATTCGAACCTGCAAACTTTTTACGAGTTTTACGTGTACCGAATTGCACATGTAGAATACCTGTATATATCATTTCATTTCATCTTGAGAGGTAACTATAAAGATGGGTGAGAGTCTACAAAGAAAGATCATCATTATCACCCATGGCAATTTCAAGCATCCTTTGGTGTCGAGGAATATCATAGGAACTCTATATGATATGATTTTATAGGATTTTTTCCTTTGGAGCCGAATTGGTTCATAGGAATGAGATTCATATACTCCACATTTCAAAGGAAATAAACATGATATCATTTCTATAGCTTTAGAGCCACTTGGTTCATATGAATGGATTCCTATACTCCCTTAATTGCAAATCCCTCCTCATAGGAATTGAGATACATGTCATCTCTAGATTCAATAGAAAAAGTTCCTACGATGTGAACCAAATGACATATCTTTTCCAATCCCTACTCATAGGAATTGAGATGCTCCATGTCATCTCTTTCCCTACAACTTCCATGTATACATCTTCTATTCCTAAATAAATAGTACAACCCACTAGTAGTTTTTTCCAAAACATGCAACTATGGCACAAGAACTATATAGTGTGCCAATAACTTTGAAAAGATGGTCATTGGATGAAGCTAACACAGCGGTGCAGAGATAGGCAAATCCGAGGCACCTCTTGAGCTGTTGGATATCATCAACATTCCACTAGATACGCCACATGTACAATTTAGAAGACTCCATGGTTGAACTTAAGCATAATGCACAAACCTCAAAACACAAGCACTTCTCCTTTGTTCTAGAATCTTACGTATCATAATTGATTATTTTTTCTAAATGAATTGCCATTATTTGTTTTTTACTTTATGATTTACAATGCACAACCCCATGAATCTTAACATTTTGTAAAACTAATTGATTTTGAATGAGATGAACTATAAGAACTAAAAGAACATCTATATCATGCATATATGACTCAAAGCTTTACATGCTATAGTGTGTATTTATTCATAATTTGGTTTCGAAATCTCATGCGTTCAATACATGTGTACCTTACTAGTTTGAGTAGAGTAGCAAATTTCACGCGCCCCGGGTATATCAAAATCTGAGTGCCCCATGCATCATTGCGCTTCCTGGTCGAACCCATGCCCACAATTTTTTATCGTACTATATCTCCATTAGTCCCCGAACCCAAAATGCTGCCTCGTTCCGTAAAACCAAGCGGCCCACACATATTTAAAGGCGTCAACTCGAACCCGTTTCACTACTGACGTGGCCCGACGCAGTAGTACTCCTACAAACCCTACCGCCGCACTCATCATCGGTATTCTTCAAGAGGATGAGGAGAAGCCGATTTGTAGTGGAGGCGCTTTAAAAAAGGATGCAGTGGAGACCGCTACCTAGGATGCCCTAGGTAGCTGTCATACGCATCATTGTTTTCTCTTTTCTTTATGCTCTTGCGCCCTAGAGTGAAATGATGGTTGCTTCGTCCGTCCGGCCTCGGCTTAATGCGGAAAGGTGGGGCTTTGTGATTTGACCCCTCATCGCTCATTTTTCTACTCTCATGGCTGCCTTCTGACAGGGAAGTGCCTCCAATTCCAACCGCTGCTCCGAACTGTAATTTGGTGCATCGCCGTGGAACAAGGCGATTGGATGAGCCACATGTCGACCAAAGGGTCTGTTAAGTGTCGCCATTTCGTGTCGGACCCTACTTGAGTTGCTACGCCAACACGACAGAAGCAGCCTACCACTTGGTTTTGCTCCTTGGTGAATCCCGACTATATTGGTCTAAAAGATACTGCTGAACTACCCTCTCCGTCTCGGTTTTTTTATTTTTATTTTAGGCGTCCTCGGTTTATAGGGCCTGCTGCGTAGTTCTATGTCACAAAAAGTATATCATTGGATTCTTAAGCGGATGTAGTTGTATTTAAAAAGTCGAGGCGGGGCTTTTCCCTGCAGTGGCGGTGAGGCAGTTCCGCCCTAGTCGGTTCGACGAGAGCGAGAAGAGCGAGGTAGGCTCTTTAAAGCGTGGGGTTGTGTGATTTGACAGTGATTCTTCTTTGGGTGAGGAGGCCCGTGATTTGACTTGCCATTATCATTTTAAGCTGCAGGCGCTCGACCGGCGTGAGTCTCTGATTCTGACCACCTCCATACGAGGTGCCTCTCCAGTGCTCCAACATGTAGTAGAGGCTAGCTCTTTCATGAGAGCCCACTTCTCCACTTTTCCCTTGCCTCTCTTTCCTCCACATATGCAAAAATGCCATGTAGTAAAAGCGCACTATTGTACTTACTGGATGCATGTACAAGTTCATGGAAATTTAGTGGTCATTCATGCATCCGTTCTAATTAATGCCTCGGTAAACATAACTTCTTGAGAAAAGCAATACTAATTACTTGTGCAAACTACAAAATTAATTCGACCACTCACCGTCTGCCTTGGTTGGAGAGATTTTGAAATTGAGCCATAAACTGGAAAGGAGGGAGTAGTAACTTTTGTCTCGATTACTATTTGTGGCCTTGTATAGATGCAAAATGTATGTTTTTTATAGTGGCCTTGTATAAGTAAATGGAGGGTAAAATTTTCTCCTCGTGCTGCGAGCCACCACGCGCGTGGGCGAGGGAGCGGGCGTAAAGGCGCACAGTAGTAGTAGTACTACTACTACTACTACTCGTAAGCAAGCTTCACCTCGTCCTGCGAGCCACGGCGCCCGATGAAGTGAGGAGACAGGTGTACTAAGCAAGCTTCTCCTTGTTCTGCTTGAGTTGTGGGGACACATCAAAAAGTACTCGGTGTATAGAGCCTTGCCTCTAAGGTAGGCCCCACATGGTTTGCCTCTTTTTTTAATTTAACATAACGCGTCAAATCGCAATTTCTTTATTCACCCGTGGTAGGCGATCCTCCTCCATCAAGTGGACAACCTTGATTACGTGCCAAATTACCACGTGGGCTGCCTTTTAAATGCAGAAATGAGGCTCCACCGTGTACACTTACAGGTGTGGTTGGGAAAGAGACACAGAATGCGTGCGGTCGTGCACCTCTTCTCTTCGTGCCGTCCCCCCACCTACGATGCGTGTGTGTGAGAGATACGTACAAACCTAGACATAATCGCGCCGTCCATCCCCATGCCTCCGCCTTGATCCGACCACAGTCACCACCACGCCCACTCCTCCTCACCTTATCTCTCATCTTTCTCCCTCCATTTTTATATACAAGGGGCCACTATCAAAATTACAATTTGCAGATATACAAGGCCACTAACAATAATCGATGCAATATTAATGGTGTTTGCTTCGTGGTACTAGCAAAGGAGGACATTAATTATCCCTTGCATGCATGCGGGAGTTTGTAAAAAAATGCATCTTGATGTTCCGTGCAATGCACGGGCATCTTGCTAGTCCATGAAAACAACACATGGCAAAATTCCACGACTAATGAGGGATTTGAATCTGTTGGGAGGGGCTGTTTGGATCTTGCCCGGGGTAGCCAAAATATTGGCGACCACTTTTTGTCCACCGGTGCCTTTGCCACCGATGAGCGAGAATGGCTCGGGTGCTCATCTTGTCATGCATCCTCCAGTACAAGACGTTGGAGGCGAGCTCGCCTGAGCTGTGTTTTTTGTCCTAGCATACGCCGCCCGAAGCCGCTAGCAGACCAACCGGGCGACCCAAGAAAATTACGCCATCCAACCGTAGCCGCACACATTATGACAACTCAACCAACGGACAAAATTCACGCAACACGTAGACAAAGCGATATTTCATATAAACAAGGGCGGAAATCATATAAAATACCGAATTTTCATACAAACATGGCGGATTTCATTACATTCAACTGAACTTCACGGTGCTAGTTACGGACAACACAGGTATATAATACCTAGCCTAAATGGTCGCCCGCCCGATCGATTTGTGTTCCTCATGTCCGTAGCACGATCACGGACTGCGGAAGCCCCGGAGGTATATGCTTGACACAAAGGACAGCTCGCTTCCCCACTTCCCAGCCGATAACATTGGCTGGTGCCGTAAGATGATGGTGGCGGCACGGTTCAAGTTCATCACCGGCCACTACTTCGCCATGGCTGGCACCGGCTCGAAGTTCATCCTAACATTCCCCTCTTCCGTGGAGCCCATGCGGTCGTGAAGGTCTCGCCACAAAAGCCTCCGGCAAGACACACTGCTGTGTCTGCGCTGGCGTCGCCTCGCGGTGGCCTTCATGGGACCAGCGGCGGCCTCCGTGTTCTACTTCTCCTCGATGATGGCGGCGACGCGAGGCCCAGCCACCAAACTCATCGCTCTCCGCGCACCGGTTTATCGCTGCTTGCATGGCGGCCACCGGCATGGAGTCTCGACCACATAAATGGGAGAGCAGCGATGCAGGCGGCGGCGTGGGCCAGCGACAACGCTCGCGTGCGCCGCTCCTCGTCGAGCTGGCACGAGCGGCGATTCTTTGAACGCGCGCCCGGCTTGGGGCGGCTTAAGCCCAGCTCCGTCGGCGAGGAGGAGGTGGATCGGCCGAGCTGCATAGCTTCGTATCCGGGCTACCTGACCCGGCTTGGATCTTGAATAACTACTCTTCGTGAAAGCCATTGTAATAGTGGACAAAATGGTGGAGGAGATAGGGGAGCGGCGGAGGTGTGCCATTCTTGGCCGGCGTTTGGCCTCGTTTAAATAGGAGATTAAATAGACGGTGAACGGGAGGAGCTCGGCCGGTGTTGCGTTTAACACCGGCCCGGTCATGAACGGACATGTGTCCAGTGTGGGTTTCTCGGCTTCCACACGGGCGGGTTTCATGGAGGAGTTTGAATGCGGCTTGCGGGCGTGTTCAGCAGGCGTGCAGCAGTGGCGCCCTCGACTCGACCTAGGACACCGCACCATTCTTCCAGCCGACGTGTGGGCTCTTTGGGTGCATGGCACGCATGTCGGTGACCAACGCAGCAGCGCTTGCAGCGGAGAGAGAACCTTTGGTGGGCCAGGCGGCTAGAAGCGAGCATTTCATAAACCCGATGATTGTTCATTGAGTGTGGCGTCATCTTTTTCATGTAGATAAGCCTACTATGTTGATAGCCCGTTCGATACGTTGTGATTCATAAAGACCGCTGCAAACATCAATGTTACGCTTATCGCAGATAAGATTGATTAATACCGTAACAATCCATGTCCTTAACAAAGGGTACATGCACGTATAGGTTGAGCGTGTGTCTTCGTCGGTGTCTTTGTGTGCATGCGGCGTCGAGGGTGTTGCTGCGTGCAAGGGCGCGTTTGATGTTGCATGCATGGTGCGTCGTCGTGTGTGTTACGTGAGTGCATGTATGCGTGTATGTCGGTGTTGCGCCCGGCATGTGTGCGTGTATGCGTTATGTATGCGTGTCGGTGTTGCGCCTACATGCGTCTGCGTGTCTTCGCGTCTTGCGTGCATGTGTACGTGCGGGGTGAGGCTACGTCGGTCCGACCGACTTTTTAATCTCTGGTCATTAGATTTTCCGGCCGTTGGATCTGAAATCAAGGGCCTCGGTTTATCATCAAACTCCACCCCCTGAGCCTTGACCACCACCGGCGAATCGCCCACCGCCGCCATGGCTTCCATCTCGAAACCACTCCCCACCGCGGTCCACCGCCGCACCATCCCTCTAGCCCCCCAGCGAGCTTTTCTTGAGGATCCCCACCCGCCCAATGAAACGCCCTCCCAACCGCTGTATTTGCCAACCAAAGGTCTCATGACTTGAATACCCACCGACCACTAATTTATTACCATTTACATCCTTCATATACCGCCGGTTGTTGGTGGGCCCTATGGTAATGTGCTTTGCTGAATGTGGACCGTTTGGTGGTCAATTGATCGATGTTATCAACAAATTACGGAGCTTTATGGTGAGCGGTGGCCGTATGATCACCCTAAAATGTACTCCTATTTTATTAACCGCGATACAAACTCAAACTACCATTTCTTTCTTTCATATCACAGGCTGAGTGGTGGGCCCCGGATTCTGGCGCTTGATGGTGCAACACTAGTTGCGCCCGCGTGGAAACGTTGACTGGTCAATTGATTGTGTCATCAACATAATACGGAGTTATGCGGGTGAGCGGTGGCCGTATAATCATGACATGTATTTGTTTAACTGCAGTGCAGACGCAAGGGCTCATATATACGCAGCAAGCACTCACCACTATAAGTGCACACCACATGAACCCTACCCGTATGAGCACCTTTGAGAGAGTGGGCCAGCATATATGATCTTGAGATCTTCTGAAGTCACCATAGGTGCCTCGGTGATCGAGTGGAGCGTCTCCTCCCACTTGAGCGTACATCGCGGAAAATACTGAAATTAACACAAGATAAATCACGAGCACCGGGACTTTAACCTTGGTGGGCTCGAGAAACCTTGTCCTCTAACCATCCAACCACATGTTGGTTAGCATGACAAAATGTATGTGGTGACCGTGATGAGCTTATTCGAAGTCCGGTGACCATATCGTGCTTCGCTTCAAATACAATGACCGTAAGTGTAAATCGACAAAATCTGAACGCATCAAATGCAAAGTCCGTCGGTGTCATCAACAAAATATGGACACGTATCGTGAGCTATATACCGTTGTACTATTGTATATGCTTATTTTCTTAGTGGCCCATGCGTGTGTGGTGTGGTGGGCACATCATTTCTAGATGTGGTGGGTTGACATCAAGACTCATGGGTCGGTTCCATCCTGCGCCACATATAGGTTGGACGAGGCGTGTTATCTGAAGACCCATGTGCAGGACTCGGGCGTACAACGAAGCTACAGTCGCGGAGGACTCTATCCCCACCGGTGATAAGCCGACTATATATGATTTGTAACCCTAGGCCCTTAGTATGTTATACAAGCTTGGGGGCTAGGATTAAGTCGATGGTATACACACGCACAATGATATACGGTATTCACGTGTACTTTGTACACACCCTTATCACTAATATACTGATTAGGGAGTAGGCTCTTTCTTCAACTGCAAGGGTCCGATCCGAACTAGGGTAAAACTTTGCCTCGTATTACCATCCAGCCTAACAACAAGGGATATCCTACCAAATGACGATATGATGAAATCATATCAGCCAACTACTAAGAGAGAGGTGTGTCGGGGGGGGGGGGGGCAAAGTGTGCGAGAGAGGCCTAAAGAAAATGTGCGTGCGGGAGACACGTAGGAACAAATATGTGGGTATAGAGGGCTAGTATCGAACGTGCATGTGTAAATATGCATGTGTGAGAAATAGTGTTTTCCAAGCTGAGATTAGTGAAAAGAGTGGTACTTAGTAGTCGAGAAGAGAGAGAGAAAGCAGAGAGAGCATGTGCGTGAGACACCTGACACCACAGAGAGATTGTGAGCATGTGTGAAAGAGAAATGCCGATGCATATAAAGTGTGTGCACTTATGCGTTATATAGAGATATATAACGCGTGCTGTGAGAACGAGGCGAGGCATAGTGCATCTACGTGTAAAAGGCGGTTCTACGCATTAAATTAAAATATAAATGGCATTATTATTTTTGGATGAGATCAGGAATTTTGCAAATTGCGTATGGACGAAAATCAGTCTATCAGACCATACTCTATTGAATTCTAGCATGTGCATGTGTTTATTTCATATTATCGATCCATAGAGTGAGGCGGTATGAAATACTGAGGGCAATGGATGCTTTTGCAATTCATATATAAACATTAATTAGTGCACTCCATGTTGTTAGTGTGAAGCACTTTATACATTTGTCACTTGCATGGATACATTCCAAATTGCTAGCTACGAAATAGAATACATGTAAATTCAACATAAAGGGGTTTGAAGATTCGAATTCATAGGAAGTGCATTCATCTATTTGAACCGAGATAATGGCATTTGTAAATCAGATGTAAAGGGGCATCAATCTTTGTTGTGAGTTTGAACATGCTATATATATTCATCGCATATCTAACTTTTCTTTTTTGCAACCAAAGGAGATTATATACGGAACCATGCATGAACTGAGGTAAGTTGCATATTTTTTAATATATACTACGTGTACAATGTATATTCAAATGTACCCTCCATTCCAAAATAATCGTAGCTTTAGGATTTTCAAGAATAAAAGATTTGTGAAGTTTGACAAATCCTGAAAGTTCAATTCAAGAGAACCAAAAGCGTTAATGCTTCTGCTCCCAAATATTGAGCAAGCGCCAAATAGGCCTCTGGTCACCCGTAACTTGTGAGACTAATGTTTTGGTGGTAGGAAATCAACATCTGACTCTGGCCCGTGTAACCTATCGGCCCGACGTCCAAAGGTCTAAACCGGGGTAGGTTTGTAACTTCACCAAGACGCCCGGTCTCAACCGCCTCAAAGAAGCATTCATCGCAGTGGGCGCCTAAACACCCATGCACTCGGCGAAATCTATCCCGCCCACATTTGGGACACTGACATGGTGTCCTACCCCAACCCATAATATGTCCAAAATTTTAGATGGGGGCAAAGTTTGTAACTTTCCCCAAATTTCAAACAAGCGCGTCTCAAACCGAACATTGTTCCCCCTTAGTTCCCCGCCTCCCTCCGTTTCCCCATTCATACTCCGTGGGCGCGAAAACGCCCTCTCCACCAGTCGCGAAACCCCAGCCTCCTCCGTCGGTCCGTCCTCCACCCCATAGCGGCCAATCCACCGCCGCCCTCCTCCATCACGCCGGAGACGGTACCCGACGTCGTCGTCCAATGCAACATAACCGCAACACCCTCAAGGACTTAGCAGATGAAGCCGGTGAGCTGCCTCCACGACGCCAGACACCGGCGTGCGTCGTGCAATTCCACCGACCACGCCGTCCTGCGCCTCCTTCTTTGCGGCTCCTTTATGCATAACCGTCCACCGCACCAGAGCTGTTCGCCTTCGCCGTCGATTCGCGCCTCGGATCTGCTTCCCCTTACGCCCGACAGGCCATCGCACCACACTCAACAACTTGGCCATGGGTTCGTCCAAGGCTGCACCGTCCTCCACAACTTCTAGTTTCCGGCGAACAACAAGAAGATCGTCGGAAAAAGCGAGAAGGAAGGACACAACCTTGCCCGTGGTAAAGAGGTACTCATCTTCCCTTATTCGTACCAAATCTTTACGTCTCCGCTCACACCGTATTCATCCCACGAAAGAAACTAGTTGGCGCTTCTTACGCATCTTCTTCGTGGATACTAAATGCACAAGGTTTCCTCCTTTTACTATTTCACCTTTGCTAGAATTCGGTAGCCGCTTTGGATTTCAATTCGAGGTCGATCGAATCGCAATTAAAGAAGCAACACCCGCTTAGGCGTAGCGAGCACCTAGTCCGCTTTGTTCCCGAGGAAGCGGCGACGGTGTCTATCATAGGGGTGTGGGCGAGGAGCTGCTTGCGCCCGATCACGGAAGGTTGGCGAGGGCTTGAATGGATGGCTTGGCGGTGCCAAGCATGGCTGATGCGGTGAGGTCGAGGGAGGCGCATGCAGGGAGGAATATTGGGCGGTGGTCATTGGCGTTTTGAGGAAGATCGTCAACACCGATGGCTGGAGGTAGATGAAAGCGATCTGCCCGTGCTTTGTACATCCAGACGGTGCGAGAAAAATGGGTGACCTATTTGCTTTTCGGTCATTGTTATTTTCATAGAATCTGTAGTAATTTAGTGTGCCATGCATGTTGTAGAGCTATTATATGTCTCCGTCATTTATTTCTCACCGACCTGCTATACGCTACCTTTACCTTTGTACTAATTGTGCACACACTTCACCCATACTCACACTATTGTTTTTATGCATGGGTATTTCAGACTACGACACGGTGTTGATGAATGCACGAAAAGAAAAGGTAGTCGTTCGATTAATTCGAAGACAAGCACTAAGCGTTTGACGTTCTAATGGGTGTAGTGTCGGGGAGTTGGAGGCGATGGCGTAGGCTCTGCAGTTGATGATCTCAATT
Source organism: Aegilops bicornis (assembly GCA_021605145.1). Classification (NCBI taxonomy): domain Eukaryota; kingdom Viridiplantae; phylum Streptophyta; class Magnoliopsida; order Poales; family Poaceae; genus Aegilops; species Aegilops bicornis. The sequence continues at coordinate 1,053,263 of JAHIAL010000116.1, read as the reverse complement.
GCCACACACAACCATCCCAGGTGCTTGCTTTAACTTCGCGCTGTCAAATGTGGTTGCATGTTGCATATGGTGTCTAGCTTGTATTGCTTCTAATTTGGTTAAATTGCATCTGCTTACTTTACACATTATACCTTTGATAATGACATGCGTTCCTGTTTTTGATACATACTATATATGTCTATTAACCATGTTAGTACATCAAACTAATGCTCTTTTGTATCCCTCGTCAATCACTTATGATGAGGCAGTCACCAGCGTGGAGTTCTTGTGAGACGCCCTACTACGTTTAAAGAGTGCAGTGTCATCCTCCCACATGATTCTCAAGAAAGCAGCAAGGCTAAATGAAGATAGTCAACATAGCTCTCTAGTTGATCACCGCAATTCCCCACACCACCATCGCAGGTGCTTGCTCTTACTTGGCGATTGTGATATGTGGTTGCATGTTGCATATGGTGTCTACCTTGTAATTCTTCTAATTAGGGTAAATTGCATACGCTTAGTTAACACATTATACATGAATATGACATGCCTTCCTGTTTTTTGGTACATACTAAATCTTTCTATTAACCATGTTCTTACATCAAACTACTTTTCTTGTGTATCCCTCATCAATGCTCCTAATTTGGTAAATTGCATCTCCTTAGCTTACACATTATACATGTGAATATGACACGCCTTCCTGTTTTTGGTACATACTACATCTACCTATCACACCATGTTCTTACATCAAACTATTGTTCTTGTGTATCCTGCGTCTATAAGCTTATGGCCAGAGACAGATCCTTGGCGTGGGTTAATATGAGACATAATACTCTTATAAAGAATGCAATTTCATCCTCTCCACATGATTCTCAAGAAACAGCAAGCCTAAATGAAGACATTGAACGTAGCTCTGTACCTGAAGACCGCACTTCCCCTACACCACCATCACAGGTGCTTTCTCTAACTTCGCAGTGTGATATGTGGTTGCATGTTGCATACGGTGTCTAGCTTGTAATGCTTCTAATTAGGGTAAATTGCATCTGCTTAGTTTACACACTATACACATGAATATGACATGCCTTCCTATTTTTGGTACACACTACATCTATGTGTTAACCTTGTTCTTACATGAAACTACCTCTCTTACGTATCTGCATCAATCACTTACGATGAGTCACCTTTATTAGTTGCATATTGCATATTATTTCTAGCATGTTGCCATGTATTGCTTCTAATTTGGTCAAATACATTTGTTAGGGCACCCTTTTAATTTGACCAGTGATATTGGTTTCATCTTTCATATGGTTTCTAGCTTGCATCGATTCTAACAAGTTCAAGCACCTTGTGCTTACTTTACATTTATACATCATACATGTCAATATGTCACGCCGTCACATTTTTCATACATATTCCATCCTTATCATGCGGCTGCCTTACATGAAAGTAGTGTTAAATCGATTATCATGCATCAATGAGTTCTGAAGAGCAAATTTTATTCCTTTTTCTTGTGGGTTTGACTTGACAAGGCAAAATCAAGAAAGAGGAAGGAAAAAAAGTAAGGAAAGGCGATGATGGTGGTCCTCTGCTGACAACGTAAGCGGAGCATCTGTGCGATTCTCCTTGTCTTGATATTGCATTACAAGGTCCAAGTCTCCATCCCCTACTCCACCATCCAAGGTGCTTGCTCTAACTTGGGCATGTGATATCTGGTTGCATGTTGCATGTAATTGTCTAGCTCGTATTGCTCCTAATTAGTGTAAACTGCATACTGCTTAGCTTACACATGATACATGTGAATATGACATGCTTTCCTGTTTTTTGGTACATACTATATCATTTATCACACCATGTTCTTACATGAAACTACTCTTCTTGTGTATCCTGCATCGGTCACCTATGATGGGACACCTTTAAGTTGGCGATGTGATATTGGTTTGCGTCTTGAATATGATTTCTAGCATGTATTGCTTCTAGTTTGATGAATGCCACCTATGACGAGACAGGTTTTAACTTGGCGGGAGTGATATTGATTGCACCTTCCATATGGTGTCTTGCGGTGTTTCTAATTTGTTGAAGTGCCTTTACAGCTTAGTTACCACATCATAGGTGTGAATATGTCAAGCCGTCCATTTTTTCGTTACATATTCCATCCTCGTATCATGACTTTGCCTTTCATCGAGTAGTGTTAAATCCGTTATCATGCATGAATGAGTTACGAAGAGCGAATGATATTCCTTTTTCTTGTCGGTATGACCTCACAATACAAAATCAATAAAGCTGAAGGAAATTGGCAAGGCATTGGATGATGGTGGTCCTTCCGAGCAAGCTGAGCGGAGGTTCTCTCTGATTCTACTCCGCCATCCTCCCAACAAGATTCGCAAGACAACGCATAAGGCTAGGCAGTCAACGTAGGTACATGTAGATGATGAGCACATCTCCCCTACTCCACCATCACAGTGCTTGCTCTAACTTGGCACTATTATATGTGGTTGCATGTTGCCTATGATGTCTAGCTTGTATTGCTTCTAACTTTGTTGAATTGCATCTGCTTACTTTACACATAATGCTGTGAATATGACATGTGTTCCTGTTTCTACATCGGACTACTATTCTTGCATATCCCGCATCAGTCACTTATGATAAGGCACCTTTAAGTCGCCACTATGATATTGGTTGTGTCTTGCATATGATTTCTAGCATGTCTTTGCTTCTAATTTGTTGAAAGCATACATACGGTTTGAACTTGGCGAGTGATATTGGTTGCATCTTCCATATGGTGTCTAGCTTGCGGTGCTTCTAATTTGTTGAAATGCCTTACGCTTAGTTGCCACATCATAGGTGTGAATATGTCACACCATCTTGTTTTCATACATATTCCATCCTCGCATCATGTGTTTGCCTTTCATCCGAATAGTGTTCGTCATTATCATGCATGAATGAGTTCTGAAGAGCGAATTTTATTCCTTTTTCTTATCGGTTTGACTTCACAATGCAAAATCATTACAACTGAAGGAAATTAGTCCAGCGGTGGATGATGGTGGTCCTTGAACAACTCAAGGTGGGGTCTCTCTACAGATTCTACTCCGCCATCCTCCCAACAAGATTAGCAAAGACAACATAAATTTGGGCCGGTCAGCGTGGGCATGTGTAGATGATGAGCACATCTCCCTACTCCACCATCACAGGTGCTTGCTCTAACTTGACAATATTATATGTGGTTGCATGTTGCGTATGATGTCTAGCTTGTATTGCTTCTAACTTGAATTGCATCTGCTTACTTTACACATAATGCCTGTGAATATGGCACGTGTTCCTATTTCTAGAACATACGTGTACATGATGAGCACATCTCCCCTACTCCACCATCATAGGTGTTTGCTCTTACTTGGAACTGTTATGCGTGGTTGCGTTTTCCGTATGATGTCTAGTTTGTATTGCTTCTGATTATGTTGAATTGCATCTGCGTAGCTTACAACTTATACCTGCAACGATCACTTAACCATAAGACACATTTAACTTGGGACTGTGATGTAGTTTGCATCTTGCATAGTCTTCTAGCTTGTACGCTTCTAATTTCTTGAAATGGCACTTCTGACGAGACACTTTTTACTGATAGAGTGATATTGGTTGCATGTTCTTATGGTGCCTAGCTTTCATTTCTTCTAATTTTGTTGAAATGCCTTCCGCTTCTTGTTTTCATACATATTCCATCCTCCTATCGTGCGTGTGAATATGAAGCGTTGTCTTTTTTATATATTCCATCCTCCTATCCTGCGCTTGCCTTACATCAAAGTAGTGTTAAATGCGTATCATGCATCAACCAGTTATGCAGAGCTAATTTTATTCATCTTCTTGTGGTTTTGACTTCATAAGGCAATATCGAGGAAAATAGGAAGGAAAAGAGTAAGTTAGGGGATGTTGGTGGTCCTCACTTGCCAAGCGTTAAGCAGAGACTCTCTAGATTTGCCCTCGCTCACGCTAATGAAGTTGAAGTCCCAAGTCTACACGATGAGTTCATCTCCGTACTCCACCATCGCGGTGCTTGCTCTAAGTTGTGATGTGATAATTGGTTTCATGTTGCATATGTTGTCTAGCATGTATTTCTTCTATTTTGATTAAATTGCACCTGCTTTGAGTTTATCGTTATACATGTACATATGACATGGCTTTACGTGTCTAGAATACCTTGCATCTATCTATCATACCATGTTCTTACATCAAAGTACTGCTGTTGTGTATCCGCATCAGTCACTCATAATTGGGCGCTTTTAACATGGCGGTTTGATAGTGGTTGCATCTTGCATTGATTTCTACGTTGTCTTTGCTTCTAATTTTTCGAATTGCCACTTATGACAAGACACTTTTAACTTGGCGAGTAATATTGGTTGCATCTTTCATATGGTGTCTAGCTTGCATTACTTCTATTTTCTTGAAAATCCTTACGCTTAGTTTGCACATCGTAGCTGTGAATATGTCATGCCGTCTGTTTTTCTTACATATTCCATCCTCATACGGTTGTCTTACATCAAAGTATAGCTTATGCATATCATGCATCAATGAGTTACGAAGAGTGATTTTATTCTTTTGTGTTGTGGGTGCGACTTGACATGGCAAAGTCAAAAAGAGCAAGGAAAATAATATAGTAGGGAGTCTTTGTTACTCGTCGGGTGAAAGCGGAAAAGGTTCTGCCGTCGAGATTCTGCTGGTACTTATAGTGCGATAGAAGGTCCAAGTCCACCGGCTAAATCTACAAACACATTATCACCGCTTCCACCATTTGCGGCATCCGCTTCAATTGTACTGACATCTCAACGATTACTCGTTCGTTTGCTCCGTGGCGGCGGTTCCCAAGCTGCCTTCACACCTAACACTACTTAGAAGCACTGGCGACACAGCGAGGACTTGGCAAGATCGAGATGAACCTCATGAGCATCAACACCAAGGCGGTACCTGACCGAGTCAATTTGCGATTGCATGCTCCTTTATATGTACTCTCACGAGTTTGATGTACACTAACACTTTCCATATTCGTTGTTGAACTAGCACCACGGCATAGCGAAAGCAGACATCAGGGATAATGCTTGTGATTAACAAAATCTAAAGGAGGAAGAATGGAGATCCATTTTGAGGCAGGTTTAAAAAGGCCACGTGATGCTCTGTAGTCAGCCAAGTTAGTATCGAGAGGCAGCCTTTTGCCGTTAGGTGTCATGCACGTATCCTCCCAACGTGGATCTTGTACAGGAATGAGAAAGACAATACCCGGTTTAACACCTTCCTTGACCATTTATCCGTAAGTAATGTTATTCATCGCAATTAGTAATATTGTCTTGCTACATCCCATACTTTCTAGCTTCCTCCTAATAAGACTCACATTCTTTTTCAGCAGATGAGGTTCAAGTTGGATCCGAAGATGATGCAACTAAACAAGCATGCACTCATGTTTTCGATTACGCTTTCTGCTGACGATGTCGGTACCACCTTAGAAAATCTCACTTTGAAGGCAAGGCTAACAATGAAATCGCCCAAACATCTCCGATTGGAATATATTACTGAGATGAAGACTGGACAGCCCTCGTTAAACAACTGATGCGATCCAAAGTATCGGGTAGGCTATATGTATTTGATCGGACCACATATTGAACTTGTATTTATGTATGTGCCTTACAAGTGTATCTTCTTCTAGGCTAGCTGTTTTGAAGAACAAAACCAACCGTTCTAAAGTGAAATTCCAACGGACAACGGGATCTCGTAGCTATATGTTGCTTCTTGCGAGGCTTTTGTAAATAGCTGCTACTTCCTTCTTCTTTTTGTGCCATATTATCGTATCTATATTGACTTGTTCCAAATACGAGGAAAGCCCGTGCGGACCAAAAGAACTGAGACAAATGATTACCAAATGTTCAAGGATTGCCACACCGGCCAAGATGAAGGGCATGAGCACACAGTTCAAGCATTTGTTGTAAGTCCTTACTCCTCCCGCCTTGAACTGATTGAGTGCGTGATGTGTTCATTTAACTACTTGGTTTGCAGCCAATGTCAATTACTCTGTTCACTTTTATACACAGTTGTCTTAACGTATCATTTCACCTTACATGGTTTAAAAGAGATGAAGGATATTCTTTTGTTCTTGATCCGTAATCTAGTTGTTATGTTCAATTGCACACAATGATAAAATAGGTTGTATATCTGTTTGCCCATGATATGAATGATGTCATACTATGTTAATCCTACTTTAAACCATGTCTCTTTATCCTTAGATGTCAACGAATGTGAGGAAATAGACAATACAGTAGGCATGCTACATGGACATATGTTCCGAAAGTGATTTTATTATGTAGTTGGCACTACAATACATGCTAATGTATTACAGTAGTTCACCAAAATAAGTTATGTATAAACATTTAACCTACTTTTGTTTGTTTTATCTCATTAGTAACTTATCAGGTACACTAATCTACAAGTTCAAACTTTAGGAAGCTATGGAACAAATGATTGAACAGCCACAACCACACGAAGGTGGCGAGGCTACTAGGGCACAATGTCACCTCTTGCTGCAGTGCGTCAGTATCTTTCCACTAACAGTGCAAAAAGCACCTTCCTGCGTAATTATGGGTTGGTTGTCAAGGTAACCTCGTCCAAATCGCCTACTGAACAAAATATTCCTGCTAGACAGTGATATATCTGTGCTCCAGACACAAGTCCAATCCCTAATGGACGTTGTTTGAAACAAGAATAGTGGTTGAGAAATGTCATCAAGATATGAATGGTTTTGAAACAGATTATCGGACATTAACCGTTGTTCAAGAGCAATGGCGGAAAAAGGTGGAGATCGTGCTGCTCCATCAGATTCTACAACACGAAACATTAGCACTTTTCGGGTTAAATGATCCGTGCTTCTATACATCGATGGTGCTTTTATCTGGAAGGACTTTGTAAACTTTATGCCAACAGGCCTTTTGTTGTATGGTTGGAATTTATTTTGTTGTGATACAACATTTATGATCTTGCCCATTTGCTGATAATTCTGACGCTATTTTTGTATAGTGTAGGTTTATCTTAGTAATGTATTGACGAAAGCTTTGGGAGCCCATCATGCCAACATTCGTGAGGCCATTCCAATTGGGCTAAAAAGCGATTACGGGCGAAATTGACATGTAGCCCACTAAAATATCTGGGCCTAAATCAGCATAAGCTTTCATATTTTTTGGTAGGCATGTGCCCATAGTGGGCCTTTAACTTGAGGCCTAAACATATTTTGGGCCCTCGGTAAAAATAGGCCGTTTACAGGTGTAAATATCTTGAGCCCATAAAAAACATGGGCCTTTAATAGACCGAAAGTGAGATTGGGCCCTGATTGTGCCAAATAACTCACTGGACTTAGCAGGCTGAAATGGTGGCCCATTTATGACACGGATCTTTGACAAGCCGAAATTCAGACGGGCCGTAAATGCGCTGACCTAATACACGGGCCTTTAACAGTAGGAACTTGATCGGCTAGATTATCGTCATTTTTATATGGGCCGTTAATGGGCCCGATATGACGTTGGGCCACATATGGCCCATGGTTTACGTCCGGCGTTAACAGGCCGAAAATGACAATAGGAAGAAAGTGGCCCAAATCTATAGTGGGCCTCTAACAGGCCGAAAGTTTTGATGGCCTGTAAATGGGCCCAAATGAAGCCGGACCTTTAACAGGCCGAAAATACACCGGGCCGTGATTCGGCCCAATTACTTAGCGGACTATTAACGGGCCAGAAGTGACCATGGGCTGCATTGATGGCAAGTTTAGGACAGGTCGTTGATGGGCCGATTGGACAGAGAATGTTGGGCCTTTAGCTGGGCCGGCCCATTATGGTCTGCAGAATCTTGTGGGCCTTTAGCTGGGCCGACCCATTGTGATCCACAAAATCTCGTGGGCCTTTAAATTTGAAACCGCCCATTATGGTACGCAAAATCTTGTGGGCCTTTAGTCGGGCGGCCCATTGTGGTCCGCTAAATTTTGTTGGCCTTTAGCTGGACCGGCCCATTATGGTCCGCTAAATCTTATGGGCCTTCGGTTGGGCCAGCCCATTTAAACTTTGTGGGCCTCTGTTGGGCCGGTCCACGTGTCAACATATCATAGGCCCATCTCGCCCGTTGGATGAGTGACACCGTGTTAACGTGGGTAGCCGACGTGGATCCGTCGTGAATGAGAATTTTACACGTGGAAAATCGGCATTGGTCGTGGTACATTAACGGGTTATCGGATCAAAAATCGACCCGATAGCTTAAGCGGCGTTGATTACGGTGGATGCCACGCGTGTCGGTCACCCTTAATGACGAAAGCACTTCGTGACGGGATTTATCGTCATGGAAGTGGACACTTCCGTGATGATAATTTTGGTAATGTCATGGAACACTTCTCTGACAAAGACCAGGTATGACTATCTTGATTCTGTCATAAATTTGTCATGGATGTACATGCATGACAAAAACGCGACCCTCTTGTGACAAACCGTATCATCACGGAAGTGTTTTTTTTGTAGTGTATCCAAAGCGCAAGTTTGTTGCACGAATTCGATGATGAGGCCTTAGAGCCCACACACCCGAAAATAAAGCGGCGACCCATCGGATCGAGCACCTGCGTGGCGCGATGATAGGCGGCTAACGAGGTCAGCGCATAAGTCGGCACATGATCCACGCAGGACTTGCATCAAAAGTCGGCGTAACCAGATCCATCTACGGATCTAGGAAGCGCTCGGTAGCATAATAAAATCGAACACTGCAACCGTTAGAACGCAATGACACATCCAAATACAGGGGTGCCGCGCACCCCCTATGTTTCACCGATGAGGTGCTGGATCACGAATTTCCAGAGGGATTCAAACCCGTAAACATAGAGGCGTACGAAGGAACGATGGACCCTGGGGTCTAGATTGAGGACTTCATCCTGCACATCCATATGGCTCGCGGAGACAATCTCCACGCCATCAAATACTTGCCCCTCAAAATTTGAAAGGACCAGGCTGAGCCTTTGGTGAAGGGCCTCCCCGAAAATTCAATCCGAAGTTGGGAGGAGCTTGAGGACGCTTTTAGGGCCAACTTTCAAGGGACCTATGTCCGACCTCCGGATGCAGACGATCTAAGTCATATAATTCAATGACACGGAGAGTCGGCCCGAAAGCTTTGGAACAGATTTCTCACTAAGAAGAATCAAATCATCATTGTCCGGATGCGAAGCCTTAGCAGCTTTCAAACACACGGTGTCCAAGGCGAATGGCTCGCATGGAACACCTCGGCCAAGAAAAACAAGGACAATGGCAGCCCTAACAAGCCTTATGACCCGCTTTTAGCGAGGCAAAGATAATAGCTGGCCCGTAGTAGCACCAAAGTGACCTGTGCACATCTGAAGTCGATGATGGTAATGGAAAACCACGGCCTTGATAAAAGCAAGCGTCAAAATAACGAAGACAGCCCAGACAACACGGCGGTAAACGCCGGATTCAAGGGCTCGCGACCCGGTCAATGGAAGAAGCCCTTCAAAGGCAATAGGGATGGACCGTCCAGCCTCAACAAGATTCTAGAAAAATTATGCCAGATTCACGGCAACTCCGATAAACCTGCAAATCACACCCACAGAGAATGCTGGGTCTTCAAGCAGGCCGGTAAGCTAAACGCCGAACACAAGGGGAGGGAGACACCAAGTGAAGATGAGGATGAGCCTCGTCAGCAAAACACTGGGGGGCAGAAAAAGTTCCCACCAGAGGTCAAAACAGTGAACATGATTCACGTAACAAAAAGAAGGAGCAAGAATGCACTCCAAGACATATGCGCCGTAGAGCCCGTCACCCCTAAATTCAACCCTTGGTCGGCCTGCCCTATCACTTTCGATCGCAGGGATCACCTGACAGGTATCCGGCACGGAGGATTGGTTGCCTTGGTGCTAGACCCAATTATTGACGGATACCATTTTACCCAAGTCCTCATGGACGGCGATGAATCTTAATCGATATATCGAGGACCACGGTCCGCAAAATGGGGATAGACCCGACAAGAATCAGCAGAAGTAATATTACCTTTAAAGGGTAATACCGAGGCCCGGAGGCCCGATGCGGGCTCTCTCGTACTAGAGGTTGTATTCGGTTCTCCCGACAACTTCCGTAGTGAAAAGTTAACCTTCGACATCACTCCATTCCGAAGCGGCTATCAAGCACTACTCGGAAGAACAGCTTTCGCTCGTTTCAATGCGGTACCGCATTATGCTTCTCTTAAGCTTAAGATGCCCGGTCCACGTGGCATCATCACGATCGTGAAATATCGGCGTTCCTAGCAGCGGAAGAGCGATGTGGCGGCTTTAACGATAGAACACTAAACGGCCTCTCCAACGGAATAAATGATCGGTCGTCAAGGCGCGGACACGCTAGACGAGTCCGGCGCATCACTAAACGTAACAGCTTAGATAAACCTGAGATTGATGGATATACCCTACGTGTGGTACGGGGCTTCCCGCATGTAAAAAGGACCATGACCGGCTCGACCTTACTTATCTTGAATTTTAGTGGTTTATTGAATAACCAATTTTTCGCATCGACAACTTTCACCTAAGTTTTTTCTCTTTACAGATGATAATCGTGCTACACCCATCGAGGATACTGGCTGTGGAGACACCTGGTAGCAGACATGCAGCGGGGAGGGCCCCGCTCAAAGCTTTCTTTTTAGATTAAGACCCTGTGTAAACCTTTTTTTACTGTCTCTTGTTGCTTCACATCCTCCAGATACTCAGCATAACCGAGAGGGATGCTGACGTTATTGGCATTTCGCCACGTCAGAATGATGCACGTACCTGGACACTCAGGGTCCATTATCAAGGGCGTTACTCAGCCCAGTATATGTTGTAAAGACCGAATACCTTAGGGAGTGTTCGGCGTCGCGAGTTTGGCCTTATATGCATCAGCTCCGAATCTTGTCTTTGGTCAAATGTTGGGTTTGCTCGGCTCCCGCGTTTTTCTACCTTACGTTCCGCTCTATCGGCTAAGGTGGCACCGGAGAACTACTGCGATTGTGCCCCGGTTCATCCGGACGAGCACCTCAGTAGAGAAAGCCGAAAATTGACTGTCATGATAAAGCGTGAGACTGGTCAACCACTTTCGATGACTCGCCGGAATCTTCGATTCCTCTGCGCATTAACGAAGGACCAGTTTTCTGGTCATGTACGTCACGCTGCACCATATTCGGATAGCCGCGAAAATACGGGGCTATATAGTAGCCTTTGTCAAACTCCTATGGTTAAGTGAAGGTGTTAAAGCAATATAGTCCGATTGCCTCATTCGCCGCGCTGCCACCTCCTTAATGGACCAAGACATTGGATCAAGTGTGAAGACACGCTTTCGCGAACACCCTCGCATTATATGCGTAAATAAACCGGCTTATGCAAACTTTCGTGTTATATACACATATACATAGCGACCACCACGGGAGGCATAATAGTACTTTCAGGCAAAAGTATAAACACAGCCTTTATCATTCAAATAACATTGTTCTTACAATTGGGATACATGTCACTAGAACATGACATTATTCGGGCACTGAGCCTCTATTAAACAAGCGCCTTCTAGGACTTCTTCAAAATAGTGCTCGTAGATGCCCGACCTCTGACGAAGTCTGGGTTGCAATAGCGGTGGCCTCCATCTCTGCCCAGTATGTCTTGACATGGGCAAGAGCCATCCACGCACCCTCTATGCACGCCGACCTCTTCACAGTGTTGATATGCGGCACAGCACCAAGGAATCGTTGCACTAAGCCAAAATAACTATTCGGCCTTGGTCCTTCCGGCCAAAGATGATCCACAACAGACCTCATGGCAAGCCCGGACAACCTATGGAGCTCGGCCCACTTTCGGTCATTTGCTCATTTAACAGCAGTGGGCCTTGCCGGAGCATTGAGCTGCGACGAACAGCTTTTCCACTTTGTGATCTTTTGACCTTGAAAAACTTGGTCGCATCAAATGCACTTGCCGCCAAATCCAGTGCAGCGTCGCGAGAACTCCATGATTGATCCAGCGAGCATACTTAGGATCTCCGAACCGTCCGCAATAAAAATGGCTTCCGACGCGATATCTCGGCAGCGTAGCTCCTCCTTCGCCGCTCTGATATTAGAGTGAGTTTCCTTGGCTGCTACCATAGCTTTCTCCAGCTCTGCAGTCTTCGTTTGTCTTTCCTTTTCAAGAAGCTCATAGCGATCGGCGGCATCTTTCAGCTCCACAGCCATCTTGGCTATTTTATCTTTGCTCTGGCAATGCGTAGCCTGTTCAGCTCTTAACTCTTCGACTGCCTTTAGGGCGGCTGCATCACTCCTCTTGGCTTGTTCCTTGGCTCGGGCAAGTTCCGCCCGAAGGGTCTCCACGGCTGCAGCTCCATCTGCAATTACAACCTATGATAGCTACTAGCAGCATGCCCCTCTTAATATATGATTGACCACTGGAGAACACATACCCTGTGCCTCGTCAAACCGCTTGTTTACAAGCATGATGTAAACTTCTGCCGCATCAAGTTGCCGCTTGATTCGGCAAACTCACCCGATCCGGCTAGCCACGGACCTCGACCACCTGCACATGAAAGCGGCCACGGTTATTACAGGACTATGATCCTCTATTTGCTGCCTTTTCGGCGGCAACGAGTCTCGAGGGCTACTATCTGCATAGGGCACACCTAGCGTGTGCGGCACCATCAAAAATTATATATTGCTTTGCATACCTCAAAGCCTCTCAGCAGGCTCATAAAAGCTTCATGCAACCCGCTTTCGGCGGTTGAAATCTTCTCAACCACCGTACCCATTAGCGTGCGATGCGCTTCCGAGATAGCCGCTTTCTCCAGAAGAGTCATCGGTCGTCGTGCAGTCGCTGCCGGACTATCTGGACTCTTTTCATTGCTCTCCTTCGAAGCTGAATGCCCCGGGCTTCGGGTGGCCGAAGGATTACCCTCTAGCCTTGGCGGATCAGGAGAAATCCTCTGTGACAACACCTCAGGGTCGTCCGCTTCATGAGGCGGGGAGGCACGGGGAGGCGTTTCACTCTCCATCTCCGGAAGAAGATCCCCCGAAGATGAACTCTGTCGAGAAGGGCTACGATCCGAACTACAAGACATACGTCTCGGTTATTGATTTCAGGAATGAAGCAGAGTATATTTACTATAAGGTACTTTTGTTTACTTACAGTTTGGTGGAGGCTGATCCTTGCAGATCTTGTGCGTGTAAGGATGCCCTCGGTAGGGCCCACGGCAAAGGTTTCTTCCCTTGTTTGGAAACCATTGTTTCCAAGTCGTCGGCTGACCCTCTTCCTTCCTTGGGGAGAGGGAATTTTAGATCCTTCTCCCCGGTTATCCTCCTTCGCGGAGGCACTAATCCCCCCAGTTTGGATGAATAATGAGTGAGGCTCGCTTTCGGCTTCTTCGCTCCTCCCTTTATCTTCCCCTGATGGCACTTGATAAGGCGCAAGCTCAAGCATCCTGGCTAGTACAGGATCCGGTGAGCCTTCCGGAAGGGGGGCCGTACACCTGATCATCTTCACCTTTTTCATCCAGTCCTGGTCAAAAGGCGGCTTTTCAGAATGATGTTGTGAAAAATTAAAAGACAACATGTTCGGCCGTGGAATTACTCACTTGGGTGTCTGGACGATTCTAGCTCGGACCCGCATCCTCGGTGGTGTCCGGACACTCTATTTGTGATCCGAAGAACAATCTGTACATCTCTTCGAGCGTCACGCCGAAGAAGTGTTGAATAGTTCGCGGTCCTTCCGAGTTGAACTCCCACATACGGAGAGGTCGACGTTTGCAAGGCGGGATTCGTGAACTAGCATGACTTGCATTACCTTGACAAAGGCGACATCTCTCGAGGAGATCTCGGATGCGACTCTGCAATGTCGGCACATCATTCTTGGCCTCGGTCCGGCCCTTGTTGGTCCATGATGCCGATTATGGCGGGGGCCCAAGCGAAAGGCAAGGGCGGCTACCCACTTAGTACCCCTGGGAACTGTGATGTAAAACCACTCCCGTTGCCATAAGTTGGACACTTCTGGGAAGGAACCCTTTGACCATGGAGCATCAGCGCCTTTGCTTATTATGGCACCTCCGCATTCTGCGTGTCGCCCATCAATCATATTTGGCTTCACATTAAAGGTCTTGAGCCATAAGCCGAATTAATGGGGGTAATGCGGAGGAAGGCTTCACACCACGATGAGCAGCGAGATGTGAAGGATGGAATCGGGGCCAGTCATGGAAATCCAGCCCATAATAGAACATGAGCCCCTAACAAAGGGATCTAGACTAAAGCCTAGCCCTCGGAGGAAGTGGGAGGCGAATCGACACTCTCACGGGTTCGGGAGTGGGAATGACCTGCCCTCGGCGGGCAGCCTATCTGAGATTTGGTGATCAGATACGGCTTCTCTTAGCTTCTTGATGTCCTCCTCTCTGTGAGGAGGGCATCCACCGACCTATGAAGGTTGGGTCCAAACATGATTGAAGGTCCGGCGCGCCTAGCTGAGCCTTGGGTGTTGGAACTTCGGCGGGGAAGGATTCGATTGAGTCACGAGGAGAAAAGGACAGGCCTTGGCCCCTTTATAAAGAGGGTGAATATCAAGCATCCTCCGCGTGACCGTTTGGAACTTGCTTGAAATCGCGGAGCCATACCAACAGGCACGATTGGGTTATCCATACCCGTATTGATGAGAATCCCGTGATAAGAGGGACACGATCTCTGCTCCGACAGGATGTGCCAATAAAACCGCCTCGCGACAGGTGCAGTGGCAGGTTCGAAAAAACGGTTCGTCATGACCAGACCACGGCATTACCTCACGTTATGAAAAGCTATCAACAGATTAGACTTGTGGAAATATTATTCTTTCTACTTTGGTATGTGGAATTTGTTTTGCAGAGCTGGACACTATCCTTGTGTTCAAAATCTTCTATGGAGTATTCGGAGGAGGAACCCACCTTGCAATGCCGAAGACAATCTGCCTTGGCGGACTCATCGTCATTGAAGCCCTGGTTCGAGGGAGCTCTTGAGGGAGTCCGGATTAGGGGTCCTCGGACAGCCGGACTATATCCTTTGGCGGACTGTTGGACTATGAAGATACAAGATTGAAGACTTCGTCTCGTGTCCGGATGGGGCTCTCCTTAGCGTGGAAGGCAAGCTTGGCAATACGGATATGTAGATCTCCTCCCTTGTAACTGACTCTGTGTAACCCTAGCCCCCTCCGGTGTCTATATAAACCGGAGGGTTTAGTCTAAGAGGACAACAACAATCATACCATAGGCTAGCTTCTAGGGTTTAGCCTCTACGATCTCGTGGTAGATCAACTCTTGTAATACTCATATCATCAAGAACAATCAAGCGGTGAAGTAGGGTATTACCTCCATCGAGAGGGCCGAACACAGGTAAACATCGTGTCCCCCGCCTCCTGTTACCATTCGCCTTAGACGCACAGTTCGGGACCCCCTACCCGAGATCCGCCGGTTTTGACACCGACAACGGCCGCATTCACGTTAAATAGGACACCATCAAAATCCGTTGAGACGATGCCTTATGAACTGTGGTTTGGCAAGAAACCAAAGTTGTCATTTCTTAAAGTTTGGGGCTGCGATGCTTATGTGAAAAAGCTTCAACCTGATAAGCTCGAACCCAAATCAGAGAAATGTGTCTTCATAGGATACCCAACGGAGACTGTTGGGTACACCTTCTATCACAGATCCAAAGGCAAGACATTCGTTGCTAAGAATGGATCCTTCTAGAGAAGGAGTTTCTCTCGAAAGAAGTGAGTGGGAGGAAAGTAGAACTTGATGAGGTAACGTGCACTGCCTCCCTTATTGGAAAGTAGTTTATCACGTAAAACCGGTTCTGTGGCGTCCTATACCAATTAGTGAGGAAGTTAATGATGATGATCATGGAACTTGAGATCAAGTTGTTCTTGAACCTCATAGGTCAACGAGTAAGATCCGCACGAGTGGTACGGTAATCCTGTTCTCGGAGGTTATGTTACTAGACCATGACGAACCTACGAACTATGAAGAAGCGATGGTGAGCCCAGATTCTGCAAAATGGCTTGAAGCCATGAAATCTGAGATGGGATCCATGTATGAGAACAAAGTATGGAGTTTGGTTGACTTGCCCAATGATCGGCAGGCCATTGAGAATAAATGGATCTTCAAGAAGAAGACTGGCGGCAGACGGTAATGTTATCATCTATAAAAGCTCGACTTGTTGCGAAAGGTTTTTGACAAGTTCAAGGGATTGACTACGATGAGACTTTCTCACCCGTAGCGATGCTTAAGTCTTTCCGAATCATGTTAGCAATTGCCGCATTTTATGATTATGAAATTTGGCAAATGGATGTCAAAACTGCATTCCTGAATGGATTTCTGGAAGAAGAGTTGTATATGATGCAACCAGAAGGTTTTGTCGATCCAAAAGGAGCTAAAAAAAAGTGTGTAAGCTCCAGCGATCCATTTATGGACTGGTGCAAACCTCTCGGAGTTGGAATAAACGCTTTGATAGTGTGATCAAAGCATTTGGTTTTATCTGAGACTTTTGGAGAAGCTTTGTATTTACAAGAAAGTGAGTGGGAGCTCTGTAGCATTTCTGATATTATATGTGGATGACATATTGTTGATTGGAAATGATATAGAATTTCTGGATAGCATAAAGGGATACTTGAATAAGAGTTCTTCAATGAAGGACCTCGGTGAAGCTGCTTATATATTGGGCATCAAGATCTATAGAGATAGATCAAGGCGGCTTAATAGGACTTTCACAAAGCACATACCTTGACAAAGTTTTGAAGAAGTTCAAAATGGATCAAGCAAAGAAAGGGTTCTTGCCTGTGTTACAAGGTGTGAAGTTGAGTAAGACTCAATGCCCGGCCACTGCAGAAGATAGAGAGAAGATGAAAGATGTTCCCTATGCTTCAACCATAGACTCTATCATGTATGCAATGCTGTGTACCAGACCTGATGTGTGCCTTGTTATAAGTTTGGCAGGGAGGTTCCAAAGTAATCTAGGAGTGGATCACTGGACAACGGTCAAGAACATCCTGAAAAGGACTAAGGATATGTTTCTCGTTTATGGAGGTGGCAAAGAGCTAGTCGTAAATGGTTACGTCGATGCAAGCTTTGACACTGATCCAGACGATTCTAAATCGCAAACCGGATACGTGTTTACATTGAACGGTGGAGCCGCGGTTGGTGCAGTTCTAAACAAAGCGTTGTGGCGGGATCTACGTGTGAAGTGGAGTACATAGCTGCTTCGAGCAAAGAAATGAAGGAGTCCGGATGAAGGAGTTCATATCCGATCTAGGTGTCATACCTAGTGCATCGGGTCCAATGATAATCTTTTGTGATAATCTTGGTGCAATTGCCTTGGCGAAGGAATCCAGATTTCACAAGAGAACCAAGCACATCAAGAGACGCCTAATTCCATCCGGGATTTAGTCCGGTGGGAGACATAGAAATTTGCAAGATACATACGGATCTGAATGTTCTTGAGACCCGTCGACTAAGCCTCTTCCACGAGCAAAACATGATCGGCACCAAGGCTCCATGGGTGTTAGAATCATTCTTGTGTAATCTAGATTATTGACTCTAGTTCAAGTGGGAGATGAAGGAAATATGCCCTAGAGGCAATAATAAAGTTATTATTTATTTCCTTATATCATGATAAATGTTTATTATTCATGCTAGAATTGTATTAACCGGAAACATAATACTTGTGTGAATACATAGGCAGAATGAGTGTCACTAGTATGCCTCTACTTGACTAGCTCGTTGATCAAAGATGGTTATGTTTCCTAGCCATAGACATGAGTTGTCATTTGATTAACGGGATCACATCATTAGGAGAATGATGTGATTGACTTGACCCATTCCATTAGCTTAGCAATCGATCGTTTAGTATATTGTTATTGCTTTCTTCATGACTTATACATGTTCCTATGACTATGAGATTATGCAACTCCCGTTTACCGGAGGAACACTTTGTGTGCTACCAAACATCACAACGTAACTGGGTGATTATAAAGGTGCTCTACAGGTGTCTCCAAAGGTACTTGTTGGGTTGGCGTATTTTGAGATTAGGATTTGTCACTCCGATTGTCGGAGAGGTATCTCTGGGCCCACTCGGTAATGCACATCACTTAAGCCTTGCAAGCATTGCAACTAATGAGTTAGTTGCGGGATGATGTATTACGGAACGAGTAAAGAGACTTGCCAGTAACGAGATTGAACTAGGTATTGAGATACTGACGATCGAATCTCGGGCAAGTAACATACCGATGACAAAGGGAACAACGTATGTTGTTATGCGGTTTGACCGATAAAGATCTTTGTAGAATATGTGGGAGCCAATATGAGCATCCAGGTTGCGCTATTGGTTATTGATCGGAGACGCGTCTCGGTCATGTCTACATAGCTTCGAACCCGTAGGGTCCGCAACAAAAGTTTCGATGACGGTTATATTATGAGTTTATGAGTTTTGATGTACCGAAGGTTGTTCGGAGTCCCGGATGTGATCACGGACATGACGAGGAGTCTCAAAATGGTCGATACATGAAGATTGATATATTGGAAGCCTATATTTCGATATCGGAAGTGTTCCGGGTGAAATCGGGATTTCTGCGAGTCTGGAGGGGTTACGGAACCCCGGGGTTTAATGGGCCATAGTGGGCCTTAGTGGAGAAGAGGAGGGGCGGCTGAGTTGGCGCTGCGCCTCCCCTCTAGTCCGAATTGGAGGAGGAGGGGGCGGTGCCTGCTACGTCTTGAGCTTGCGTTGGTTTTCCCCGAAGAGGAGAGGATGATGCAGCACAGTAGCGTAAGTATTTCCCTCAGTTTTTGAGAACCAAGGTATCAATCCAGTAGGAGGCCACGCGCAAGTCCCTCGTAGACCTGCACAAAACAATAGCTACTCGCAACCAACGCGATTAGGGGTTGTCAATCCCTTCACGGTCACTTACGAGAGTGAGATCCGATAGAGATAATATTTTTGGTATTTTGGTATAAAGATGCAAAGTGAAAAGTAAAAGGCAAAAGTAAAACAAAGCAAGTATAAAAGTGATGGAGATTGATATGATGAGAATAGACCGGGGCCATAGGTTTCACTAGTGGCTTCTCTCAAGAGCATAAGTATTCTACGGTGGGTGAACAAATTATTGTTGAGCAATTGACAGAATTGAGCATAGTTATGAGGTTATCTAGGTATGATCATGTATATAGGCATCACGTCCGTGACAAGTAGATCGAAACGATTCTACATCTACTACTATTACTCAACTCATCGACCGCTATCCAAAGATGCATCTAGAGTATTAAGTTAAAAACAGAGTAACGCCTTAAGCAAGATGACATGATGTAGAGGAATAAATTCATGCAATATGATAAATACCCCATCTTGTTATCCTCGATGGCAACAATACAATACGTGCCTTGCAACCCTTTCTATCACCGGGTAAGGACACCGCAAGATTGAACCCAAAGCCAAGCACTTCTCCCATTGCAAGAACTACCAATCTAGTTGGCCAAACCAAACGGATAATTCAAGAGACTTGCAAAGATAACTCAATCATACATAAAAGAATTCAGAGAAGATTCAAATATTATTCATAGATAAGCTGGATCATAAACTCACAATTCATCGGTCTCAACAAATACACCGCAAAAAGAAGATCACATCGAATAGATCTCCACGAGATCCAAAAAGAGAGAAGAAGCCATCTAGCTACTAACTATGAACCCGAAGGTCTGAAGTAAACTACTCACACTTCATCGGAGAGGCTTTGATGATGATGTAGAAGCCCTCCATGGTGGATGCCCCTCCGTGGAGCTCCGAACAGGCCCCTGTGGATGGGATCTCGTGGATCTGAGGAAGTTGCGGCGGTGGAATTAGGTTTTGGCTCCTGCTACGATCGTTTGGGGGTAATGAGGTATATATAGGGGAAGGAGTACGTCGGTGGAGCTGAGGGGCCCACGAGGCAGGGCGGCGCTAGGGGGCGCCTCCACCTCGTGACCGCCTCATGGCTTTCTTGATTGAGTGTCCAAGTCTCCTGGTCTTATCTGATGATAAAATCACGTTTCCAAGATTTCATTCCGCTTGGACTCCGCTTGATATTCTGCTTTCTTGAAATACCGCAAAGGCAAAAAAACGACAATTGAGCTGGGCCTCCGGTTAATAGGTTAGTCCCAAAATAATATAAAAGTGGAAAATAAAGCCCATTATAGTCCAAAACAATAGATAAAGTAGCATGGAGCAATCAAAAATTATAGATACATTGGAGACGTATCGAGGCATCCCCAAGCTTAATTCTTGCTCGCCCTCGAGTAGGTAAATGATAAAAGAGAATTTTTGATGCGGAGTGGTACTTTGGCATAATTTCAATGTAAATCTTCTTAATCATGGTATGAATATTCAGATCCGAAAGATTCAAGACAAAAGTTCATATTGACATAAAAATAATAATACTTCAAGCATACTAATCAAAGTAATTATGTCTTCTCAAAATAGCATGGCAAAAGAAAGTTCATCCCTACAAAATCATATAGTTAGGCTATGCTTCATTTTCGTCACACAAAGATGTTCCCAACTTCTATACCCCCGATGACAAGCCAAGCAATTGTTTCATACTTCAATAATCTCAAACTTTTTCAACCTTCACGCAATACATGAGCGTGAGCCATGGATATAGCACTATGGGTGGAATAAAATATGATGATGGGGATTGTGTGGAGAAGACAAAAGGAGAAAGTCTCACATTGACGAGGATAATCAACGGGCTATGGAGATGCCCATCAATTGATGTCAACATGAGGAGTAGGGATTGCCATGCAACGGATGCACTAGAGCTATGAATGCTCAACAAAAGAAAACTAGTGGGTGTGCATCCAACTTGCTTGCTCATGAAGACCTAGGGCATTTTGAGGAAGCCCATCAAGGGAATATACAAGCCAAGTTCTATAATGAAAAATTCCACTAGTATGAAAAAGACAACTTATGAGACTCACTATATGAAAACATGGTGCTACTTTGAAGCACAATATATGAGACTCACTACATGAAGAATAAGGTGCTACTTTGAAGCACAAGTGTGGAAAAAGAGATAGTAGCATTGCCCTTTTATTTTCTTTTTTTGGGCCTTTTTTTTGGCCTTTCTATTTTTTTTATTTGGGCAATGCTCTAATAATGATGATCATCACACTTCTATTGATTACAACATAAGGATTACAACTCGAAACTAGAACAAGATATGACTCTATATGAATGCCTCCGTGGTGTAATCGGGATGGTGCGATGAATCAAGAGTGACATGTATGAAAAGTAATGCATGGTGGCTTTGCCACAAATACGATGTCAACTACATGATCATGCAATGGCAATATGACAAAAGTAATGTATGTCATGATGATGATGAACGGAATGGTGGAAAGTTGCATGGCAATATATCTCGGAATGGCGATGGAAATGCCATAATAGGTAGGTATGGAGGCTGTTTTGAGGAAGATATAAGGAGGTTTATGTGTGAAAGATCGTATCATATCACTGGTTTGGATGCACTGCTAAGTTTGCACCAACTCTCAACGTGAGAAAGGGCAATGCACTGTACCGAAGAGGCTAGCAAAGGCGGAAAGGTAAAAGTGCATATAATCCATGGACTCAACATTAGTCAAAAGAACTCATATACTTATTGCAAAAATTTAGAATTCATCAAAAATCAAGTACTACACGCATGCTCCTAGGGGGATAGATTGGTAGGAAAAGACCATCGCTCGTCCCCCGACCGCCACTCATAAGGATGCACAAGCCGTACACTTCATGTTTCAAATTTGTTACACAACTTTAACCATACGTGCATGCTACGGGATTTGCTAACTTCAACACCAAGCATTTCTCAAATTCACAACTACTCAACTAGCACGACTTTGATATTATCACCTCCATATCTCAAAAAAATTATCAAGCATCAAACTTATCTTAGTATTCAACGCACTCAAAAGAAAGTTCCACATATCTTGAATACGAAGTATATTAACTTTAAGCAAATTGCCATGCTATTAACGACTCTCAAAATAATCTAAGTGAAGCATGAGAGATCAAGTTTCTTTAAAACAAATCCACCACCGTGCTCTAAAAGATCTAAGTGAAGCACTAGAGCAAAAATTATCACGCTCAAAAGATATAAGTGAAGCACTATGAGCATAACTATCAAACTCAAAAAATATAAGTGAAGCACTATGAGCATTCTATCAAATTCCAATTCATGTATGGCTCTCTCAAAAGGTGTGTACAGCAAGGATGATTGTGGTAAACTAATAAGCAAAGATGCAAATAATACAAGACGCTCCAAGCAAAACACTTATCATGTGGTGAATAAAAATATAGCTCCGTGTAAATTACCGATGGAAGTGGATTTGAAAGAGGGATGCCTTCGAGGCATCCCCAAGCTTTGACTTTTGGTGTCCTTGGATTATCTTGGGGTGCCATGGGCATCCCCAAGCTTAGGCTCTTTCCACTCCTTGTTCCATAATCCATCAAAAGAATTCACCCAAAACTTGAAAACTTCACAACACAAAACTCAATAGAAATCTCGTGAGTCTGCTAGAGAAAGAAAAACAAAAGACTACTTTAAGGTACTGTAATGAACTCATTCTTTATTTATATTGGTGTTAAACCAACTGTATTCCAACTTCTCTATGGATTATAAAATATTTTACTAGCCATAGATTCGTCAAAATAAGCAAACAACACACGCAAAACAGAATCTGTCAAAAATGTAACAGTCTGTCAGAATCTGTAACTAACGCAAACTTCTGGAACTCAAAAAATTCTACCAACATTAGACGACCTGGACAATGATCAGAAGCAATTGGAATCAGTATTTTATCATGTTCTGGTGATTTTTAACAATTCGGGCACTGAGCGCAAAGTTTCTGGAAATTACAGCAAGATCAAATAACTATCATCCAAGAAGATCCAATAGGTCTAGCTTGGCACAAACACTAATTAAAAGATAAAACCACATCTAAAAAGAGGCTATATTGATTATTTATTACTAAGCAGCAAGGAAAAATATTGGGTTGTCTCCCAACAAGCGCTTTTCTTTAAAGCCTTTTTAGCTAGGCATTGAGATTCAATGATGCTCACAAGAAAGACAAGAATTGAGGCACAAAGAGAGCATCATAAAACATGTGACAAACACACTTAAGTCTAACATACTTCCTATGCATAGGCATATTATAGGCAAACAAATTATCGTGAGCAAGCAAAAACTAGCATATGCAAGGAAGCGGAAAGGAACAATAGCAATCTCAACATAACGAGAGGTAGTTTAGTAACATGAAAATTTCTATAACCATATTTTCCTCTCTCATAATAATTACATGTAGGATCATAGGCAAATTCAACAAAATATCTATCACAAAGTATATTCTCAACACGATCCACATTCATGCAAAGTTGACACTCTTCCAAAATAGTGGGATTATCATTAACT
Source organism: Aegilops bicornis (assembly GCA_021605145.1). NCBI lineage: Eukaryota > Viridiplantae > Streptophyta > Magnoliopsida > Poales > Poaceae > Aegilops > Aegilops bicornis. The sequence goes on along the minus strand of JAHIAL010000116.1, from coordinate 1,029,781 downwards.
AAAGTCATGACCTTTCCAAACCCACTTTTATCAAAAACTTCATAAGATTGAACATTCTCCAAATATGTGGGATCTAAAGTTGACACTCTTCCGAACCCACTTTCAATATTATTGCAAACAATATTATCAATCTCATATTCATCATGGTGCTTAAATAAATTTTCAAGATCATAAGAAGAATCACCCCAATCATGATCATTGCAACAAGTAGTAGACATAGCAAAACTAGCATCCCCAAGCTTAGGGTTTTGCATCTTATTAGCACAATTGACATCAAAAGAATTTATAATAAAATCATTGCAATCATGCTTTTTATTCAAAGATCTATCGTGAATCACTTCATAAAGCACTTTATCACAATTTTCAGATTTACGAATTTCAGGCAAAACCTTATAAAGATAATCTAGTGCATCCAAACCACTAGGAATAGGTTCATCATAATTGGATCTCTTAAAAAGATTGGCAAGCAGATGAGGATCCATAGATATTAGCTTCTTTGTTTAGGAATAAATACTCAACTATTTCAACCAAACGAGCAAATGAGCCAAGTAAGACATCAAGGCAAACGAAAAGACGAACGGAAAAGAGAGGGCGAATAAAACGGCAAGGGTGAAGTGCGGGAGAGGAAAACGAGAGGCAAATGGCAAATAATGTAATGCGAGAGATAGGGATTGTGATGGGTACTTGGTATGGTTGACTTGCTCTTGCGTGAGCCTCCCCGGCAACGGCGCCAGAAATCCTTCTTGCTACGTCTTGAGCTTGCGCTGGTTTTCCCTGAAGAGGAGAGGATGATGCACGACAAGAGCGTAAGTATTTCCCTCGCTTTTGAGAACCAAGGTATCAATCTAGTAGGAGGCCACGCAGCAAGTCCCTCGCATACCGCACAAAGCGATAGCTACCATAACCAACGCGATTAGGGGTTGTCAATCCCTTCACGGTCACTTACGAGAGTGAGATCTGATAGAGATAATATTTTTGGTATTTTTGGTATAAAGATGCAAAGTGAAAAGTAAAAGGCAAAAGTAAAACAAAGCAAGTATAAAAGTGATGGAGATTGATATGATGAGAATAGACCCGGGGGCCATAGGTTTCACTAGTGGCTTCTCTCAAGAGCATAAGTATTCTACGATGGGTGAACAAATTACTGTTGAGCAATTGAGAGAATTGAGCATAGTTATGAGGTTATCTAGGTAGGATCATGTATATAGGCATCACGTCCGTGACAAGTAGATCTAAACAATTCTGCATCTACTACTATTACTCCACTCATCGACCGCTATCCAAAGATGCATCTAGAGTGTTAAGTTAAAAACAGAGTAACGCCTTAAGCAAGATGACATGATGTAGAGGAATGAATTCATGCAATATGATAAATACCCCATCTTGTTATCCTCGATAGCAACAATACAATACGTGCCTTGCAACCCTTTACATCCTTTGGGTAAGGACACCGCAAGATTGAACCCAAAGCCAAGCACTTCTCCCATTGCAAGAACTACCAATCTAGTTGGCCAAACCAAACGGATAATTCAAGAGACTTGCAAAGATAACTCAATCATACATAAAAGAATTCAGAGAAGATTCAAATATTATTCATAGATAAGCTGGATCATAAACCCACAATTCATCGGTCTCAACAAACACACCGCAAAAAGAAGATTACATCGAATAGATCTCCACGAGATCCAAAAAGAGAGAAGAAGCCATCTAGCTACTAACTATGGACCCGAAGGTCTGAAGTAAACTAGCCACACTTCATCGGAGAGGCTTTGATGATGATGTAGAAGCCCTCCATGGTGGATGCCCTCCGGTGAGCTCCTAACAGGCCCCAAGATGGGATCTCGTGGATACAGTGAAGTTGCGGCGGTGGAATTAGGTTTTGGCTCCTGCTACGATCGCTTGGGGGTACGTAGGTATATATAGGAGGAAGGAGTACGTCGGTGGAGCTGAGGGGCCCACGAGGCAGGGGCGCGCCTCCACCCTCGTGACCGCCTCGTGGCTTTCTTGACGGAGGTCCAAGTCTCCTGGTCTTATCTCGATGAGAAAATCACGCTCAAGATTTCATTCCGTTTGGACTCCGTTGATATTCTGCTTCTTGAAATCTTGAAAAAGGCAAAAAACAGAAGTAAAATTCTGGGCCTCCGGTTAATAGGTTAGTCCCAAAAATAATATAAAAGTGGAAAAATAAAGCCCATTATAGTCCAAAACAATAGATAAAGTAGCATGGAGCAATCAAAAATTATAGATACGTTGGAGACGATTAGTGCCCCCTTTCCTTCTTCTCCTCTTCCTCCTTCCCCTTCTCCTAATCCAACAAGGAAGGGAGGAGTCCTACTCAGTGGGAGTAGGACTCCTCCTAGCAGCGCCTCCTCCTGGTCGGCCGCTTCTCCCCCCCCCCCCCCTTGCTCCTTTATATACGGGGGCAGGGGGCACCCATAAACACAACAATTGATCATTGATCTTTTAGCCGTGTGCGGTGCCCCCCTCCACCATAGTCCACCTCGATAATATCATAGCGGTGCTTAGGCGAAGCCCTGCATCGGTAGAACATCATCATCGACACCACGCCGTCGTGCTGACGAAACTCTCCCTCAACACTCGGCTGGGTCGGAGTTCGAGGGACGTCATCGGGATAAACGTGTGCTGAACTCGAAGGTGCCGTGCGTTTGGTACTTGATCGGTCGGATCGTGAAGATGTACGACTACTCAACCGCGTTGTGCTAACGCCTGCTTTCGGTCTCTGAGTAGGGTACGTGGACAACACTCTCCCCTCTCGTTGCTATGCATCACCATGATCTTGCGTGTGCGTAGGAATTATTTTGAAATTACTACGTTCCCCAACAAACATATTTATCAATGTAATCTTCTTTATTGTGGCAAGAATATTCAGATCCATAAGATTCAAAACAAAAGTTTAATATTGACATGAAAACAATAATACTTCAAGCATACTAACAAAGCAATCATGTCTTATCAAAATAACATGGCCAAAGCAAGCTATCCCTACAAAATCATATAGTCTGGCTATGCTCTATCTTCATCACACAAAATATTTAAATCATGCACAACCCCGATGACAAGCCAAGCAATTGTTTCATACTTTTGATGTTCTCAAACTTTTTCAATCTTCACGCAATACATGAGTGTGAGCCATGGACATAGCACTATAGGTGGAATAGAATGGTGGTTGTGGAGAAGACAAAAAGGAGAAGATAGTCTCATATCAACTAGGCGTGTCAACGGGCTATGGAGATGCCCATCAATAGATATCGATGTGAGTGAGTAGGGATTTTCATGCAACGGATGCACTAGATCTATAAGTGTATGAAAGCTCAAAAAGAAACTAAGTGGGTGTGCATCCAACTCGCTTGCTCACAAAGACCTAGGGCATTTTGAGGAAGCCCATCATTGGAATATACAAGCCAAGTTCTATAATGAAAGATTCCCACTAGTATATGAAAGTAACAAGATAGGAGACTCTCTATCATGAAGATCATGGTGCTACTTTGAAGCACAAGTGTGGTAAAAGGATAGTAGCATTGCCCCTTCTCTCTTTTTCTCTCATTTTTCTTTGTTTTTTTTTTGGCCTTCTCTTCTGTTTTTTCTTATTTTTTTTGGCCTATTTTTTTCGTCCGGAGTCTCATCTCGACTTGTGGGGGAATCATAGTCTCCATCATCCTTTGCTCACTGGGACAATGCTCTAATAATGATGATCATCACACTTTTATTTACTTACAACTCATGAATTACAACTCGATACTTAGAACAAAATATAACTCTATATGAATGCCTCCGACGGTGTACCGGGATGTGCAATGAATCAAGAGTGACATGTATGAAAGAATTATGAAGGTGGCTTTGCCACAAATACGATGTCAACTACATAATCATGCAAAGCAATATGACAATGATGGAGTGTGTCATAATAAACGGAACGGTGGAAAGTTGCATGGCAATATATCTCGGAATGGCTATGGAAATGCCATAATAGGTAGGTATGGTGGCTGTTTTGAGGAAGGTAAATGGTGGGTTTATGGTACTGGTGTAAGTTGTGCGGTACTAGAGAGGCTAGCAATGGTGGAAGGGTGAGAGTGCGTATAATCCATAGACTCAACATTAGTCATAAAGAACTCACATACTTATTGCAAAAATTTATTAGTTATTGAAACGAAGTACTACGCAAGATGCTCCTAGGGGATAGATTGGTAGGAAAAGACCATCGCCGTCCACGGCCGCCACTCATAAGGAAGACAATCAATAAATAAATCATGCTCCGACTTCATCACATAACGGTTCACCATACGTGCATGCTACGGGAATCACAAACTTTAACACAAGTATCTCTCAAATTCACAATTACTCAACTAGCATGACTCTAATATCACCATCTTCATGATGCGGAGCATCCCTCGCTCATCCCCATGGACGCACCTACATCTTCCTCAACACCACTTGGACCCATGACTCGAGCTCGAGCTAAGGCTATTGAAGATAAGGTGAACTCACTCCTCTCCGAAATCCCTCTTCCTACACTTGAGACATGGCTACTACCTCAAGCGGAAATGCTTTGTGTGATTAGGTACCAAGGAACCAACCTAGAAGAAGCTACGGTACAAGATGGACGTCGAGAGCAAGAGGAGAAGTTTCCCAGCCTGGAACGGGCGGTACTACCGCTTAGTACCACAAGCGGTACTACCGCTCTACATCCGCCGCCCTACCGCCGAACCCGACAAACTCAAGTGATCGAACGGCTCCAGAGGCATTACTATCACCATCACAAAGTGGTACTACCACTTAAACTCCATAAGCGGTACTACGCCCGAGGGCAGTACTACCGCTGCCTGTGTAGCGATCCTGGGCCGAGGCCCATGTACCTGCTTTCGCCTCTTTTTACCCCTTTGAAGGCTTAGACTATAAATAGGCCTTCACCTTGTCCTTTCTAGGGTTAGCATTGGTTTAGCTCATATTTTGTGTGAGAGCCTTGCTCATCCACTTGGTTACTTCTCCTCGGAGCTCAGGACCTCTTCGGAGAAGATCCCCCAAGCGGATTCAAGACCCCTTCAAGGGAAGACAATCAAGACCTCCTCACGGAGAAGAACGGCTACTCGTGTATCTTTCCTTTGTTGATTTTGAATCTTGTGCTACCTTATGTGTTCGGTGATCTAGCCCTTGTGTGATCGATTACTTGTCGGTTGAGTGTTTCTCTCGTTCCTCCCCGTGATTTCCCTTGTGCTCTTCCGCATGTTCTTCGTGTTTCCCCGTAGGATCCCCTCCAAACGTGAAAGATCAACCCCATAGGGTTCCGCCCTACATCATCTTGGTATCATGAGCCACGTTGATCACGTTTTTGGAGCCCTTACCCCGTATTTTCTAGCTTGATTTTGTTGTTTTCGTCCTAAATCCAAAAATCCCCACCAAAAATAGCCCCCAAAATTTTTTATGATTTGTTGGTTTTGATGATGTTTTGTTGATTTTGATATGTGGATTTGCTTGGTTTCGAGTGGATCTAGCATCTCCCCAAGTTTCCCCACCTTCCATCCACGAAATCCATCCAATTTTGACCCCGAAATCATCCATTTCCGCCCCAAAATCGCGCCCCAATTCGATCTGCGAAAAATCTCGACACCAGCGGTACTACCGGCCCCCTAGCGGTACTACCGCTTAAGAGCCATAAGCGGTACTACCGCCCTCCCAAGCGGTACTACCGCCCAACCCAGTTTCAGCGTTCCGAGTTTCACCGTTTTGCCCATAACTTTCGCATCCGGAGTCTGATTTTCGCGTTCTTTAGCTCGTTGAGAAGCTATTGACATCCCCCATCCACTTAGATAGACTACAACATCATTAGACACCATCTAATTTTCCTAACATTGGCATCTTTGCCTAGGGCTTTCACCACATCATCCGCTATACCACCTCCGCTTTCCGCTACCACCATTGTTGCTTTTGTTCTTTGAGAATTTGAGTTGTGGTTCCCGTGTCCTATTGTGTTTCGGCTATATAGGTATGGTTCAACGTCAACATCACCACCGCTCATCTTCGCCAAGGACTCATCATAGCCAAGGACGGTAAGTTCGACGACATCTTTGTCATATCTCGCAATTGCATTGATAACCATCATAGCGCATCTTTTGCGTTGCTTACCCATCGAGACTAGCCTTTGAGTATTGCCGGCAACGTGGCTTGTGCACATTAGTGATAATACTCCATAGCATACATACCATACCAAAGTGGTGCATATATTGGCATCAACTTGTGTGTCACAAAGTTGTCATCGCATACACAATTGCTATCTTGGTCCGTGAAGTTTTGCATGAGAAAAGAGCTCAAAAGAGAAAGAGCCAATCAAGCTTTTAAGCAAAAGAGAAAGATAAGCAAAGAGCTTATAAGCAAGAACCATAGCATCATACCACATTAAGATTGTCATACCCGATCATCTTGGATCATAGCACCGAAATACCATACATATAGCATACTTGGGATAGAGATCGTTGCATTTTTGCCTAGTAGGTTGTGCACAAGCTCCGTATCCGCCTATTGTGCAATCGTGCTAGCGTCTCTATAGTATTGTGCAACAAGAGCATTTTCGTGGACTCCACATTTTGGCTCACTTTTGGTTTGCACAATCTCACTTATCTATTTGCGTGTGTGTTTCCGTGTACCATTACTTGCTTGGTATACTTGTTGCATTTGCGAATTTGCGAATCTTTTTCAACATCTTTGAGTCAAACTAACGATTGCAATCAATTTTGTGCCACTATCCTAACCAAGCTCCATCATAAGCTTTTACTTGTGTAGGTGTGAGAATGAGGTTGTGGCACCTACACCAAGGAAGAACGAGCAACGGCGCCAAGAGGAAGAACGAGCGCGCCTACACCAAGAAGAACAAGACGCCGAGGCGCAACGTCTTCAACAACAACGAGAAGCGCAAGCTCTTGAGGCGCAACGTGCCCTTCAAGAATCAAGTCGAGTTATCGCCAACCGCAACCGCGAACGGCGCAATCAAGAGGAAGCCCTTCGAGAAGAAATCCAAGAGAGGAACTACCAACCCCATGTGCAACGTCAAGTTCCTCAAGCTCCTCCACAAGCTCGTCAAGCTCCATCTCAACCTCAAGTTCAACAAGAGCAAGTTGATCATGGTCTTCTTCCACGCCAAGAGCAACATGAAGATGATTACCCTCCACGTCAAGGACGTCATCATCACCATCGCCAACAACACAATGAAGAGCAACGCTATGGAAAGCTAAAATTCACCATGCCCAAGTTCAATGGAAGCAATGACCTCAAGAGTACCTCTCATGGGCATTCAAGGTTGACAAAATCTTAGGTTGCACAACTTCGATGAAGAGAAGAAGATCGCTATGGCATCACTTGAGTTTCAAGACTATGTGCTCATATGGTGGGAACAAATCCTTGGCGCACCGAGCAAGAGGTGAACCTCCAATCACCACTTGGACTCAAATGAAGGATGTCATGCGAGCACGTTTTGTGCCCACCTACTACAACCGCGACCTCTTCAAGAAACTCCAACTCCTCAAGCAAGGAACAAAGAGTGTTGAAGAATACTACAAGGAAATGGAAATAGCCATGATTCGAGCCAATGTGAAGGAAGATGATGAGCAAACAATGGCACGCTTTCTTGAATGGACTCAATCATCCCATCAAGAAGATTGCCGACTTCCAACCCTACTCCAACCTCATTGAGCTCGTGCATCAAGCTACAAAGGCGAACGTCAAGTGCAAGATGACTTCAAGCACGTCAAGTACTCATCCAAGACCCACGGCTTCTCCAACAACCAAGCTTCAACAACTACTCCAACATCTACTTCAACCAAGCCTTCTCCAAGCAATGACGACAAGTCAAGTTACAAGAAAACTTGGCAAGTTCAAGTCGTCTTCCTCCTACTACAAGCAACTTCAAGCAAGGTGCTTCATCATCTACTCCAACCGATGAGACCGTCCAAGACAAGCTCCTTCAAGTGTTTCACTTGCGGCGGCCGAGGCCACAAGTCCTTTGAGTGCACAAACAAGCGCACCATGATCTTCAACGACGACGGCACCTACGACTCCATGAGTGAAGGAGAAATGGAAGCCCTTGAGCAAGTGGCCATGCAATCGACAAGTGAACAACAAAGATCAAGATGACCAAGTCTTTTGTGATGAAGATTCAAGTCTCGCTCTTGTTGTCTCCAAGGTCTTGACTCTTCAACATCAACAAGAAGAAGACCAACGATGCCACATCTTCCACACAAAGGCCGGCATCAATGGAAGGTCCGTCAAGGTCATCATCGATGGAGGTAGTTGTCACAACTTGGCAAGTGAAGAACTATGCTCCAAGCTTCAATTGGTCAAGAGGAAGCACCTGCACCTACAAGGTTCAATGGCTAAGTGACTCGGCACTATCCGAATTGAGCATACGGTCCAAGTCTCCTTCAAAATTGGTGCATATGAGGACACTTTGGAGTGTGATGTGGTCCCAATGACCGTTTGCCACCTCCTTCTTGGTCGACCATGGCAATTCGACCGTGGTGTCATCCACAATGGGCGCACCAATCACTATAGCTTCAAGATGAAAGGGAAGGAGTATGTGCTACGACCTATGTCTCCTAGTCAAGTGATAGCCGACAAGCAAGCCACCCATCATGGAGAGAAGAGTGAGAAAGTGATCCACCACAAAGTGAGTGAGAGCCACAAGCCAAACTTGAGCGCCTCTTAGCCTAGAGAGAAAAACCTCATACTATTTTCCACAAAAGTGAGATGAGAGAAGTGTGTGAGAACCCATCGAGTGTGATGCACTTTGTCCTTGTGTGCAAGGATGGAGATCCAAAAACTAACACCTCTCACGAGCTACCTTTAGTGTTTCAATCTCTTTTGCAGGAATTCCAAGATGTTTTCCGATGAGCTACCTCCGGGTCTACCTCCTCTACGAGGCATTGAGCATCGAATCGACCTCATCCCCGGAGCGCCACTTCCAAACAAAGCTCCATACCGTGCCAACCCCGAAGAAACAAAGGAGATCCAACGGCAAGTACAACAACTCATCGACAACGGTCATGTACGTGAAAGCTTAAGTCCTTGTGCCGTTCCCGTTATACTTGTGCCTAAGCCCGATGGAAGTTTCCGCTTGTGTTCCGATTGTAGACCTATAAATCTATTATCGTTCGCTATAGGCATCCCATTCCTCGCTTAGATGATATGCTTGATGAACTTAGTGGAGCCAACTTTTTCTCAAAAATTGATCTTAAAAGTGGCTATTATCAAATTCGCATACAAGAAGGTGATGAATGGAAAACTGCTTTCAAAACCAAATTTGGCTTATATGAGTGGTTAGTCATGCCTATGGGTTTATCGGAAGCTCCCGGTACTTTCGTGCATCTTATGCATTATGTGCTTCGCCCTTATATTGGAGTCTTTGTTGTGGTTTACTTCGACGATATTCTTGTGTTTAGCAAAACCATGAAAGAGCATCTTCATCATGTTAAGGCTGTTTTGCAAACCCTCCGCAAGGAACGTCTTTATGCAAACTTGAAAAAATGCATGTTTGGTGTTGACAAAGTGGTTTTCTTGGGTTTTGTTGTCTCTTCCAAGGGTGTCCATGTTGATGAGGCTAAAATTGAAGCAATTAAAACTTGGCCCCAACCCACCAATTTGCAACAAGTGAGAAGTTTTCTTGGTCTTGCGGGTTTTTATCGTCGCTTTGTGAAAGATTTTAGCACTATTGCCGCTCCTTTGCATGCCTTGAGTAAGAAGAATACTCCTTTTGTATGGGGATCTTTGCAATCCACCACTTTTGATGAGCTCAAGTCTTTGCTTACTCATGCTCCGATTCTTGCTTTGCCCAATTTTGACAAAACTTTTGAGGTTCATTGTGATGCAAGTGGTACCGGAATTGGCGGAGTTTTGATGCAAGAAAACGAGCCATTGCTTACTTTAGTGAAAAACTCTCTGGTGCTCAACTTAACTATCCCATCTATGACAAAGAATTGTATGCGTTAGTGCGTGTGCTACATGTTTGGGAACATTATCTTAGACCTCATGAGTTTGTCATCCATACCGACCATGAAACGCTTAAGTACTTAAAAGGCCAAACTAAGTTGAACAAGCGTCATGCCAAATGGAGTGAATTTATTGAATCTTTCCCTGTGTCATCAAGTACATTAAGGGTAAGGAAAATGTAGTTGCGGATGCACTTTCACGCATATGCATGCTTGTCACTAAACTTCAGTTGAATGTTATTGGCTTTGAGCACATAAAAGACTTGTATGCTAATGATTCATCTTTTGCAACTCCTTATGCTAAATGTTTGACGCATACATCTTGGGAACACTATTACATCAAGGATGGTTATCTTATGAGAGCTAACAAACTATGCATTCCGAGTCTTCTCTTCGCTTGCTCCTTTTTCAAGAGGCTCATGGAGGCGGACTCATGGGACACTTTGGATGCGACAAGACATTCGCCACGCTCTCCAAGAACTACTTTTGGCCAAAGATGTTTCGCGACGTCTCACGCTTCACCAACCGATGCTCTACATGTCCCAAAGCTAAGTCTAAAGCTCAATCCCATGGTCTTTACATGCCTCTTCCTATTCCTTATCAACCTTGGGAAGACATTAGCATGGATTTTGTACTTGGTTTACCTAGAAATCAAAATGGAAAGGATTCCGTGTTTGTTGTTGTGGATAGATTTTCTAAGATGGCACATTTCATTCCTTGCAACAAGATAGACGATGCTTCACACATTGCAAATCTCTTTTGTAGGGAAATCTTGCGACTCCATGGAGTACCTAAGACAATCGCTCCGATCGTGACGCCAAGTTCTTGAGTTACTTTTGGAAGACCCTATGCGCCAAGCTCGGAATCAAGCTCTTGTTCTCATCCGCATACCATCCTCAAACCGACGGCCAAACGGAGGTGACAAATCAAACACTCTCCACTCTACTTCGTGTGTTGATCAAGAAGAACGTCAAGGAGTGGGAAGCATGTCTACCCATCGCCGAGTACGCCTACAACCAGGCAAGACATTCGACTACCGGCAAGTCCCCCTTCGAGGTCGTCTACGGCTTCAACCCGTTGTCCCCATTGGACATTTTACCTCTTCCTCTACAAGAGCGCACCAACATGGATGCGCGTGCATGGGCGAACTACATCAAGAAGATGCACGAAGATACAAGGCACACCATCGAGCGCCAAGTACAACGACTAGCGACCAAGCTCAACGTCAACAAGCAACCCATGGTCTTCAACATTGGTGATCCAGTGTGGCTACACCTTCGCAAGGACCGCTTCCCCAACGAACGTAAGTCCAAGCTTCTCCCTAGAGCCGATGGACCTTTCAAGGTGCTAGCACGCTACAACGACAACGCCTACAAGATCGACCTACCACGAGACAAGTACAATGTGAGTGACATCTTCAACGTCAAGGACCTCAAGCCATACCATGGAGATGAAGCTTTTGATCCGAGGTCGGATCTCTCCCAAGGGGGGGGGATGATGCGGAGCATCCCTCGCTCATCCCCATGGACGCACCTACATCTTCCTCAACACCACTTAGACCCATGACTCGAGCTCGAGCTAAGGCTATTGAAGATAAGGTGAACTCGCTTCTCTCCAAATCCCTCTTCCTACACTTGAGACATGGCTACTACCTCAAGCGGAGATGCTTTCAGTGATTAGGTACCAAGGAACCAACCTAGAAGAAGCTACGGTACAAGATGGACGTTGAGAGCAAGAGGAGAAGTTTCACTGAACGGGCGGTACTACCGCCCCGACAAACGGTACTACCGCTTAGTACCACAAGCGGTACTACCGCTCTACATCCGCCGCCCTACCGCCGAACCCGACAAACTCAAGTGATCGAACGGCTCCAGAGCAGTACTACCGCCCATCACAGCGGTACTACCGCTTAAGCTCTGCAAGCGGTACTACCGCCTGCTCAGGTAACAGATCTCGGCCGAGGCCCATGTACCTGTTCGCCCCTCTTTACCCCTTTGAAGGCTTAGACCATAAATAGACCTTCCCTCGTCCTTTATAGGGTTAGCATTGGTTTAGCTCATATTTTGTGTGAGAGCCTTGCTCATCCACTTGGTTACTTCTCCTGAGCTCGGGACCTCTTCGGAGAAGATCCCCAAGTGGATTCAAGACCCCTTCAAGGGAAGACAATCAAGACCTCCTCACGGAGAAGAACGGCTACTCGTGTATCTTTCCTGTGTTGATATTGTATCTTGTTATACCTTATGTGTTCGGTGATCTAGCCCTTGTGTGATCGATTACATTTGTCGGTTGAGTGTTTCTCTCGTTCCTCCCCGTGATTTCCCTTGTGTTCTTCTGCGTGTTCTTCGTGTTTCCCCGTAGGATCCCCTCCAAACGTGAAAGATCAACCCCATAGGGTTCCGCCCTACATCACTTCATATCTCAAAACAATCATAAAGAATCAAACTTCTCATAGTATTCAATGCACTTTATATGAAAGTTTTTATTATACCCATCTTGAATGCCCATCATATTAGGACTAATTTTATAACCAAAGCAAATTACCATGCTATTCTAAAAGACTCTCAAAATAATATAAGTTAAGCATGAGAGATCAATAATTTCTATAAAATAAAACCACCACCGTGCTCTAAAACGATATAAGTGAAGCACTAGAGCAAACGACAAACTACTCCGAAAGATATAAGTGAAGATCAATGAGTAGTTGAATAATTATGTAACTATGTGAAGACTCTCTAACATTTAATAATTTCAGATCTTGGGATATTATTCAAACAGCAAGCAAAACAAAAGAAATAAAATGACGTTCCAAGCAAAACACATATCATGTGGTGTATAAAAATATAGCTCCAAGTAAAGTACCGATGAACGAAGACGAAAGAGGGGATGCCATCCGGGGCATCCCCAAGCTTAGGCTCTTGGTTGTCCTTGAATATTACCTTGGGGTGCCTTGGGCATACCCAAGCTTAGGCTCTTGCCACTCCTTATTCCATAGTCCATCGAATCTTTACCCAAAACTTGAAAACTTCACAACACAAAACTTAATGTAAAACTCAGAAGCTCCGTTAGTATAAGAAAATAAATCACCACTTAGGTACTGTTGTGAACTCATTCTAAATTCATATTGGTGTAATATATACTGTATTCCAACTTCTCTATGGTTCATACCCTCCGATACTACTCATAGATTCATCAAACTAAGAAAACAACACATAGAAAACAGAATTTGTCAAAAACAGAACAGTCTGTAGTAATCTGTATCAAACGTATACTTCTGGAACTCCAAAAGTTCTGAAATAAATTGGTGGACCTGAGTAATTTGTCTATTAATCATCTGAAAAAAGAATCAACCTAAAATCACTCTCCAGTAAAATATGGCAGCTAATCTCGTGAGCGCTAAACTTTCTGTTTTTTACAGCAAGATCATAAAGACTTCACCCAAGTCTTCCCAAAGGTTCTACTTGGCACAAACACTAATTAAAACATAAAACCACATCTAACCAGAGGCTAGATAGACTATTTATTACTAAACAGGAGCAAAAAGCAAAGAACAAAAATAAAATTGGGTTGCCTCCCAACAAGCGCTAACGATTAACGCCCCTAGCTAGGCATGATTGTTGGAAATATGCCCTAGAGGCAATAATAAAAGCATTATTATTATATTTCCTTGTTCATGATGATTGTCTTTTATTCATGCTATAACTGTATTATCCGGAAATCGTAATACACGTGTGAATACATAGACTACAATACGTCCCTAGTAAGCCTCTAGTTGACTAGCTCGTTGGTCAACGGATAGTCATGGTTTCGACTATGGACATCGGATGTCATTGACAACGGGATCACGCCATTAGGAGAATGACGTGATGGACAAGACCCAATCCTAAGCATAGCACAAGATCGTAGTTCGCTTTTGCTAGAGCTTTTCCAATGTCAAGTATCTCTTCCTTAGACCATGAGATCGTGCAATTCCCGGATACCGTAGGAGTGCTTTGGGTGTATCAAACGTCACAACCTAACTGGGTGACTATAAAGGTGCACTACAGGTATCTCCGAAAGTGTCCATTGGGTTGACACGGATCGAGACTGGGATTTGTCACTCCGTATTACGGAGAGGTATCACCGGCCCACTCGGTAATGCATCATCATAATGAGCTCAAAGTGATCAAGTGTCTGGTCACGGGATCATGCATTGCGGTACTAGTAAACTGACTTGCAGGTAACGAGACTAAACTAGGTATTGGGATACCGACGATCGAGTCTCGGGCAAGTAACATACCGTTGGACAAAGGGAATAGAATACGGGGTTGCTTGAACCCTTGACATCGTGGTTCATCCGATGACAACATCGAGGAGCATGTGGGAGCCAACATGGGTATCTAGATCCCGCTGTTGGTTATTGACTTGAGGTAGTCTCGGTCATGTCTGCATGTCTCCCGAACCCGTAGGGTCTACACACAAGGTTCGGTGACGCTAGGGTTATTAGGAAGACAAGTATGTGATTACCGAATGTTGTTCGAGTCCCGGATGAGATCCCGGACGTCACGAGGAGTTCCTAATGGTCCGGAGGTAAAGATTTATATATGGAAAGTGGTTAAACGGACTCAGGAAAGTTTAGGGGCTTACTGAAAGTACTGTGGCCACCGGAGAGTTCAGGAGGTCCACCGGAGGGGCCACCTCCTGGGGCCACATGGGCTAAGTGGGAGAGGGAGCCAGCCCCTGGTGGGCTGGGCGCACCTCCCCAGGGCCCATGCGGCTAGGGCAAGGGAGGAAACCCTAAGGAAAAAGGGGCGCCTCAGCTTGGGGGGCAAGCCACCCTCCCTCCTCCCCTTTGGCCGCCCCATCTAGGGTTTCCCTAGATGGCCGGCCCCCTGGCCCTCTCCTCCTATAAATAGAGGGGTGGGGGAGGGCTAGACACACCATTGAAGGCGCAGCCCCTCCCTCCCAACTCCTCTCTTTCTCCGCGTGTGCTTGGCGAAGCCACAGCCGGAGAACCTCTACACCAATTGCACCACGCCGTCGTGCTGCCATTGGAGTTGTCTTCCTTAACCTCTCCTTCTCCCTTGCTGGATCAAGACGGAGGAGACGCCATCGTCTCCGCACGTGTGTTGAACGCTGGAGGTGCTGTCCTTTCGGCACTTTGGTCATCGGTGATCGGAATCACGTAGGGAAAGTCTTCATCAACACCACTCCCACTAACGCTTCTGATCGATCTACAAGTGGTATGTAGATGCAAACTCTCTCTCTTGACTCGTTGCTTAGATGAACTCATAGATAGATCTTGGTGAAACCGTAGGAAAATTTTAATTTTCGCAACGTTCCCCAACAAAGTGGCATCATGAGCTAGGTCTATGCGTAGTTCTCTTTGCACGAGTAGAACACAATTTTGTTGTGGGCGTGGATCTTGTCAACTTACTTGCCGTTACTAGTCGCTTCTTGCTTCCGCGGTATTGTGGGATGAAGCGCCCGGACCAACCTTACACGCATTTACGTGAGACCGGTTCCACCGACTAACATGCACTAGTTGCATAAGGTGGCTGGCGGTGTCTCATCTCTCCTACTTTAGTTGGAGCGGATTCGATGAATGTGGTCCTTATGAAGGGTAAATAGAAGTTGACAAGATCACGCCAGGTTATTCGTAGGTAAGAAAACGTTCTTGCTAGAACCCAATTGCAGCCACGTAAAAGATGCAACAACAATTAGAGGACGCCTAACTTGTTTTTGCAGCAATTGTCATGTGACGGATATGGCCAAGTTGTGATGAATGATGATATATTGTGATGTATGAGATCATGTTCTTGTAATAGGAATCACGACTTGCATGTCGATGAGTATGACAACCGGCAGGAGCCATAGGAGTTGTCTTTATTTTGTATGACCTGCGTGTCATTGAAGAACGCCATGTAACTCACTTTACTTTATTGCTAAACGCGTTAGCCATAGAAGTAGAAGTAGTCGTTGGCGTGACAACTTCATGAAGACACGATGATGGAGATCATGATGATGGAGATCATGGTGTCATGCCGGTGACAGGATGATCATGGAGCCTCAAGATGAAGATCAAGGAGCTATATGATATTGGCCATATCATGTCACTACTTTATAATTGCATGTGATGTTTATTATGATTATGCATCTTGTTTACTTAGAACGATGGTAGTAAATAAGATGATCCCTTAGAACAATTTCAAGAAGTGTTCTCCCTAACTGCACCGTTGCATACAGTTCGTCAGCTTCTAAGCGCCACGTGTTGATCGGGTGTGATGGATTCTTACGTTCACATACAACGGGTGTAAGACAGATTTACACACGCAGTAAACACTTAGGGTTAACTTGACGAGCCTAGCATGTACGCATTACATGGCCTCGGAACACGGAGACCGAAAGGTCGAACACGAAGTCGTATGGAAGATAATGATCAACATGAGAATGTTCACCGACGATGACTAGTCCGTCTTCACGTGTTGATCGGACACGGCCCTAGTCGACTCGGATCGTAACACTTAGATGACTAGAGGGATGTCTAATCTAAGTGGGAGTTCATTAATAATTTGATTAGATGAACTTTATTATCATGAACAAAAGTCTAAAATCTTTATAATATGTCTTGTAGTTCAAATGGCAAACGCTCATGTCACCATGAACTTCAACGCTGCTCCTAGAGAAAACCAAAATTTGAAAGATGATGGCAAAGAACTATAATGGACCGGGTCCTAACCCGAGGATCATCCTCATAGCTGCCAAGAAACAATATGTCCTAGAAGGACCGCTAGGTGAAGCACCTATCTCAGAGAACCAAGACGTTATGAACGCTTGGCAGCCTCGCGGCCGATGATTACTCCCTCGTTCAAAGGCGGCATGCTTTACAGCCTAGAACCGGGGCTCCAAAAGCGCTTTTGAGCAACACGGAGCATATGAGATGTTCGAGGAGCTGAAACTGGTTTTTCAAGCTCATGCCCGGTCGAGAGATATGAAGTCTCCGACAAGTTCTATAGTTGTAAGATGGAGGAAAACAGTTCGTCGGTGAGCACATACTCAAAATGTAAGGTTGCATCACCGTCTGTCCCAGCTGGACATAAACCTCCTGACGAGGCGGTCATTGACAGAATCCTTCGCCGCTCCCACCAAGCTACAAGAGCTTTGTGATGAACTACAATATGCAGGGGATGGAGAAGACCATTCTGAAGTATTCTCAATCTTTGAAGTCACAGAGGTTGAAATCAAGAAAGAACATCAAGTGTTGATGGTCAATAAGACCACTAAGTTCAAGAAGGGCAAGGGCCGAAGAACTTCAAGAAGGACGGCAAAGAGGTTGCCGCGCCTGCAAGCAAGCAAGTTGCCGGAAGAAGAAGAAGTCAAAGAATGGACCCAAGCACGAGATCGAGTGCTTTTATTGCAAGGGAAGGGTCACTTTGGAAGCGGAACTGCCCCAAATACTTAGCGGATAAGAAGGCCTTCAACACTAAAGGTATATTTGATATACATATAATTGATGTGTACCTTACGATGCTTCGTAGTAACTCACAGGTATTTGATACCGTGCCGTTGCTCATATTTGTAACTCACAATGAGCTGCGGAATAAGAGGAGATCGGCGAAGGACGAGGTGACGATGCTTGGCGTCGGGAATGGTTCCAGAGTCGATGTGATCGCCGTCGCACGCTACCTCTACATTTACCTACGGGATTAGTTATAAACCTTAATAATTGCTATTTGGTGCCAAGTTTGAGCATGAACATTGTATCCGGATCTCGTTTAATACGAGATGGCTACTCATTTAAATCCGAGAATAATGGTTGTTCTATTTATATGAGAGAAATGTTTTATGGTCATGCTCTGATAGTCAATGGTTTATTCTTAGTGAATCTCGAACGTAATGTTACACATGTTCATAGTGTGAATACCAAAAGATGTAAAGTTGATAACGATAGTCCCACATACTTGTGGCAATCGCCGCGGGTCACATTAATTGGTGTCAAGCGCATGAAGAAGCTCCATGCCGATGGACTTACGGAGTCTCTAGATTATGAATCATTTGACGATGCGAACCATGCCTCATGGGCAAGATGACCAAGACTCCGTTCTCGGAACAATGGAGCGAGCAACCAACTTATTGGAAATCATACATACCGATGTGTGTGGTCCAATGAGTGTTGAGGCTCATGGAGGATATCGTTATGTTCTCACTCTCACAGATGACTTGAGTAGATATGGGTATGTCTACTTGATGAAACACAAGTCCGAGACCTTTGAAAAGTTCAAGGAATTTCAGAATGAGGTAGAGAATCAACGTGACCGAAAGATAAAATTCTTACGATCGATCGTGGAGGAGAATATTTGAGTCACGAATTTGGCACACACTTAAGAAAATGTGGAATCGTTTCACAACTCACGCCGCTGGAACACCTCGGTAACAGAACGGTGTGTCCGAACGTCAGAATCGCACTCTATTGGATATGGTGCGATCTATGATGTCTCTTACCGATTTACCGCTATCTTTTGGGGATACGCTCTAGAGACAGCTACATTCACTTTAAATAGGGCAATCGCCTAAATCCGTTGAGACGACCTTAGTATGAATTATGGTTTGGGAAGAAACCTAAGTCGTCGCTTCTAAAAGTTTGGGGATGCGATGCTTATGTCAAGAAACTTCAACCTTGAAAAGCTCGAACCCAAGTCGGAAAAATGCGTCTTCATAAGATACCCTAAGGAAACCCTTGGGTATACCTTCTACCTTAGATCCGAAGGCAAGATCTTTGTTGCCGTGAACGGAACCTTTCTCGGAAAAGAGTTTCTCTCGAAAGGAGTAAGTGGGAGGAAAGTAGAACTTCGATGAAGTACTACCTCTTGAGCAGGGATAGTGGTGCAGCTCAGAAAATGTTCTGTAATGCCCACACCAATCAAGAGGAAATCAATGATGATGATCAAGGTACTTCGGATCAAGTTGCTACCGAACCCGTAGGTCCACTAGGACACGTTCCGCACTGCAGTGGTACGGCAACCCTGTCCTAGAAATCATGTTGTTAGACAACGGTGAACCTTGAACTATGAAGAAGCGATGGCGGCCCGGATTCCAATAAATGGCTCAAGCCATGAAATCCGAGATAGGATCCATGTATGAAAACAAAGTATGGACTTTGACAGACTTGCCCGACGATCGGCGGCGATAGAAAATAAATGGATCTTTAAGAGGAAGACGGACGCGGATGGTAATGTCACCATCTATAAAGCTCGACTTGTCGCTAAGGGTTATCGGCAAGTTCAAGGAATTGACTACGATGAGACTTTCTCACCCGTAGCGAAGCTTAAGTCCGTCCGAATCATGTTAGCAATTGCCGCATACTATGATTATGAGAGATGGCGGATGGGCGTCAAAACAGCGTTCCTTAGCGGATATCTTAAGGAAGAGCTGTATATGATGCGATCGGAAGGTTTTGTCGATCCTAAGAATGTCGACAAAGTATGCAAGCTCCAGCGTTCCATTTATGGGCTGGTGCAAGCATCTCGGAGTTGGAACATTCGCTTTGATGAGATGATCAAAGCGTTTGGGTTTATGCAGACTTATGGAGAAGCTGCGTTTACAAGAAAGTTAGTGGGAGCTCAGTAGCATTTCTCATATTATATGTAGATGACATACTTTTGATGGGAAATGATATAGAACTCTTGGACAACATTAAGGCCTACTTGAATAAAAGTTTTTCAATGAAGGATCTTGGAGAAGTTGCTTATATATTAGGCATCAAGATCTATAGAGATAGATCGAGACGCCTCATAGGTCTTTCACAAAGCACATACCTTGATAAGATTTTGAAGAAATTCAAAATGGATCAGTCAAGAAAGGGTTCTTGCCTGTATTGCAAGGTGTGAGATTGAGCTCAGCTCAATGCCCCGACCACGGCAAAAGATAAAGAAGAGATGAGTGTCATCCCTATGCTTCAGCCATAGGATCTATTATGTATGCCATCTTTGTGTACCAGACTGATGTAAACCTTGCTGTAAGTTTGGTAGGAAGGTACCAAAGTAATCCCGGCAAGGAACACCGGACAGCGGTCAAGAATATCCTAAAGTACCGAAAGCGACAAAGGACATGTTTCTCGTTTATGGAGGTGACGAAGAGCTCGTCGTAAAAGGGTTACGTCGACGCTAGCTTCGATACAGATCTGGATGACTCAAAGTCACAAACCGGATACGTGTATATGTTGAATGGTGGAAGCGATGGTAGATGCGGTTGCAAGCGAGAAGCGTCGTGTGGGATCTACATGTGAGCGGAGTACATGGCAGCCTCGGAGGCAGCGCATGAAGCAATTTGGGTGAAGGAGTTCATCACCGACCTAGGAGTCATACCCAATGCGTCGGGGCCGATCAAACTCTTCCGTGACAACACCGAGCTATTGCCTTGCCAAGGAGCCCAGGTTTCACAAGAAGACCAGGCACATCAAGCGTCGCTTCAACTCCATCCGTGAAAATGTTCAAGATGGAGACATAGAAATTTGTAAAGTGCATACGGATTTGAATGTCGCAGATCCGATTAACTAAACCTCTCCATGGGCAAAACATGATCAACACGAGAACTCTATGGGTGTTCGATTCATCACAATGTAACTAGATTATTGACTCTAGTGCAAGTGGGAGACTGTTGGAAATATGCCCTAGAGGCAATAATAAAAGCATTATTATTATATTTCCTTGTTCATGATGATTGTCTTTTATTCATGATATAACTGTATTATCCGGAAATCGTAATACACGTGTGAATACATAGACTACAATACGTCCCTAGTAAGCCTCTAGTTGACTAGCTCGTTGGTCAACAGATAGTCATGGTTTTCGACTATGGACATCGGATGTCATTGACAAGCGGGATCACGTCATTAGGAGAATGACGTGATGGACAAGACCCAATCCTAAGCATAGCACAAGATCGTGTAGTTCGCTTTTGCTAGAGCTTTTCCAATGTCAAGTATCTCTTCCTTAGACCATGAGATCGTGCAATTCCCGGATACCGTAGGAGTGCTTTGGGTGTATCAAACGTCCACAACGTAATGGGTGACTATAAAGGTGCACTGGTATCTCCGAAAGTGACCATTGGGTTGACACGGATCGAGGCTGGATTTGTCACTCCGTATTATGGAGAGGTTTCACTTGGGCCCACTCGGTAATGCATCATCATAATGAGCTCAAAGTGATCAAGTTTGCGGTCACGGGATCATGCATTCTTGATGCGAGTAAAGTGACTTGCGGTAACGAGACTAAACGAGGTATTGGGATACCGACGATCGAAGTCTCGGGCAAGTAACATACCGTTGGACAAAGGGAATAGAATCTGGGGTTGCTTGAACCCTTGACATCGTGGGTTCATCCGATGACAACATCGAGGAGCATGTGGGAGCCAACATGGGTATCCAGATCATTTGTTGGTTATTGACTTGAGGTAGTCTCGGTCATATCGCATGTCTCCGAACCCGTAGGGTCTACACTTAAGGTTCGGTGACGCTAGGGTTATTAGGAAGACAAGTATGTGATTACCGAATGTTGTTCGAGTCCCGGATGAGATTCCTGACGTCACGAGGAGTTCGGAATGGTCCGGAGGTAAAGATTTATATATGGAAAGTGGTTAAGCGGACTCGGAAAGTTTGAGCTTCTGCAGTAAAATCGGGGCCACCGGGAGGTTTCCTGGAGGTCCACCGGGAGGCCACCCCTCGGGGGGCCACATGGGCTAAGTGGAGAGGGAGC
Organism: Aegilops bicornis; assembly: GCA_021605145.1. Classification (NCBI taxonomy): domain Eukaryota; kingdom Viridiplantae; phylum Streptophyta; class Magnoliopsida; order Poales; family Poaceae; genus Aegilops; species Aegilops bicornis. The sequence goes on along the minus strand of JAHIAL010000116.1, from coordinate 1,008,060 downwards.
CAGCCCTGGTGGGCTGGGCGCACTCCCCCAGGGCCCATGTGGCTAGGGCAAGGGGAGGGAAACCCTAAGGAAAAAAAGGGGGCGCCCGTGGCTTGGGGGGCAAGCCACCCTCCCTCCTCCCCTTTGGCAGCCGCCCCATCTAGGGTTTCCCTAGATGGCCGGGCCCCCCTTGGCCCTCTCCTCCTATAAATAGAGGGGTGGGGGAGGCTAGACACACCATTGAAGGCGCAGCCCCTCCCTCCCCAACTCCTCTCTTTCTCCGTGTGCTTGGCGGCCTCGCCGGAGAACCTCTGCACCAATTGCACCACGCCCGTCGTGCTGCCATTGGAGTTGTCTTCCTCAACCTCTCCTTCTCCCTTGCTGGATCAAGACGGAGGAGACGCCATCGTCTCCGCACGTGTGTTGAACGCGGAGGTCTTGTCCTTTGGCACTTTGGTCATCGGTGATCGGAATCACGTTGGAACGTCTTCATCATCACCACTCCCTCGAACGCTTCGTACTCGATCTACAAGTGGTATGTAGATGCAAACTCTCTCTCTTGACTCGTTGCTTAGATGAACTCATAGATAGATCTTGGTGAAACCGTAGGAAAATTTTAATTTTCTGCAACGTTCCCCAACAATGATGATTTCAATGATGCTCACATAAAAGATAAGAATTGAAACATAAAGAGAGCATCATGAAGAATATGACTAGCATATTTAAGTCTAACCCACTTCCTATGCATAGGGATTTTGTGAGCAAACAACTTATGGGAACAATAATCAACTAGCATAGGAAGGCAAAACAAGCTTAACTTTAAAACTTTAAGCACATTGTCGGTGTCAAAACCGGCGGATCTCGGGTAGGGGGTCCCGAACTGTGCGTCTAGGCGGATGGTAACAGGAGACAAGGGACACGATGTTTTTACCTGTGTTGGGCCCTCTCGATGGAGGTAAACCCTACTCCTGCTTGATTAATATTGATGATATGGGTAGTACAAGAGTATATTCTACCACGAGATCAGAGAGGCTAAACCCTAGAAGCTAGCCTATGGTCTGATTGTTGTTCGTCCTACGGACTAAAACCCTCCGGTTTATATAGACACCGGATAGGGTTAGGGTTACACAGAGTCGGTTACAATGGTAGGAGATCTACATATCCGTATTGCCAAGCTTGCCTTCCACGCCAAGGAAAGTCCCATCCGGACACGGGACGAAGTCTTCAATCTTGTATCTTCATAGTCCAGGAGTCCGGCCAACGGTGATAGTTCGGCTATCTGGACACCCCCTAATCCGGGACTCCCTCAGTAGCCCCCGAACCAGGCTTCAATGACGATGAGTCCGGCGCGTAGATTGTCTTCGGCATTGCGAGGCGGGTTCTTCTCCAAATTCCATATACTTGTCGAATAGTGTCCGGCTTCTGATAAATGCTGCGCTCCTTGGCTTCTACGCCCAATAATGGCCATCTTCCACGCGTTGAATGAATGTGAAAAGTCAAGGTATCTTTACATTTACCCCCCTTGCTGTGCAAATGAGCCTTCTATAAAAAAGACGGAGATCCAGATCCGGATCGCACCATCCTCCCTTCGCGAGCCTTCATCAGAGCGCCTTTGACAAAAATCCACTCCACCATGGATAGTCGACGGCTCCTCCTCTCGCGCTCCCAGCCCTCGGCCGGAGATTGGGGAGATGCTCAAGACAATGGCCGAATTGGTGGTGCTCCAAACCAAAGGATTCCTTCCTCGCCTTCTTGGTTCCGGCATGCGTTCCGGACTCGCCACTTATAAGGGCGGGAAGCAGGCGGAGAGCGTCCCCGATCCCTCTAAGGGAGAGCAGGTATGCTTCGTCTCTTACCTAATGAGAGGACTCGGATTTCCAATCCATCCGTTTCTCCGGGGGCTTCTGGAGTTCTACGGCCTCCAGCTGCACAACCTTACGCGCCTCCATCTTGCATATAGCGAGCTTTGTGGCCCTTTATGAGCTGTTTCGGGCGTTGAAGCCCATTTCACTGGTGGAAGAGATTGTTACGCCTTGTGCCTCGTTCTCACGAAGGGTCAATATATCAAGTGGTGGAGCGAATTATGCGCATCGCCGACCGGATACTTATCCGAAACCCCAAAGAAGGCGCCCGAGGACTGGCCCTCGGAATGGTTTTACATGGAGGGCGTCCCGCTGCAGATCCTGTTCGGATCGGCCTTCCAGATTTTAGCAACGCTTCCTTCCGAAGAAGCGCCTAAGCTGGGCGCTCATGAGCCCTGTGAGGGAAAATGACCGGGGCGCCATTTACCCGATGAGCCGAATAAGATTGCTGGCTCATGCCGGATTGACCATGATTGGAGTCATGGCAATCTGCATTATGAGGAGTGCAGCCGCCCAATATAGGGGCCACCCATGTGGGATTTCAACGGGGAGGATGATGCCATCCGCCATGGCCGCAAAGGGCCAGGATCGGTCACCGAACTGGTGAAGACCTTGTCTGCCATGTACAAAGGGGAAGAGGAGGATTTTCTCCACGTCAATGCACTGAACGGGTTTTCTTCGATTAACTCTCGAAGTTGGGTAAGCGAATATCTTTGTGGCCTGTCCGATCCATGTTCCCGTGGTTAAATATCTCATTTCATGGTTTCTGCGCAGGAACTGCGCCGGGTCGTGGAGAAGATACAGCCCGCCTCCACAACGGAGGATCCGGAACGGTCCTCGATCCGGCCTCCGAAGAGGACTCGGATATAAAGGTGGAGCTGATCGACGGGGTGTTCCATCAACTTAGCATCGACAATGCTTTGGTGGCCATTACGGCCGACTACCCCGGACTATTTCCGGCCTCCCAGGTAACCGTGACCGAAGTCTGGATACCATGACCCACCCGTGCTTTATTTCTAACCACCGCGTATTTGATGGTGTTTCGCAGGGTCCCTTGAGTAACGGAAGCCGGAAAGCTCGCCGGCCGTCCAACAAGGGGCAGGCTTGGCCCAAAGAAAGCGAAAAGAAGTGCGATACGACTCGAGACGTTGCCTTAACGGTATGATGTGCCATCGTGTTTTAAGGAGAGGTTCTGGGAGGCACGCCGACGCCGTGGTTTTTTCAGAAAAGAGCTCGGCCGGATCGAGTCCGGATAAGTTGCCAATCGGACCTCCGCCACCAGGCTCAAAAGCCGAGTCCTAAGGGGGGTACAAACACGAGGCGTGCGTCGAATGCTCCTCCAACGGAGGATGCCGACATCGGCCCGCCACCAAGTCGGAGGTGGAGAGCGCCATGAATCATAGGCGCCACGGACTGTTCTACGTGACGATGTTTCTCCCAAGAGGCGTTGGACGCCTTTAATTCGGGAGAAGCGCACCTCCGTGCCGCTCAAGATGGCTTCAGCCAGAGCCACGGAGCAGTATGTGAAAGACATACGGGTAAGGAATTTTGTGATTATATATGCCAAGATGGCCCGAGACTTAAAATAGTTAGGATAACTGATTTAAGGATCATTTGGAATGCAGGTTCTTACGAAAAGAATACCCGTTTGTCCCGGGGAGCTTAAAGAGTGCAAGGCCCAACTTGAGGTCAAAGATCATGACCGGGAAGCCATGAAGACTCCCTCGGTAATATATGCCCTTCAAAGTAGAAGTAGTTTCGCAAAGTGCGGGCGTGTGCATAAATCGACATTAATAAAGGCAGAGAAGGCCGGATGGATCCGGACAAGCAACAGCTCCTGCGCCCGACTAAAGGCCGGGCGAGCGTGCTTACGAGGGTGCGGCAGGAGAAAATAACCTCCAAGATGCCAACACCCAACCGGGTGAGGAACTAAAGGATGTTCGTGCTCAGCTTGTCCGACCAGTAAAGGAGAATCGGCCAGACGTCACGGCATTTTCAAGAAGTGCTTAAACGAACTTTAAAAGAGTTCGGGCGAGGAAGGCGACTAACATAAACATGTATGTAGGTTTGCTCACGTGTCGCCCCGAGGAGGATATGCCCAGTTCTTGGTGATCTTCTTCCCGAATCAAGGCTGTCACCTGGCACTAACGAGTTCGGCAGGTGATGAAAGGCGTCGCCTGTGCCTTGTGGCCATCTATCTCCCGCCCAAAGGCATTGGGGAGCTGGCGGAGGCTTCAAGGAGCATGGCGGCACTTCCGACTATGGAAGATATCGGCCTACCGTCCAAGGTGCTGTGGAGGCCTGGGCCATGGTAAAGACGCTGCACACGGAAGGTGACCCAAACCACATAACCGAGGTCGCACTGGTGGGGGCCCGATGGGAAGGAGATCCTGTAAGTTTAGTGTACGGCCAAGTAGAATTGGCCGCTAAGTATTCCCAAAGAAGATTGTAAATTAGACAGCCTATTAGATGGCATTGAGGAGGAATACAATCAATCGAGTTGACTATGTAATTTAATATGACATGAAAAAATGTCTTCTAGCCGGATTGTAGATCGCTTGTCATAGCGGGTCTTTTTCGCTCGACCTCGGGACCCAATAGTCCTGAGGTGTCCAGAATACCCTCGCGGTTATGTAAGAACCGGGCATGCATGGAGACAAGGCGTGGGGTCATTATTGCTGTATCGAGACAAGTGCCCAACTAGTTATGTTATATTACATGGGTAGTAAGAAACATCTTCCGTGGAGAATAGTTTCAAGTTAAGGGTTCCTTTCACAGGAGGCATGCCCTAAAGTGCATGTCCAAACTGCTAAGAAAGCGTAAAATCATCTAGGGCAGATGGATAAATAGTTTAAAAATCATCTTTCAGTTCACCGACCGAATATTCCCTTAAGAACGCTAGCTTTCGGCTTCACCCGATCGAGGTACACATCCTTTGACCCGGCAAAGAATAATCGCAGAGGTGCTCCCTTTACCGCCTAGCCGAACAATCGGGAACGTAGGGGTAAGCACAGAGCCAGCAAACCCAGCTTGGCCAAAACTTAAGTCATATCGATGCATATAATGGTGAGTAAAAGGTACATGCGGAAGTTTGACACATGTGTTGGGCATAAAGCCCGTATAAATAAGCTTAAGAAGCCCCGGGTATAATGAGCGCTGGTGGCGCGTCAAGTATGTCGCGAACAAAGCGCTAGCGAGCCTCTCTGAGCTTCAAGAAGAAGGAGGAGGAAGGAGAGAAATAAAAGACAACTGAAGTATAAATTTTGGACGGAGGAAGGAGACGAACCCAGAGAGTCCGGCGCTAGGCGTAGAATCTTCGTGAGCGGGCTGCGTTCCATGGGTTTGGCTCGAGTCGGTTATCCGATGCGTTTCGCAGACGGTATGCCCCGCCGTCGGGACCTGGTCGATGATGAAGGGACCTTCCCATTTGGGCTTGAGTTTGTCCTTTTCTTGTCCGCAGGCGTAGAACTAGTTCGCCAACGTTGTAAGCTTTGGCCCGTGCATTTCTGCTTTGATATCTTCGAGCTCGCTGTTGATAAAATGCGGAACGAGCTTTTGCCACGTCGCGCTCCTCCTCCAAGGCGCCCAGACTGTCCCGCCGATCGAAGTTCGGCTTCTCTTTTTTCATACATGCGCACGCCGAGGTGAGTCATGAATTATATCGCAGGGCAAGACTGCCTCTGCGCCGTACACCATAAAAAATGGTGTGAATCCGTAGTGCGATTCGGGCGTGGTCCGCAGCCCCGTAGCATGTAGTCGAGCTCCTCTACCCAAAGGCGTGTTAGATTCCTTAAGGGACCACACTAGTGCGGGTTTAATGCCGCTCATGATTAGACCGTTTGCCCGCTCGACTTGACCGTTAGTTTGAGGGTGATAGACCGAGGCGTAATCGAGCTTGATGCCCATGTTTTTGCACCATAGTTTGACCTCATCGGCTGTGAAGTTGGTGCCGTTATCAGTGATGATACTGTGGGGACGCCGTAACGGTGCACTACCCCGATATGAAGTCTATCACCGGGTCCGGATTCGGCCGTTTTAACAGCTTGGCCTCTATCCATTTGGTGAATTTATCCACCATGACCAATAGGTATTTTTGCTTGTGGGTTCCTCCCTTAAGGGGTCCAACCATGTCAAGCCCCTGCATCATGACGGCAGGTGATGGGTATATTTTTGAGGGCGGTGGGTGGCATGTGGCTTTGGTTAGCAAAAGGCAGCAACCGACGATCGTTGGACTAAATCCTCAAGATCTCGCCTCGGGCCGTCGGGCCAATAAAATCCAGACGGAAGGCCTTGCCTACAAGGGGTCTGGCTGCGGCGTGGTGCCCACCCAGTCCGGCATGAATTTCAGCCGAAGGTTTCGCCCTTCCTCTTGGAGATACACCTTTGAAGGACTCTGTTGTGCTTTTCTTATAGAGCTCTCCTCATGGACTTTATAGGCTTTGGATCACTGCCCGTACTATGCAGCGAGCCTCATTTTGGTCTTCGGGAGTTCCTGCCTAGTTAGGTAGGCTAGGAATGGCTCTGGCCCACGGGCAATAACCGCCATTATTTCATGGGCGGAGGGTGTTATCTCGCTGGCGAGCCTCCTATTGTGTCGAGTGTTCGGTGTCGAGCGGTGTGGTTGGGTCCGGATTGTTATTTCCGGACTCCCTTCCCATAGTACGGATGGCTTGAACAGCCGTTCTGTGAAGATGTTAGGCGGGACGGCATCGCGTTTTTGCGCCCGATGCGTGCCAATACGTCCGCCGCTGGTTGTTATCCCGGCTATATGATGAAATTCGAGCCCTTCAAACCGCGGCCGACATTTTTAGGACCGCGTTAAGCGGCACGCTGCCATTTTCGGATCTTTGGCATCAAAGTCTCGTTTATTTGAGATATCGCGAGGTTTGAATCCCCACGCACCTCTAGGCGTTTAATGCCCATGGAGATCGCCATCCGGAGGCCGCGTGCGTATGGGCCTCAGATTCGCCGCGTTGTTGGAGTCCGTGTACATTATCTCAAGAACGATGTTGACTGTGGTCTCCGGTTGGGGACGCGTGACACCAAATTTCCCCTGTGCCGCCAACATTTTGGAGCCGTCGAAGTGCATGATCCAATTGGAATATGCGTCATACTCTTTAGGGAGTTCGCCGGTCCATTCGCAACGAAATCGGCCAACACTTGTGACTTAATAGCTCGTGCGTGGCTTATAGGTTATGTCGAATGGGAGGAGCTCGATGGCCCATTTGGCAATCCGCCCGTCGCGTCATGCGGTTGTTTATAATGTCGTTAAGAGGTACTTGGAGGCTATCGTAATCGAACACTCTTGAAAGTAGTGTCGCAGCTTCCGGGATGCCATGAACACGCGTATGCTATCTTTTGATAATGTGGGTACCGGGACTTGCATGGAGTTAGGGCGGTGGACACATAATAAACTGGTTTTTGAAGAGGGAACATGTGTCCGCCCGCTTTCTCGCTTGACGATTTAGCACCGCGCTAACAACTTGATGTGTTGCGGCAATATATAATAACATTGGTTACGCCCATGTTGGCGCCAGACCGGATTTGTTGCCAATATGGCTTTTATTTCTTCGAGTTCGCCGCGGGCGGCATCCATCCGGCCCACTCGAAGTGTGCGGTCTTGAGGAGGAAGTGTAAAGGGTAACGCCTTTTCTCCCAAGCGAAATAAAGCGGCTTAGAGCCGCTCGCATCGATCAATTTTTGTATTTGTTTGAGGTCTTTTGGAATATCCAATTGTGACAGAGCTCGGATCTTAGCTGGGTTTGCTTTAATTCCTCTACGGACACAATGAAGCCCAAGAGCTTTCGGTGGAGCATGAAGACGCATTTCTCGGATTGAGCTTAATGTCGTATTTTGGAGATTGTCGAATGTGAGTCTCAAGTCGTCTACTAGAGTTTCGACATGTTTGGATTTGACGACCACGTCATCTACATATGCCTCCTTTGTTTTGCCGATCTGGTTTGCGGACATGTCCGAATCATGCTACCGATATGTTGGCGCGGTGTTTTTGAGCCCGAAGGGCATTGTGTTGAAGCGAGAATGGGCCGTATGGAGTGATGGATGCCGTTGCGGCTTAGTTCTGCTCCGCCATCTTAATTTGGTGGTAGCCGGAGTATGCGTCGAGGAAGCACAATGAATCGTGGTCCTCTTGTGGGCGTCAATAATTTGATCAATGCGAGGGAGGAAGGGATCCTTTGGGCAAGCCTTATTAAGGTCTTTGAAATCAACACATAGGCGCTGTGGATTTGTCCTTCTTTGGTACCATCACCAGATTTGCTAGCCAGTCCGGATGTTTTATATCTCTGATGAATCCAGCTTCCAGAAGTTTGGCCAGCTCCTCTCCCATGGCCTGTCTCTTGGGTTCGGAAAAATGCCGAAGAGCATGCTTGACTAGCTTAAATCCTTTTAGGATATTTAGGCTGTGCTCGGCCAGCCGACGTGGGATTCTGGCATGTCGAAGGGTGCGGGCAAAATGTCCCGATTTTCTCGTGGAAATTCTCGTAGTGCGGCATCTACATCGGGGTTTAATTGTGCCCCAATGGAAGCCGTCTTTGCAGGTCCGTTGGGTGGACTTGGAATTTGACTATTTCATTCGCTAGTTTAAAGAGGTGGACTTGGATCTTTTATCAAGTATCACATCGTCCACATTCACCGTGGAGTGCATCGCGGTGAGTTCCTCGGCCGCTAGGGCTTTGGATAGTGCCTCGAGGGCTAAATGCGGCTGTCTTGTTTTCGGCGCTGAGTGCTATGTTAGGATCACTAGGGAGAGTGATGATTTACGTTAGGTCCGGCATTTTAAGCTTCATGTACCCATAATGGGGTATAGCTTGAAAATTGTGAATGCCTCTCGCCCTAATAGAGCGTGATATCCGCTGCTGAGCAGGGCCAGTTGAAATGTGACCTCCTCGGACCTGTAATTGTCGGTGAGCGAACACTACGTCGATGTAATTTTTCATGCGGCATGCTTCCCGGCTAGGGATTATTCCTCTGAAGGTTGTCTTGCTTCGCTCAATGCGGTTCCAGTCTATTTCCATTTTTCGGAGGGTTTCCTCATAGATGAGGTTTAATCCGCTGCCGCCATCCATGAGTACCTTAGTAAGGCGAAAGCCGTCCACGATTGGACTAAGGACCAATGCGGCTAGTGCTCGGGCTGTTCGTAATTTGGGTTAAATCGGCATTAAAGGTAATAGCCGTGTCACTCCATGGATTTATTGTTGCTACTTGGTAGACTTCGCAAGGTTATGGAGTGTTCGCTTCCGCATGTTATTTGATGCGAAAGTCTCAAGGCTATTAATACGTCTTTGGTATTGTTGGGCTGGGATTCTGAAGCTAGAAGCTCTTCGCCACTTTTGGCCATTGTAGTAGTATCCAACATGCCAAGGCTATGAGTTGGAGTGGCGTCCTCTGTGCTATGAATTTTGCGAGGTCCGCTGAGCCATCCCCTCCAAGACGGTTCCATGCCCTTTAGGGGTTTTTTTGTTTTTTGGTATTTAACCCGGGTGGTTGGTGATGATGCACCCTTTTATTTCGGACTAGGGCTGTGTTCGGGGCCGGATTATCCCAAAATTTACTTTCGGTTTTCCAAGCACTCTCCATCGCACAGTACTTTTGTACTATGGTTACCAAGTCAGCAAAGCGTGTAATTTCACGATGACTTATGGCGTTTAGGATTCCTTCGTCCGTGCAATTATTGCAGAAGAGTGAGATTATAGCGCCTCCTTCCTCGGCAATTCTTCTTTATCCCGTCCCATAACCAGGAGGAATCGCCGATAATGATGTCTTGTTTCAGCGGGCTCTTGCGAATTTGGGATAGATCGCTAATGTTTGGGTGGATGGGTGGAACTAGATCCGAACCCGTCCAATCTAAGACTCGTGGACCGAGAAGTTTCGAACTTGGAAGTTTGGGTTTTTGGATGTTATCCCATGAATCCAACCACTACCGACTTTAAGTTCGAGGATTTGATCGACATCCGTCTCCTCCGCTGTGGAATCCGGCATGGAGGGGTCGGGAATCCGGACGAAGCTAGTCCTTAAGATAGACGAAGAGTCGCCGTATTGTTCCTCTACCACGGCAACATGGTGGGTAGCACGGGAGAGTTAATCTCTCTCGATTGGTTTTAGGCCCGATCCGATCGTAGTCAAGTGGCGATTCCTGTGGCGCGGCGCGATCCAAGAGCTCGTTTCACGGAGGAGAGCTCGATCAGATCTAGCTACTCGGCAAGTTCCGAGTTAACACGAAGATTGGTTTCGATGACCCGAGAAGTCATCGCCGTGGCGTGCCCGGCGGTGATCATAAGGAAACCAGCTAGTCAAGAGTTCAATGCCGGCGCCGTGGCTCCTTTGGCGATAATGTCGTCTTTAAAAGGCGGGATGAGGCATCCTTCCCGACGGTGACGCACGGAGGAACTCTCAATGAAAGCACCAATGTCGGTGTCAAACCGGCGGATCTCGGTAGGGGGTCCCGAACTGTGCGTCTAGGCGGATGGTAACAGGAGACAAGGGACACGATGTTTTTACCTGTGTTCGGGCCCTCTCGATGGAGGTAAAACCCTACTCCCCGCTTTGATTAATATTGATGATATGGGTAGTACAAGAGTAGATCTACCACGAGATCGTAGAGGCTAAACCCTAGAAGCTAGCCTATGGTATGATTGTTGTTCGTCCTACGGACTAAAACCCTCCGGTTTATATAGACACCGGATAGGGTTAGGTTACACAGAGTCGGTTACAATGGTAGGAGATCTACATATCCGTATTGCCAAGCTTGCCTTCCACGCCAAGGAAAGTCCCATCCGGACACGGGACGAAGTCTTCAATCTTGTATCTTCATAGTCCAGGAGTCCGGCCAACGGTGATAGTTCGGCTATCCGGACACCCCCTAATCCGGGACTCCCTCACACATAGAGAGGAAACTTGATATTATTGCAATTCCTACAAGCATATATTAATCCCTCATAATAATTTTTAGTAGCATAATGAATGAATTCAACAATATAACTATCACATAAAGCATTCTTTTCATGATCCACAAGCATAGAATTTTTATTACTCTCCACATGAGCAAAATTCTTCTCATTCGGAATAGTAGGAGTATCATAAGAGACTCGAATACTATAAATTTTTCCCACATTAAAAGAGTAATGTTCAGAAAAAGGGTAATCATAATCATGCCAAGTTTTATAAATATAATCATCACTGCTTTTTATAGCATAAGTGTCATCACAATAATCATCATAAATAGGAGGCATGCTATCATCATAATAGATTTGCTCATCAAAACTTGGGAGGCTAAAAATATCATCTTCATTAAATATAGCATCCCCAAGCTTGGATAAAACATTAATTGCAGCAAATATATTCTCAAACATGTCATTCTCATCAAACATAGCATCCCCAAGCTTGGGTCTTTTCATATCATAAGCATAATCACTCTCATCATTAATAGTATGGATAGCACCAATAGTATAGCAATTATCATTATCACAATGAGTAATAGGAGCAACATCATTTGGGAGAGATACCTTTCTACCTTTGCTTCTCCGTCTTTTATTTTTCTTATTCACATCATGTGTGGGTTTAACCCTCTTTTTGGAGCTCCTTATTAATGAGATTGGTTGAATAGAAGGCTCCTCCTCGTTACCTGATTCATCATAAGAAATAATAGGGGAATATTAGGAAGTCTCTTCCCTTTTATTAGTATTCTCCTCATCTTATATTTGTTTTCTTGTCTTTATGTAGTTGGCAATATAAGGATTTTCAATGCAATTCACCGCACAATACATAAAAATTTCTTCTAGATCAAAATCAAGAACTTTATCAAGGACAAATTCTGGCATATCCTTAGTTATACATTTCATTTCTTCATAACCCAAAAGCAAACTAAGTTCATTATGATGTTTAAGGGAAATCAAGTCATCACAATTTTTGGACACGATACGATCATGAAAGAATTTGCATTGGACATTTAAATGACCACGTTCATTGCAAAGTTCACAAGGATGGCTAAGAAAATTTAAAATTTCAGCACAAACATCTAGCCTTTCTTGCAACCATTTAGTTTCTAAATACTTATGCCTCTTGCAAAATCTATCTTCCCTATTTGATGTGTACTTGCGAACTCTATGTACTCCACAAAAGTTGAAGTGCTTATAAGAGACATTTTCATCATGACTAGTGCAATCATCATTAGTACTATGGATATTCAAAGAGTTCATACTAACAACATTGCAATCATGCTCATCATTCAAAGTTTTAGTGCCAAACATTCTAATGCATTCTTCCCCTCTAGCAATTGAGCACAATTATCGGAATCCTTATTTTCATGAAAGATATTAAAAAGATGAAGCATATGAGGCACCCTCAATTCGATTTTTTAGTTTTCTTTTATAGACTAAACTAGTGATAAAACAAGAAACAAAAAGATTCGATTGCAAGATCTAAAGATATACCTTCAAGCACTAACCTCCCCGGCAACGGCGCTAGAAAAGAGCTTGATGTATACTACACAACCTTCTTCTTGTAGACGTTGTTGGGCCTCCAAATGCAGAGGTTTGTAGGACAGTAGCAAATTTCCCTCAAGTGGATGACCTAAGGTTTATCAATCTGTGGGAGGCATAGGATGAAGATGGTCTCTCTCAAACAACCCTGCAACCAAATAACAAAGAGTCTCTTGTGTCCCCAACACACCCAATACAATGGTAAATTGTATAGGTGCACTAGTAAGGCGAAGAGATGGTGATACACTAGCAAAATGTAGGGTAGATATAGGTTTATGTAATCTGAAAATATAAAAACAGCAAGGTAACTAATGATAAAAGTGAGCACAAACGGTATTGCAATGCTAGGAAACAAGGCCTAGGGTTCATACTTTCACTAGTGCAAGTTCTCTCAACAATAATAACATAATTGGATCATAGAACTATCCCTCAACATGCAACAAAGAGTCACTCCAAAGTCACTAATAGCGGAGAACAAACAAAGAGATTGTTGTAGGGTACGAAACCACCTCAAAGTTATTCTTTCTGATCGATCTTATTCAAGAGTCTGTAGTAAAATAACACGAAGCTATTCTTTTCGTTCGATCTATCATAGAGTTCGTACTAGAATAACACCTTAAGATACAAATCAACCAAAACCCTAATGTCACCTAGATACTCCAATGTCACCTCAAGTATCCGTGGGTATGATTATACGATATGCATCCCACAATCTCATATTCATCTATTCAACCAACATAAAGAACTTCAAAGAGTGCCCCAAAGTTTCTACCGGAGAGTCAAGACGAAAACGTGTGCAAACCCCTATGCATAGATTCCCAAGGTCACGGAACCCTCAAGTTGATCACCAAAACATACATCAAGTGAATCAATAGAATACCCCATTGTCACCACGGGTATCCCACGCAAGACATACATCAAGTGTTCTCAAATCCTTAAAGACTCAATCCGATAAGATAACTTCGATGGGAAAACTCAATCCATTACAAGAAAGTAGAGGGGGAGAAACATCATAAGATCCAACTATAATAGCAAAGCTCGCGATACATCAAGATCATGCCAAATCAAGAACACGAGAGAGAGAGAGAGAGAGAGAGAGATCAAACACATAGCTACTTGGTACATACCCTCAAATTTTAGGGTGAACTACTCCCTCCTCATCATGGAGAGTGCGGGATGATGAAGATGGCCAACGGTGAGGGATCCCCCTCCGTGAGGTCTTGGAACAGGGTCCCGATTGGTTTTTGGTGGCTACAGAGGCTTGCGGCGGCGGAACTCCTGATCTAGGTTTATTTCTGGGGGTTTCTGTATTTATAGGAATTTTTTGCGTAGGTTTCACATAAGGAGGGTCTCCAAGCCGTCCATGAGATAGGAGGGCGCACCCAGGGGGGTGGGTGTCGGTTTCAAAACCGGCGGATCTCAGGTAGGGGGTCCTGAACTGTGCGTCTAAGGCGGATGGTAACAGGAGGCGGGGGACACAATGTTTACCCAGGTTCGGGCCCTCTTGACGGAGGTAATACCCTACTTCCTGCTTGATTGATCTTGATGAATATGAGTATTACAAGAGTTGATCTACCATGAGATCGTAGAGGCTAAACCCTAGAAGCTATCCTATGGTATGATTATTGTTGTCCTACGGACTAAACCCTCCAGTTTATATAGACACCGGAGGGGGCTAGGGTTACAAAGAGTCGGTTACAAGGGAGGAGATCTACATATCCGTATTGCCAAGCTTGCTTTCCATGCCAAGGAGAGTCCCATCAGGACACGGGACAAAGTCTTCAATCTTGTATCTTCATAGTCCAACAGTCCGGCCAAAGGATATAGTCCGGCTGTCCGGAGACCCCCTAATCCAGGACTCACTCAGTAGCCCCTGAACCAGGCTTCAATGACGATGAGTCCGGCGCGCGCAGATTTTTCTTGGCATTGCAAGGCGGGTTCTTCCTCCTAATACTCCATAGAAGATTACGAACACAAGGATAGTGTCCGACTGCAAAACAAATTCCACATACCATCGTAGAGAGAATAATACTTCCACAAATCCAATCTGTCGACCGTTTTTCATAATGTGACGTATTGCCGTGGTCTGGCCATGACGAACCGTCTTTCTCACTCAGCCTGCCACCACACGTTTTGCGAGGCGATCTCATTGGCACGTCTTGTCGAAGCAGAGATCGTGTCCCCCTTATTACGGGATTCTCATCAATATGGATGTGGGTAACCCAATCGTGCCCGTTGGTATGAATCCTTGATTTTAGGCAAGTCCCAACTGACCACGCCTTGATGGGCGCTTGATATTCATCCCCTTTATAAAGAGGCCAAGGCCTATCCTTTTTCTTCTCGCACTCAATTGAATCCTTCCCCCACCTCGAGTTCCAACACCCAAGGCTCAGGTCAGGCGCTTCGGACCTTCAACCATGTCCGGATCCAACCTTCAAGGTCGGTGGATGCCCTCCTCTGTCACAGAGGAAGACATCAAGAAGCTAAGAGAGGCTAGGTTTTTGACCGGCGAAATCTCACACAGGTTGCCTGCTCGAGGGCAGGCCATTCCCACTCCCGAACCCGGCGAGAGCGTTGCATTCATCTCTCACTTCCTCCGAGGGCTAGGCCTTGCTCTAGATCCCTTCGTTAGGGGGCTCATGTTCTATTATGGGCTGGATTTCCATGACTGGCCCCGATTCCATCCTTCACATCTAAATGCGTTCATCGTCGTGTGTGAAGCCTTCCTCCGCATTACCCCACTTGACTTATGGCTCAAGACCTTCAATGTGAAGCCAAAGATGATTGCGGGTGACACATTGAGTGCGGAGGTGCCGCAATAAGCAAAAGCACCGATGTTCCATGGCGAGAGGGTTCCTTCCGGAGGTGTCCGATTTATGGCAACGAGTGGTTTTTATATCCACAGCTCCAAGGGGTACCAAGTGGGTGGGCCCACGCCTTCGCTCGGCCCCCCCTCCTGGCCAGCGCCATGGATCGGTGAGGGCTGGACTGGGGCGATGAAATGACGTCTTAGATATTGCAGAAGTCGTGATCCAGATCTCCTCGAGAGAGATGTCGATGCAGTAACGGTAATGCAAGTCATGCTAGTTCGTCGAGTCCTGCCTTGCAAACATCGACCCCTCCGAATGTGCGAGTTCAACCCGGAAGGACCGCGAGCTATTCAGCACTTCCTCGGCATGACGCTTGAAGAGATGTACAAGTTGTTCTTCGGACCACAAATAAGGTGTTCGGACCTCACCGAGGATGCGGGTCTGTGCTGCAATCGCCCAAATACCCAGGTAAGTAATCCCGTGGCCGAATACGTTGTCTTTTTAGTTATCACAACATCATTAGAAAAAGTCGCTCTTTGACCAGGATTGGGTAACAAAGGAGAAGATGATCAGTGTTCGGCTCCCCTTCCAGAAGGCTCCAGCAGATCCAAGATCTTGGTTAGAATGCTCGATGGCGCCTTATCGACGCCTCGTGGGAAGATAAAGGGGAATAAAGAGGCTTGAAAGCGGGCCTCACTCATTATTCATCCAACCGGGAAATTAAGCGCCTCCATGAAGGAGGATAACCGGGGAGAAGAATCTGAAATTCCTCTCCCCAAGGAAGGAAGAGGACCACCTTCGAAGACCCGAAACAAAGGTTTCCAAACGGGGGAAGAAATCTTCGCCAGAGGGTCCTGCCTCGGGGGGTACCCTTGCCACACAATGTCTGCAAGGGGATCAGCCCTCCGCCGAGCTGTAAGTAAACAAAAAGTACTTACTAGTAAAAATATCATGCTTTACCTCTGAGGACAATAACCGAAGCATATATCTTGCAGTTCGGATTGTAGCCCTTCTCGGCGAGAGTTCGTCCCTCGGGGATCTTTCTTAGGAGATGATGGAGAGCGAAACACCTCCCCATGCCACCGCCTCATGAGGCGGGCGACATCAAGTGTCGCCGCCAAGGTCGATCACTTGGGGCCAGGAGGGTAATCCTCGGCCACCCAAAGTCCTCAAAGATGCGGCTCCTAAGGAGAGCAACAGGAAGAGTCCGGAACCGTCCGGTGTGCGATCCGACGCACTGAAGGATCTTCTGGAGCAAGCGGCTAACCCAGAAGCGCATCGTACACTAATAGGTACGGTGATTCAGAGGATTTCATCCGCTGAAAGCGGGTTGCATGAAGCTTTTATGAGTCTGTTGAAAGGCTTTGGGGTACATGAAATAGTGTACATTTTTACGCATCGACACGCGTTAGGTGTGCCCTATGCGAATAGTAGCCTCGAGACTGCGGTTGCCCGTCGAACGGCGGCAAATAGAGGATCATAGTCCTGTGTGATAATCAGTCCGCCTTCATGTGCGGTGGCGGAGGGTCCAGTGGCTAGTCGGACTAGTGAGTTTGCCGAGCTAAAGCGGCAACTTGATGCGGCAGATGCCGACATCGTACTTGTCAACAAGCGGCTCGACGAGGCATAGGGTATGTGATTTCTCCGGCGATCAACATATAGTAAGAGAAGCATGATGCTAGTATCTTTAATATGTGGTGACTGCAGATGGAGGCCGCGTGGAGACCCTTCGGCGGAACTTGCCCGAGCCAAAGAACAAGTCGAATAGTGATGCGCTCTAAAGGCGGTCGAAGAGCCGAGAGCGAACAGTGCGCATTGCCAAAAGCAAGGAAAAAAATGGCCAAGATGGCCGTTGAGTTGAAAGACGCCACGACCAGTACCGAAAGCTTCTTGAAAGGGAAAGCTGCGAAGCGGCGGACTGAAAAGGCCATGGTAGCAGCCAACGAATCCCGTTCTAAAATCAGAGCGGTGAAGGAGGAGCTGCGTCAAAACATTTGGAGATATCGCGGCCGGAAGCCCTTTTTATTGCAGACGAAGTTCGGAGATCCGGCATGCCCCTCTTGATCAACTATGGAGTTCTGCAGACGACACGCTGGATTTGGCGTACCAAAGGCCGATGCGACCAAGTACTTCAAGGATCAAAAGATCGCGAAGTGGAAAAGCTGTTACAGTCACGATTCGATGTTCCAGTCGTCCATTCTTCTTTGCTGAATGAGCGAATGACCGAGTGGGCGAGCTCCATAGATTGTCCAGCTTGCCATGAGGTCTGCAGTATGGATCATCTGTGGTTTGGAAGGGCCAAGGCTGAATAGTTATTTTAGTTTAGTGCAACAGTTCCTTGGTCTTGCCGCTTTATCGACGCTTATGAAGAGGTCGGCATGCATAGAGGGTGCGCAGATGGCGCTTGCCGTGTCAAGACATATCTGGGCAGAGATGGAGGCCACCGCTATTGCAGTTCGAGTTCGCCGCGGGTCAACATCTGCCGAAAGCACTACTTTGAAGAAGTCCTTGAAGGCGCCGCTCAATAGAAGCTTCGGTGCTCGAAGAATATTATGTTCTAGTGACATGTATTCCCATTGTAAAAACAATGTTTTATTGAATTATAAAGGCTATGTTTGTACTTTTGCCTGAAAGTATTATGATGCCTCCTATGCGGCCGTTAATGTATATGTGTATATAACACGAAAGTTTGCAATGCCGGTCGGCAAATTTCACGCATATAATGCGGGGGTGTTCACAAAAACCGTGTATTCACACTTGATCCAACGTCTTGGTCCATTAAGGAGGTGGTAGCATAGCGAACAAGGCAATCGGACTATATTGCTTTAACACTTTCACTTAGCCATAGGAGTTTGATGGTGGTACTCTTTGTATAGCCCTGGTACCTCGCGCTCAAATGAATATAGAGACGCGTATGTACATGACCGGGAAACGGACCTTCGTTAATGCAGAGGAATCCCGAAGATTCCGCTAAGTCCTCGAGTGGTTGACCAGCCTCGCGCTTTATCATGATAGTCAGTTTTCGGCTTTCTCTACTGAGGTGCTCATCCGGATGAACCAGAGCACAATCGCGCAGAGTTCTCCGGTGCCACCTTAGCCGATAGAGCGGAACGTAAGGTAGCAAAACACGGGAGCCGGCAAACCCAACATTTGACCAAAGACATGATTCGGAGCTGATGCATATAAGGCCAAACTTCATGACGCCGAACACTCCCTAAGGTATTCGGTCTTTATAACATATGCGGGCCGAGCAATGCCCTTGATGATGAACCCCAAGTGTCCAGTCGTATCGCAATACTCTGACGTGGCGAAATGCCAATAACGTCAGCATCATTCTCGGTTATACAAAGTATCCGAAGGATATGAACAACAAAAGACAGTAAAAAAGGTTTAAGGTGGTTTTAATCTAAAAAGAAACCTTTGAGCGGGTCCTCGCCGCACGCCCTGCTGCGCTGTGTCTCCGTTGTGCCATATCCTGGACGGGTGTGGCACGATTGTCATCTGTAAAAGAGAAGAACTTAGGTGAAAGTTGTCGTGCCAAAAAATTGGTTATTCTCAATAAACCATTAAAATTCAAGATAAGTCAAGTTGAGCCGAACTAGCCCTAATTACACGCGGGAAGCCCCTGGTGCCGTCTAGCCGACCGACCCTTTATTCTGGTTGGAGGGGCCATTTAGTGTTCGGCTGTTAAAGCCGCCGCACATTTGTCCGCTCGTAAGGAATGTTCAATGTTTCCGCTAATGGTGATGGTGCCACGTGGACCAGGCATCTTAAGCTTGAGAGAAGCGTAATGCGGCATCGTTAAAACGAAAGCCGTAAAGCCGCTCTTCCGAGTAGTGCTTGATAGCCAGGAATGGAGCGATGTCGAAGGTTAAGTTTTAAACCCGGAAGTTGTCGGGAGAACCGAATACAACCTCTAATAATAGAGAGCCTGCATGGGTCCTTCTGGGCTCCGGTACTACTCCCTTGAAGGTAGTATTATGTGGCTGATTTTGTCGGGTCTACCCCATTTTTATGGATTGTGTCCCGATATATCAGATTTAGACCATCGCCGCCGTCCATAAGGACTCGTGTGAGATGGTATCCATTTATTATTGGGTCTAACACCAAGGCAGCCAATTCTTCGTCTTGGGATGCTTGTCGGGTGATCCCTGCGATCAAAAGTGATCGGGCGGGCCAACCAGGGGTTGAACTTAGGGGTGACGGGCTCTACGGCGCGTGTGTCTCGGAGTGCATGTTCGCCTCTCCCCTTCGTCACGTGGATCATGTTTACTGTTTTAACCTCTGGTGGGAATTTTTTCTGTTCCCTAGTGCTTTGTTGGCGAGGTTCATCATCGTCTTCGCTTGGTGTCTCCCTCCCCTTGTGTTCGGCGTTTAGCTTACCGGCTCGCTTGAAGACCCAAAGATTCTCTGTGGGTGTGATTTGCAGGTTTATCAGGTGCCATGAATCGACATATTTTCTCTAGTATCTTGTTTAGGCTGGACGGTCCATCTCGCTTGCCTTTAAAAGGCTTTTTGACGACACGGTCGAGAGCCCTCGAATCCGCGCATCAGCCCGTATTATCTGGGTTGTCTTACGTATTTCGACGCTTGTTTTATCAAGGTCGTGGTTTTCCATTGCCATCCCCGACTTGGATGTGCTTGGGTGTTGGTGCTACCGCTGGGCTAACCAGCTATCTTCGCCCGCGCAAAAAGCGGGTCATAAGGTTTGTCAGGCTGCCATTGTTCCGGGTTTTTCTTGCCGAGGTGTCTGGCGAGCCATTCGTCTGGACGCTGTGGCTTGAAAGCTGCTAAGGCTTCGCATCCAGGCAATCGGCGATTTGGTTCTTCTTAGTGAGAAACCTGTTCCAAAGCTTTGGCTGACTCTCGGCTGTTGAATTATATGACTTAAATCATCCGCGACTTTTGGAGGTCGGACATAGGTCCTTGAAAATTAGCCCGAAAAGCATCCTCGAGCTCCTCCCAACTTCCAATTGAGTTTTCGGGAGGCTTTTCACCAAAGGCCGAAATGGGCCCTTTAAGCTTGAGTGGCAAGTACTTGATGGCATGGAGATCGTCTCCATGAGCCATATGGATATGGTGGATAAAGTCCTCAATCCGCACCCCTGTGGTCTCTGTGGGTCCCGTCAGACGCTTCTATGTTCACTGGTTTGAATCCTTCTGGGAATTCGTGGTCTAGCACCTCATCGGTGAAACATAGGGGGGGCGCCCCTGTATTTTGATGTATCATGGCGTTCGGACGGTTGTAGTATTCGGTTTTCCTTTTGTGCCGGAGCGCGCTTCCTAGATCCATAAATGGATCTGGTCATACTGGATTTTTGGCGCAAGTCCTCACGTAGATCGTGTGTTGACTTATGTGCGGCCTTGTTGGCCGCTCTATCGCGGCCACAAGGTGGTTGATTCGACCGGTTGGCCGTTTTTTTTTCCGGCTGTGTGGGCTCTAAGGCCTCATCGTAGAATTCAGGCAATAGCTTGCGCTTTGGATAGCTCTTTGTGTGGTAACTTCCACCATACTTTTCTTCGTTGTCGAGCACTTTGTTCCATCTGCTGTTGAGCGTATTTTGTGCGGCCTTAAGCCTTTGCTTCTGCTTCTTCAGACTCCTCGCTGTGGCGATAAGCCTTCTGCGGAGGTTCTCTTGTTCCAAGTGCTCTTCCGGGATGATGTTTGCATCTTCGTCCGGACTGTTTTCCTCTCCGGAGGAGGGTTTATGAGCTTTATCCTCGGCGTCGCCGTGTTCGGACAGCGGATCCGTACTATGTTCATATTGTTTTCTACAAACTTTATAAAATTTGACTACCATCACAGCTAATATGCAGAGTAATTAAAAACAGAGGCAGCACATCGCATGAGATTCATGTGCCTTCCGTTCCTTCGTTTCCAGTGTTTAAATCAAAATTTGCCAAATTGAGTTGTACAACATACATACCAATGTAAATGAACATAGCCCATCCCCTGTGTTGATCAATGCAGAATGAATGAGCACACTAGGATACATATACGACTGATCGAGCCCTTCATTCTAAAGAAAAGCATGTTAATGCTACATGATTAAGCTACTCAATTACCAAAACTAATTTGGGATTAGCTACAATGAGCAAACTCCTGTACGTGGAAAAAGCGATTTTGGACTAAAAATATGGGTGGGAAAATGAAAACACATGCTCAAGTGTTAAAACAAAACCCAATTTTGTTTCTTAGAACTGATCACGGCGAAGTGTGCTGCGTGGCCAGATCCCTGCGTTCTGATTGGCCGATCCGACCTTCACGCGGATCGCCACCCCCAGACCAATCCCCGCCGCCCGCTCCCCTCCGATCCAACGGTGCGCACACCCTGTCACGGGGATCGATCCCCCCTCCCGCGAAGCTCCCGTCCGCAATAAAAGCCGCGCCCCCGCCGTCCTCCCAACTCACTAACTCAGAGCATTCCGATCCAGCAGCCCCGCCGACAGCACCACACATCGAGAGTCCTCGTCGCCGGAGAAGCAAGCAAGATGGCCGGAAGGAAGGGCGGCGACAGGAAGAAGGCGGTGACCCGCTCCGTCAAGGCCGGGCTCCAGTTCCCCGTCGGCCGCATCGGGCGCTACCTCAAGAAGGGCCGCTACGCCCAGCGCGTCGGCTCCGGCGCCCCCGTCTACCTCGCCGCCGTTCTCGAGTACCTCGCCGCTGAGGTAACTACCGAACTTCCTCGAGCGTCTGTTCTGCTCTGTTCTTCCCGTGCTTGACAGTTAGCTGACAGATTTCGTTTCTTGGTTGTCTGTTGAAATCTCAGGTCCTGGAGCTGGCAGGCAACGCTGCCAAGGACAACAAGAAGACCCGCATCATCCCGCGGCACCTGCTGCTCGCCGTCCGCAACGACCAGGAGCTCGGCAGGCTGCTCGCCGGCGTGACCATCGCCCACGGCGGCGTGATCCCCAACATCAACTCCGTGCTGCTCCCCAAGAAGTCCCCCGCCGCCGCCGAGAAGGAGGCCAAGTCGCCCAAGAAGAAGACCACCGCCAAGTCCCCCAAGAAGAAGGTCGCCGCTACCAAGGAGTAGCCGCCCCTAGCCTAGCTGACACTTAGTTCCGTATCAGGGAGAGTTTTGGTTGATTGGATCCTGTATGTAAATGCTAGTCTGTAGCGGCTCATTCATCAGTTCGATGAACAAGCCAGTCAGGACTGTATTTTACATGTGATTTAGTATGTGTGGAATGGCTAAAGATGTGACCCGTTCAATCATATTCTCTTGTTTATCCATGGCACTGATCAACAGTGTTCGCAACCTGCCTTTGCTTTTGAAACGTTTGGTGTTCAATTAATCTTCTGAATGTTGCTTCAAGCACTCAGCTTCTGCATCTTTTCACCCCTGTACCCTCTGTCAGTGTTAAACGATGGCAGTACTAA
This sequence comes from Aegilops bicornis, assembly GCA_021605145.1. Taxonomy (NCBI): domain Eukaryota; kingdom Viridiplantae; phylum Streptophyta; class Magnoliopsida; order Poales; family Poaceae; genus Aegilops; species Aegilops bicornis. The sequence continues at coordinate 985,529 of JAHIAL010000116.1, read as the reverse complement.
ATTCGATAAAGAAGGGTTCAAAACTCTTGCAGGCAAACATGGCGAATTAAGTCCTGACAATGCTTAATCATGTGCTAGTAATTGACAAATTTGATGCCAAGGAGCATTGTTCCAAACAATTGAATTCTGATCTTTGATGGTCACAAAGCAAAAAATTCTTCTGGTTTGAGTTGACCTGGCAAACTGAACTTTGGATAGTTGGATGTACGTAACAAACTAGACTCGTGAAGACTCTGATTTATGTGCCACTGACCAAACGAGGTACTCCCTCTGTACATTAATATAAGAAGTTTTTTAGAGACCGGAAACAGAATCAGATACTGGGATATTGAGACATCGGCAACGCTCATCAACATAAGGGCAGAACTAGGAGTAGTCAGGCCCTTCAAAGGACAAATTATCCAGTAGAAGAATGTTTGTCCCAGGAGGGCCAAGATTGCTGGGTAAATAAGTAAGTTGATGCTGCGCTTCATGTTCATCAATAAAACACACACTATTTTCAGATAGGAAAAAAGGCTGCAAAATATAACAGGTAATAATCTACAGTGAAGAGTCAGAGGTTCGCTCTTGGCCCTTTCTTTTCTTACATTTAGCGCCAACTGTAACTTTTTTAGGGGAAGCGCCAACTGTAACTTTGCTCTCAAAATAAAAATATTTATATTGTCATACTACAACAAAGCATCCCAATGCGCATGACTTCCAAGAAAAAAAGGCAAACAACAAAACATTAGTTGTTGATTCTATTTCTTCATTTGTTAAATTTTTTATGATTTTTTTCTACTAGCATCAGAAGTATACGTAATTTAAGTCACGCTTCGCGTCGTGGTGTATTCTCGTAATCTTGTTTGCCCCACCCACTTTTCCATATTTTAGAGTTTGTTTGACCCGCCTTTGTCTACTTTGGGTCAACTTTTTCGTAACAGGTTATAAAATAAGCATATCACACCACAACCCAAACCGTGAGTTGAACCTTAGTAAATTTCTTTTTATGATTGTATCTTAAGAGGCATAGCTCCCCCTTATGGCCTTACTCCCATCTCCTCGACGCATACACATAGGGCGTGTTTGGATGACTGCCTCGCACCTGGCTCGCATCTGCGATGCAAATTTCAGCGTGATTGGTTACCTGTGCGGCCTCCTCAGCCTGGCCCGATCCATGCAAAATGAGCCCTCTCAGCCAGTCTGAGGGGAACGCAAGAATCGGGCGTATCCGGGAGCCAGGCCCGCGCCTGCATCCACATGCCTCAACCGCAACCTCTCGTTCTCTTTCCTCTTTCTTTCTCTCACGCATCGACTCGAGAAACCAACCACCGCCGACGTCGTCTGAGCCCCGCATGCGTAGCTCGGAGCTCCCTCGCCCGCTGCCGGTCCAATCCCTGTCGCCGGCGCTCCTCCACGCCCAAGCCGGGCGCTCGCCTCCCCGCCTCGACATCGTTGGTTTCCGCAGTCGCCTCAACGCCGCCGAACTCCGCCATAGCCGTGCGCGCCTGGCCCTGCGGACAAGCTCAACGGAGCTCGCCCCGGCACCGGCCCAATCTCTGCCGTCGGTGCTGCTCCATACCCACGCCGGGGGCTCGCCTTCCTGCCTCGACATCATCGGTTTCCGCCGCTGAACTCCTCAATGGCCGCGCGCGGCCTGCCCCGTGGATGAGCTCGCCGGAGCTCGTCAGCCTACCCTCCACCGATCAAGAGGAAATAGGGGTGAGGGGAGCATCTAGCGCCGTGAGCCGCAACTACCATCGAGTTCCCATCGGGCGCCGCTTTTCTCCGCTGCTTGAGCTTTGTTGGTTCAGATTTCAGTTTAGGCTTTGATTGGCTTGAGAAATTTGTGATAAATAAAATTAAAACTTGAGCTCTGCTTCAGGTTTAAGTCCGGGCTTATTTTACTTGTTGTTTTTTGTCCATGGAACCATCCAGATCCAATTGGAATGCTTGAAATTGAAAGAGAAAAGTTCATATATAATTAAGCTCAAATGCAGCTTACCAAACAACATCTGTTGTATATAACATCTCTCATGCATACATATCATGCAGCTTACCAAACACACATCTCAGCTCATCTTTGCATCGGCTCAAACAGGCCACGCTCACCCAGGATCCATCATGCCATGCAGACTAGAGCCACCCAGGCAACCAAACACGCCATAGAGATTGTGTATTGAGCCCGCAGCTCCACCCAAGTGACCCAACGCATCATAAGTCGACATGGTCCAGGCTCACCATCATTTTCTCGTTTTTCGGCTTTTCTCATTTCATTTTCTTCCTTTCTTGCCCCTACTGAAAATTTAGTTCATTTGAGAGATCGAATAATAGTTTAGAGATTACCATTCTAGAAAATAAAACATAGAAAATAGTTTTGGGCTCCTTTGATTCAAAGGATTTTTGTAGGATTTGAATCCTTAGGAATTTTTCCTATGTTTGTTATTTGATCCATAGGATTGGATCACATAGAAAATTTTCCTAACAATTTCTTTGTACTACTTCCCATAAAATTTCTAGCATCCACTCAAACATCTTTAAAAGAATCCTTTGTTTTTCCTATGATGCAATCAAATAAACCAAAATCATGTAGGATTGAGATCGGCATGTCATGCCAATCTTAGGTTTTTCCTATTCCCACATTTTTACAATCCTACGAATCAAACAGGCCCTTGGAGGTTTAATTCCTTTTTTGAGCAAAAACGGGAGGGAAAACCCCTAGTGTGCCATTTTATTTATTTATAAATTATGGTCGTAATGTACATGTAGTCCATAGGGCAAGTTTACAAAGAATCCAACCATGATTGCATGCCTTCTCTAAGACTAGGCCCAGCTCTATGAATAATAAAAGAAAATGAAGCTTTAAATACAATATGTGAATTGATATTGGGTTAAATAATTCCAAAGATCTGCCCATTTCTTGGCAACAAATGCTCCATGGATATGTTTCCATGGCAGGCAAAAGAATGCAACTATGCGAATTTTCTCGCCATGATGTCGCCATTCCATATGTTTTTCCAAAGCATCATAGTTTTACCATTACCAACATCGCAGGAAGCAACCCCTCTGTATAAATCCATGTTGGTTAGGCAATCCCTCCACCATAAAGATCCTTATTGGTAGCATGCGGGACAATCCTATTATCATAGTATACTTCCCAAAGTAGATTGACCCATGGAATGTCTTCACGATTGTACATCTTGTGAATATTTCTCATGAGTAATGCAATATTTTGTGTCCTTAGATTTAGGACTCCTAAACCACCTTGGTCATCTGGTCTACATATACTTTTCCAGCTGGCAGAACAGCTCCCACTTTTATTGATATCATTTTTGTGTCGAGGAAATCTCCTACATGATTTTCTCCGAATGTTAAAGTATGGTAATGGGAATCTTGGAAGTACACATGGAAAACACAGGCATTGAGGTGATATATGTTAGTCTACATGAATATGAAATAAGAGTTGATATGCTAGCCAATCTCATGTTAATCTTAGCAATCAGTGACTTGATATCCTGCACATATGGTCTAACCATGTCAAGTGGCAATCTGAGATAGGTACATGGCAGTGCTTCCTTAATACGTCCATTTTTTACAATTAGTGGCAAGTCGAGGATCCACAATGATGGGCACTAAAGAAGATTTACTATGATTCACATGCAATCCACTAGAGATGCTCAATTTGGTCAAGATATCTTTGAGTTCGACAAATTGTGATGGTCAGCAACCATGATTAAGAGTGTGCCGTATGTATAATGAACAATAGGGTAATATTGGACATATGGATAGTCAATGAGTAGGTTGATTTCACCATTGTGTCAAGCATCATTTATGAAAAAATGTATAAAATAGTTGCAAGCAACTATAGAAGGGGCGATGGAGGGTCATCCTATTGCCCCTCTTAAAATGAATGACTTTTCTAGGTACCCATTGACTAGGTAGTGGCAAAGTTTAAAGTGATTTCAAACCATCCAAGCCATTTAGGTCCAAAACCCTTTTCATTCAGCATAGACAACATACAACTGTACCTAACTTTATCAAATGCCCTTTCAAAATCCAACTGTAGTACGAAAATTGGTTTTCTGGGTAATTGGTTAGGTGTGTATATTCAAAAGCCCAACCTAGGTAGTCTTGGATTGTTTTTCCCTTCATAAGACCATATTAGTTCTAATGCATCACATGCATGAGTTTAGTGACAAATTTCATGGGCATGCTGACCAAAGAGACCGACATATAATCATTGATGCCTTTAGGGTCATGTGTTTTGGGAATTAATGTTTAAAGTGCATTTATCTCTAAATGATATTACCTCCATCCCAAATTAGTTGTCTTCGATTTGTTTAGATACAGATGTACCTAACACTAAAATGTGTCTAGATACATCTACATCTAGACAAATCTAAGAAAACTAATTTGAGATGGACGTAGTGTTTTTATGTGGTGGCACCATGTTAGTGGAACTAATGATGGTTATTACAATATTATGTCACATCATTGGTTCCTCGATTGATTATTAAGGAGATGGTTGACCCAACACACACACACACACACACACACACTTCAAAAAAGGATAAATATATGGTTTTCAGATGACTCGAACCTTTGGTTTCGCTTTATTTAGTCCTAGGGCAATCACACGATTAGGAGGAGTCAAGGTGCTCGAAGGAAATTCTGGGAACACAACAAAATCATACACCGACCTTCCCTATGCTATATCCATGAAATACCATAAAATTCATGATAAATGTGTTATTTTTCATTCTACCACGTGCCCACAGGGTCCAGGGTTGATTCTCTAGCTGCCTCGTGCGCATGGGCCCCTAGCATCCTATGTCCACGAGGTCGAGTGCAAATCCTTTGTATACCCCATGTGCATTGTAACCCCCCTGTGCCCACGAGGTCTTGGAAATTCTCTCGGGTGACCCCGTGCGCATGGGGGGCTCCAGGAGGACAACAACTAGATTTGTTGAAGGAGTATAAATAGCAACTTCTTCCTCCAACCCACCCCCAATGTCTTGAGAGTTGGTCCACCATTGCTAACCTCCGTTTTTCTTAATACTCTCAATCCCTCTACCCAAAGACTCCAATACTTTTGGATATGGGAGAGTGAAAGGATCGATATAGTTGACTAGGGGGGGGGGTGAATAGGCAACTAACAATTTTTAGCTTATCTTTACCAAATTAAACTTTGCATCAAAGTAGGTTGTCTAGATATGCAACTAGGTGAGCAACCTATATGATGCAACAACGACAAGCACACAAGCAAGCAAGGGATACAACACAAATAAGCTTGCACAAGTAAAGGCACGAGATAACCAAGAGTGGAGCCGGTGAAGACGAGGATGTGTTACCGAAGTTCCTTCCTTTTGAAGGGAAGTATGTCTACGTTGGAGCGGTGTGGAGGCACAATGCTCCCCAAGAAGCCACTAGGGCCACCGTATTCTCCTCACGCCCTGACACAATGCGAGATGTCGTGATTCCACTATTGGTGCCCTTGAAGGCGTCGACCGAACCTTTACAAACAAGGTTGGGGAAATCTCGACAACTTAATTGGAGGCTCCCAACTACACCACGTAGCTTCACCACAATGGACTATGGCTCATGGTGACCTCAACTGTCTAGGGTGCCCAAACACCCAAGAGTAACAAGATCCGCTAGGGATTAGTGGGGGGAATCAAATTTCTTTTGGTGGAAGTGTAGATCGGGGCCTTCTCACCCAATCCCGAGCAAATCAACAAGTTTGATTGGCTAGGGAGAGAGATCGGGCAAAAATGGAGCTTAGAGCAACAATGGAGCTTAGGGTTGGAAGAGGTGGTCAACTAGAGGAAGAAGACACCCCTTATATAGTGGAGAGACAAATCCAACCGTTATCCACTTAACCAACCCGCGACCTGTGGTACTACCGCCCCAGACAAGCGGTACTACCGCGGCGGACCGCGGTACTACCGCTGCTATGGCAGGAGCTAGCCAAGCCTGAACCACAAAGGCTGAGAGCGGTACTGCCGCTGACGCGGTACTACAACTCCCCCTTGCAGTACTATCGCAAGGCAGGATTGGACTAGCCTGGGAAGGGCGCGGATGAATAAAAATACATTCGTGCCAACTTCCGCTGAAAATCAAACAATGCAAAAATCCGACTTGCGGTACTATCAAGACATGGCATGCGGTACTATCACAAGCAGGGAGTGGATGTAAAAAATTACATCCGCCCCTACTTCCGCTCATGTTGCTATGCCAGACCAGGACTCACGGTACTACCGCGCACATGGGGCGGTACTACCGCGTAGGGCGCACATGGGGCGGTACTCGAAACACGCAGTGACAAATCCTAATCTTGATCTATGCCAACCCAAAAAACACCTTCAGAGACACACTGGAGCACATTTATAATCACTCTTTTACGTTGTGACGCTTTGGTAGCACACAAAGTGTTCCTCGATTCGGGAGTTGCATAATCTCATAGTCCGAGGAACATGTATAAGTCATGAAGAGAGCAAGAGCAATGAAACTGTAGAACGATCATAATGCTAAGCTAACGGATGGGTCATGTCCATCACATCATTCTCCTAATGATGTGATCCCGTTCATCAAATGACAACACATGTCTATGGTTAGGAAACATAACCATCTTTGATTAACGAGCTAGTCCAAGAGAGAGGCATACTAGGGACTATATATTTTGTCTATGTATTCACACATGTACTATGTTTCGGTTAATACAATTCTAGCATGAATAATAAACATTTATCATGAAATAAGGAAATAAATAATAACTTTATTATTGCCGCTAGGGCATATTTCCTTCAGAGACTACCAAACACGACATGAAGTGGTCGTTCATTGCATGCAATGCTATTAATTAGCAAATAAACATTAAGTTCTCTCGTGAATTCTTCCGCTTGGTCGTGGTGCACAACCTAAGATGACTTATGCACCTGACGGAGGGAGTAAGTAAATCTCGGTGTCAGTCCCCGACTATGTTGTGTGTGTGGATCATAGACTAATGAAAAGCTATGGCTCAAGAAGAAAGAGCAAAAAGGCTTATGAGTTCGCTTTTATGTTTCTTGAGTATAGGGACCCCGCTCTATTAAGAGGGGATCGATAGGGTTAGTAAAAGATTTGCTCAAGTCATTTTGGTCTCAAATTCCTTCTTTCTAAATCTGTTAACCAATCCTACTCTACATTCTTGTTCACAAGCTTTACATCTCACAGAGCTCTTCTTGTAAGTCTTAGGTGCTCGCATTACACATCGGTATGCCGGATGTCCGGGCTCTAGCCGGATATGCAGGCTCTAGCTGGATATCTGGGCTATCTTCATCAACACCTTAAGTGCTTGCTATCTCTGTTGGCCGGATGTCCGGGTATCTCTCGGATATCCGACTCCTCCTGCCCAGCACGTGTGCAGGTTTTAATGGTGAGCTCGCCGGATGTCCGTCACCAGGCCGGTTGTCTGGGTGTTCCTGAGTGGTCGGACATCCAGGGCTCCCTCGGATACCCGGCTTGATCTATCTAGTACCGAAGCAGGTTTTCGCGATGCAAACGTCAAATGTTCAGCACCATGACGGATGTCTGGGAACTCTGCATTTCTCCTCTATATTGTGCGCATCTTGTGGATATTTCAAATGGTTGGATGTTCGCCCCGTCACAACCACTACACTTCAACAACCATATTTACACCACCACTATATATAGCATTCTTCCACTCCGAGAGAAGGTTGACCATTCACTTTGAACTAACCCTAGAACACGTGTCATTCTCTCCTGCAACCTCATACACCAAATCCTAGATTCCGGAGGGATTCAAGAGAGTTCTTGAGAATTTGTCCAATCAAGTGATAGATCCGCTCCTCCCCTCTCTTGACCAAAGGAATTCATGATTTGAGTAAGTCTTGAGCTTTTCCCCATCGTTCTTGTTACTCTTGGAGGTTGGGTACTCCTAGGCGGTAAGATTTCAACCCATCCAAGCCATTTAGGGCCAAAAACTTTTTCATTCAACATAGACAATATACACTTGTACTTAACTTTATCAAATGCCATTTCAAAATCCAACTGTAGTATGAAAATTGGTTTCTGGATAATTGACAAAGGTGTAGATATTCAAAATCCCAGCATAGGCAATCTTGGATTGTTTTCCCTTCATAAGACCATGTTAGTTCTAATGCATCACATGAATAATTTTTTTGTACTATGTTGGCCAAGAGTTCAATGACAAATTTCATGGGCATGATGACCAAAGAGACTTACATATAATCACCGATGCCTTTAGGGTCATGCATTTTGGGGAATTAATGTTTAAAGTGCATTTATCTCTAAGTGATATTACCTCTAGTCCTAAATTAGTTGAATTTGATTTGTTTAGATGCAGATGTACCTAACACTAAAACGTGTCTAGATACATGTGCACTGGACAAATCTAAGACAACTAATTTGAGATGGAGGGAGTGTTTTTGTGTGATGACACCATGGTTAGTGGAACTAATGATGGTTATTATAATCTTATCTCACGCCATTGGTTCCTTGATTGATAATTAAGGAGATAGTATACCCCCTCCCACACACACACACTTCAAAAAAGGATAAATATATGGTTTTCGATGACTTGAAGCTTTGGTTTCGCTTTATTTTAGTCCTAGGGCAACCACACCATTAGGAGGGTCAAGGTGCTCGAAAGAAAGTGTTGGAACACAACAAACTCATACACCAACATTCCCTACGCTATATCCATGAAATACCACAAACTCATCATAAATGTGTTATTTGTCATCCTACCACGTGCCCACATGGTCTAGGGTTGATTCTCTGGATCCCCGTGTGCATGGGACCCCTGTCATCCTATGTCCACGGGGTCAAGTGTGAATCCTATGTAACCCACATGTGCATGGTGTCTATGACCCCCCGTGCCCATGAGGTATGGGGAATGCCTCAGGTGACCCACGTGCATGCACGGGGCTCCAGGAGGACAACAACTAGATTTGTTGAAGGAGTACAAATAGCAACTTCTTCCTCCAACCCAACCCTAATGTCTTGAGAGTTGCTCCACCATTGCTAACCTCCATTTTTCTTAATACTCTCAATCCCTCTACCCAAAGACTCCAATACTTTTGGATATGGGAGAGCAAGAGTCAATCTACACTTCTACCAAACTGATTTGTGTTCCCCACTCAATTCCTTCATCAATACTTTTTACTCTTGGAGTTTGGGCTCCTAGGTGGTAGAGGTTCCTTTATAAGCTTCCTTGCGTATGGCGTGCTCTGGAGAAGTTTGTAAACGTGTGGTGGTAGCCTCCGAGACCAACACCGAGTGATTCGAGGTTCATCCATTGGGGGTGACTCGAAGGTAGAATAAAGTGAGCCACGTTGTGGTCTTCTATAGCTTTGGCTTTGGCACTGCTCCAACAAAGATTAACACTACCAGAAGTGTGCAAACTTTGGGATAAAATATGCATTCTCAACTCACTTGTGGTTAATAATTCCCATTCCTTCACTTTTTTGTATGCTTGTTGGCTTGGTAATTACTGATGTGCCTCTTGTATTTTTCTTTGAGCTTGTTTGCCATATATGCCGTGTTCACCTAGTTGCACATATAGAGGACCTACATTATCCACAATTCCCTAAAATTAGAAGATAAGCTTAAAATTTGTAGTCTCTTGTTTGTCCCCTCTAGCCAATCGCATCGATCCTTCCAATTAGTACCAAAGGAATGCCTCTTTATTAGGGCATAATCGCCTAAAGAGAATATGGTTGATATTGGAAATGACAATTTGGGTCAACAATCTGCCGGTGGTCCCCTTAGGGCATAACCATAGTGTTTCACGAGATAAGGATAACTAAAGAAGATTAGGAAATAAACAAGGCAAATTCCTAGAGAATTTGCAAGTTATAGAGGAACCAGAGAAAAAGACGTGGTCGGGTCGAGAGCTGGTGCTCGTATTCGTGCACGTATTGGGTTCTGGCGAAAGCAATCTTTTTTCTAGAAAGGAAGACGGCCTTCAGCCAGAGCGGTCGGGCTTTCATCGGTGGTCTAACTTGGGTTCCACACATGCGAAAAAAGAAATGTTTTAGGGTTTGAGTCAAAGGGAAGGCGACCTATGGCACGAGTGCTCGTGCTTGTAACATAGGTTGTACCACGTCGTCAAAGACATTGCCGTCTTGAGTCTCTTGGCATTGGTAAAAATTAATAGAGGTACAATATGGTGTGGTACGAGCACTTACGCTTGTACCAATGGTCATACCCTTCACAAAAACCTCGACACGACTTTGTTATAATAAGCTAGTGAAATTGAATTATTTTACCTTAGTGAAAAGAGGATGGAGATTCTTGGGATAGTAAGGCCCATCCTTACGCTCCTCCCAAGATTTGTTCTTAAGGTTATTCTTGGAGCCATTCTTCTTCTTTCTATTTTGTCGGATATGTTCTATTGTTGCCAATTTGCGTGGACACAAATTGTGAGGATAATTACTTTCATCGAAATCATGTACCTTTCATACTTCTAATATTGGAGGAGAAGCGGCGAAAGATGGCTAGGACCAGGCCGTAGAGGCCATGTGAGGAGGAGATGGGGGGCATGGGAGGAGGGGAACGAGCCGCGTTGTCCGTTATTCAGGTTCCGGAGTAGAAGGAGAAGGAGGGCCGACGAAGGGAGGTTACCTGGGTGCCACCGTCGATGGGGAAAACAAGGGACACGTTGTCAATTTCATGCATGTATTTGTTCTATTTTTGACGACTATTTTCGTGTGCATCCCAAACAGCCGGATTGGAATTTGGAGAATATCAAATCCAAATTGGGGCCTTAGTACATTCATCCAAATGAAACGTTAGATAATAGCAAAACAATGGTATACATAAATGTATAAGCAAATACTACATCTGAAAAAATCAATTAGATGCAAGATAAGAGTGAAAGAAAATGCCTAAATGATGCACAAAAAGAAAACCAGGTGTTAATTAAAGCAAAATCCCTTCTTGATGCAAATCCTTGCGCTCTGATTGGCCGATCGGACCCTCTCGCGGATCGCACCCCCAAACCAATCCCCACCGCCCACTTCTCACAGATCCAACGGCAGGCACACTGCGTCACGCGGATCGCTCCCCCCTGCCGCCGTCCCACGAAGTCTGCACCTTCCCAATAAAAGCCGCGCCCTCGCTGGCGTACCAACCCACAAACTCAGAGCAGAGCGCATTCCGATCCCGCACCGCCGCTCACGCATCTCGAGTAGTTTCCAGCTCGCCGGAGAAGGAGCAAGAAGATGGCCGGAAGGAAGGGAGGCGACAGGAAGAAGGCGGTGACCAGGTCCGTCAAGGCCGGGCTCCAGTTCCCCGTCGGCCGCATCGGGCGCTACCTCAAGAAGGGCCGCTATGCCCAGCGCGTCGGCTCCGGCGCCCCCGTCTACCTCGCCGCCGTCCTCGAGTACCTCGCCGCCGAGGTATGTGCCGATCTCTCCCCTCCTCGAGCTTCTGTTACTCTGTTCTTGCCCTGTTTGACGGATGACTGACCGATCTGGTTCTTGGCTGAATTGCAGGTCCTGGAGCTTGCCGGCAACGCGGCGAAGGACAACAAGAAGACCCGCATCATCCCGCGCCACCTGCTGCTAGCCGTCCGCAACGACCAGGAGCTCGGCAGGCTGCTCGCCGGCGTCACCATCGCCCACGGCGGCGTCATCCCCAACATCAACTCCGTGCTGCTCCCCAAGAAGTCCCCGGCCGCCGCAGAGAAGGAGGCCAAGTCGCCCAAGAAGAAGACCTCCACCAAGTCCCCCAAGAAGAAGACCGCGGCCACCAAGGAGTAGCCGCCCCCATAGGCTACTGTCCTGACATTGCTTAGGTCCATATCAGGGAGAAGATGAGGAGTTTTGGTTGGTTGGATCCTGTGTATAATTGCCTAGTCTGTAGTGGCTCTTTCATTGGTTTGATGAACAGGCCAGTAAGGGCTGTAATTTATCTCTGATTTATGTCCGTAATGGCTAAAGATGCAATCCTTTCAATCATCTTCTCTTGAGTGTCCATGGCTGCAATACATCTCTCTGATTTAACATATTGTACCTTGTGTCCGTTTAAACCGATGACAGTAGTAAATTAGATACTCCTAAGCTGCTTTCAGACAAACATGGCAAGGCAAATGACAATCATGGCAACCGAACTTAACTTTGGATAGTCAGATGTACCTAACAAAACTGACGGCTCTGGTTAATGTGCAATTAGGCAAATGAGATACCAGCATTAGTTTTGAGCTGCAAAACACGTACTTGTTGAGAAATCAAGATACTCCTGAAGAATGTTTGTCAGAGGAGGGCAAATATTGCTGTAGAAGAATGTATCAATAGAAAAACACCATTTTCAGAAAACAAAGTCACTGTGGAGTAAATAACAGTCAGAAGTTTCACACATAATGTTACAAACTAAATAAGTATCCCTCTTGCCCCTTTCTCTTTTACATTTTGCGCCAACTGTAACTCTGCTCTAAAAATCAGAATATGTTTGTCAGAATACAACTAAGCATCCCAATGCACTTGAACTTCTAACCTCTCATCTTATTCTTTAAGAAAAAAGTAAACAAGGGGACATTTGTTGCTAATTAGATTTCTTCTATATTTTGTGAATTTTCTTCTACTAGTAGTGTCGGAAATATATAACTTGGTACTTTATGATGCGCTTGAATCATGGTGTATTCTCATAATCTTGCTTGCCCACCCTTTTTTATCCATATTTTTTTGTCCATATTTTAGTGTTTGTTTGACCTGTTTTTGCTTACTTTTGTGTCTACTTTTTCAAAACAAATTATAAAATAAGCACATGACATTATAATTCACTAATTGTGAACTGAACCTTATACTTGTCTTCTATATGACTGTATCTTAAGAGCATAGCTCCCCTGATACCCCCATCGTCTCCATGCGGACGCCTAGAGACTGATTAGTATGAATTTTGCGCCTTCAGTCTACGTGTATTGGACCTGCAGCTGCACCCAACACGTAGCAGGCCGACCCAGTCCAAGCCCTCGATCGTATTATCATTTCTCTGCTTCTCTCACTTCATTTTCTTCCATTGTTTTTCACCGTTGAAAGTTTTGTTCGATTCGAAGATCAGATAGTAGTTTACAGATTCCCGTTCAAGAAAAGAAAAGATAGAAGATAGTTTAGAAGTTCCATTCTATCTCGAGATTTTCTTCATTGGATTAATTCTTTGGTATATGCATAGCCACCTGAATATAATTGTTGATATGATATATAACCTTGTATATATTGAGGAAAAACGCAAGACACATTTCATAAAAAAATCCGATCAAATATTTAAAATTTTATTTGAAAATGAAAAGTAAATACATAAAAACGAGAAGGAGAAAAACAGAACCAATCAAACAGAAAAACTATGCAATGCAGATTTTTTAAAAATCAAGGAGTATGTGAAGAATGTTCAACCTATGTCGTGAAAATGATCAACGTACATTGACCAAAAGTTGACATATATTTGGGAAAAGGAAAAAGCAAAAATATATAAAAAAAGAGAAAATAGATGAAAACTACTCCCTCCGTCCTATAATGTAAGACGTTTTTTGGCTCTAGTGTAGTGTCAAAAAACGTCTTACATTATGGGACGGAAGGAGTAGTAGAGAAAACACATAGAAAGGGAGAAAAAATGGACAGAAAACCAACCAGAAGGTTCCTAAAACAAATCCAGGCCTCCCGTGGAGAGTTCTGAAATCCGCTTAAATGAGTCGGCCCACTCACCGAACACACAACGATTTGTCTCGCGGTAAGAGAGATATAGCTCACCCAGGCACAACCAGATGCTGCTATGCAATGTCGATTGTATGTGTTAATGTTGTGGCGCTCACCTGGGGCGGCCCATAAGAACGCTGAGCCGCCAAAGCCAAGTGGTTGTTACTAGTACACAAAACCCATCAATGTGTATATGTACTTTTTTTTTGCGGAAAAACTTTCAATCTATTCATCTTTAATCATGGCAGTACAACGAATACCAGAAATAAAAATTACATCCAGATTCGTAGACCACCTAGCGACGACTACAAGCACCGAAGTGAGTCGAAGGCAGCTGCCGTCATCATCGCCTCCATCGCCGAGCCGGGCACAACTTGTTGTAGTAGACAATCGGGAAGTCGTCATTAAGGCCCCATAGGACTGTACCCCGAACGACAACACCGATGAAAAATAACGAGATCGGAAGGATCCAAACTGAAGACACACGAACGTGATTTAACAACGCATTTAGATCCGGAAAGCAAATCCACCAAAGATAGATCTACTGAGACACACCTCCACACGCCCACCAACGATGCTAGACGCACCGCCGGAACGGGGGCTAGGCGGGGAGACCTTTATTCCATCTTCAGGGAGCCGCCGCCGTCTCGCCTTCCTGAGTAGGACACAAACCTTAATATATTTCTTAGTTGTGTGCAGCTAACTAAAAAAAGGAAAATAAACAGTTCTGGGAGTGCATATAGACCCTAATTGTATTTTGTTGTGACAATGATATGTTTAGTAGGACTAACGGCGTTTATCATATTTATTTGACGACATTGGTTCCTTGATGGAAAGGAAGGAGATAGTTCACCCCTCTCCCCTCCCCCAAAATGTGCTGGTTTGTTGAAGGACTTGAAGTATTTTCTGGTTTATTTAAATTGTAGGAAAGTTGCGTTATTAAGAGGGGTTGAGGTTGCATCATTGTGAGGATCATGCCTAGTAAAAACCGTTCAGTACCCCTCCCCCTCCCCGTCTTCGGGGTCCATTGCAGATGCTCTGAAAAGACAACGATTGCGAGTTGGTTCGGAGAGTGGACTTCATCAATCGGGAAACAAGATGGCATTTGGAATTCAGGTGCAATGAAGGCAGAATCATAGCGAAAGTACGCCGAGATCGTCGTGGCTTTAATGCATAAAGAGACCTGGAGCCGCTCTATTATGTATTGGCAGCAGTTCCCATTTGGTTGGTTGTTTTTGCAAAGAATATCTCGCTTATTGCTAGATATACCATGTACTTGCCTCTAGCAATCTTGACATGGGTCATGGCTCGGGCAATGTATGGGGGTTTGCCTCTTGTTTTCTATGGGATGGTGGTTTATGTGCATATTTTTCTGTTTAACTCTCGTTTCCCACTTTTTTTTCTCTCGTTTTCCTGTTTCTTTCACCTTAATTTTTCTTTCATATTTACTTTTCTATTCTTTTTTCTTTTTATACATTTATTGTTCTCCCTTTTGGGGTTTCCTTTCTCCTTTTTTTTTGTTTATTTCTTTTTTCCTTTTCCCATACCATTTATGAAATCACTTTCCATAAAATGGTCCCTATGTTTTGAGATATGTTTTGTCATGTACTCCCTCCGTTCCATAATGTACTGCATATAGATTTTTTGAGAAGTCAAACCTCAACAACTTAGACCTATTTTTTAAACAAAAACATTTACATCTAGATTACCAAACATATATATCATTATACTCATCATAAGATGTAGCTTCATACTACCTCCGTCCAAAAATAATTGTTGCTCAAACGGATGTATCAAGATGTATTTTAGGGCTAGATATATTCGTTTGAGCGATAGTTATTTTTGGACGGAGGACTATTTTATACATTTGGTATTCTACATATAAATATATTTCTCTATTAATTTGGTCAAAGTTCGACTTTTCAAAAAACCTATACACACTACATTTTGGAACGGACGGAGTATTAAAAATGTGTATGTTTATTAAAAACGTTCAACATGTATTAATTTATTATTATGTATTAAAATAATAGCTACTTATTTAAAAGATGTTCTTTGTGTATTAAATAATCATTTATTGGAAACGTTTATTGGTTAAAAAATATTTGATGTATATCAAGAATGTTTTACAAATTATTAAAAATGACAAGACTTTATTTTAAAAATGTTAATAGTGTGTAAAAAATAGTTATATTTCACTAAGAATAATCCATGTGTTTTTAAAAAAGACCATGTACTAAAAATGTTGTCGTGTACTAAGAAAATGTGTTTGGGGGTATTAAAAATAATTAAACTTTATTGGAATTATTCATCAAGTATTTAATAACATTCATCATGAATTATCACAAAATGCCAGCCTAGTGCCTAGTGCCTTTGATCTGGACCTTTAGTGCAAACCATTAACAAGGTTCTCTGTACGGATACTATTTCAGGAACAAAATCAGAACAAAAAAACACAAAAGATCTCAGAAACCAAACACAATTGGTTTGAATGATACTTTGTTTTATTTTGAGGAACTGCCATATTATAAATTTGAAAGATTAAGAACAATAAATTTATTTTGAACTTCTAATCTCTATGGATGTAGCATTTCTGAACCTTGGGTACAAACCATTAGCAACCTTCTACATATGAGTGTTATTTCAGGAACAAAATCAGCATGAAAGAAATCGTAAATGATTACAGAAACCAAACACAACTGGTTTTCTTTTTGAGAAATAGCCAAATTATAAAATTAAAAGATAAATAGAAAAATAATTGTTAATCATAAAAAATCTCTATTTATTCTCAGCACATCTGAGCTTAAAATTTGTACAATGTAGTACCTTGAGGATTTGCTACATCTCTTTTGGGGGTGATGTTGTTGACTTGATGGCTAAATCTGTTGCATTGTAGGATGAGAATCCAGAAGCACACATGTAGGAAATGCGAACCACAACTGGAGTGAATAAACGAGGTCGGAATGGAACTTTTGTCGGCGCAAGGTGCTTTTCTTCTTCATCATCAGGGATACTAAGTATCAAGTCAGAAATGGAAGACCATGGACTTTGTTATATGCCGCCAAGGAAGTGCCCGAGATCAGATGGCTATCTTCACTATAGAAAGAAAACAATAACTGGTAGTCTTGTTTGTGTTGGACACGCTGATTATTACATGTTGGTACACTCATTTGCCAAGCTTGCAGAGGTTGATATTAGGGTTATTCATGCCAGCGTGCTAAAACTTAAGAGGAGACTTGCCTGGATAGAAGAAAAAAAATAGGCAGAAGCTTAGATGCCTTGTAGAATCTACCAAGCTAAGTAAATGATGCTCAAAGACATGTTTCAGTCTGCCGTTTTGGATGGATTGCCAATTTTCCAAGTCAGTAAACTGGTGATGGGTTATCGTTCTATTGTCGGAAAAAGAGATTATGTTTGTAGTTCGGGTCTAATCTATTGTCGTTCTATTGCCCGTAGACCCCTAGTTCTCTTTGGTGGCAAGCTTTGCCAAAAAGTTCTGCATAGCCATCGCCTGCCAGATTTACCAGCTCCAATCTAAGAAATATCCATGGCCAAGGTCGCTATGAAGTTCATTTTACTTTGCCACTTTTCACTCTTTCTTACTAATGCAAAACCTACGTCACGGTTTGTACCCAGGCATATGTTGTTCGTAGTCCTTGTCTTGTCAAGAAATGGTTGGCGCCGATGGTCACTGCTATATATCGCCAATTTTTATTTTTATTGCTAGTTTTTTTTCCTACACATATGCATGGCTTTGGTCTTATATGACTTTGCTTTTTGCCAGTGTGGCTGGTTAGTGCGTGTGTTTGTGGATTGTGTGTGCATCCTAGTTATGCAGAGGCCGGGTGTGTATTCATTATGATTGTATCCTTGATGCAGCATTATGAGTCAATAAAAAAACACCCTTTATCGAAAACAAAACCTAGGCATATGTTGTTGTACTAGAATGTTTTTTTAAAGATCCAGCTCGGCTGACATTCATTTCATTAAGCAGAGAGAGAGAGCGGAAACAATTGTTGATTAAGTGATCATGGGATGAAAGAAAAATTACAGGCCAGGTCAGGATAAACCTGTGCTGGCAGATAGGAGTGCTCATGTGCGCGATCTCTCATGGCACGTCCCCAAACGGGTGCTCCATGTGTTTTGCTCCAGCGATCCTCCATTGTTCCATGTCCCGCCTGCAGGCTTCGGCAACGCTTCTCACGCTTGCTGTCTTTCCTCTGAACGTGCATGCATTACGCTCGATCCAAATATGCCAACAGAAGAGAGCCAACATCGATTTGGTCCCTTAATTTGCTATTGCCTGTGGAGGCGTGGTCGATGATCCTTTGAACGCGTTCACCCGTAGTCCTTCCCGCGCTCCAGCAGGAGTGAGCGAGAGCATTGCAGCCCCGCCAAGAGGCCACCTTGTCCCACACCTGAATGGCGATCGGGCACTACCAGAACAGGTGAGAAGAGTCTCGAGGTTTCTTAGGCACAACTGACAGAAGTAGTTGTTGGTCCAGCCGCGTCGTTGCAGCCTGTCGCAGCACCAGAGTCTGTCCAAGTGTAGAAGCTAGAGGAAAACTTTGATCTTGCTCGGCGCCCATATTTTCCAGATTGAACCTCTGAAGTTGGTTGCCGCCGTTGATGGGCTGCCTCCCCGGAACTGGACGTCGTGGGCTGAGCGTGCGGAGTACTGGTCGGAGCTGCTAAGGGTCCATCTTATCGTGTCCTCAATTCCGTCTTCCATCGTGATTTCGGCGTTGTGGATCTCCCTTGCCAGCTGGAGCACCATGTGCATGATGCTCTCATGGTTGCCGTGGCGGATATCAAGGATCCACCGGTCTTCGTGTAGCGCCTCTCGGACCGAACGGTTCTTCCTGATGGATTGCGCGAAGACCTCCGGAAAAGCCTCGCAGAGCGGCCTGCCTCCTAGCCAGGAAGATAGCCAGAAGGAGGCCGTGATGCCGTTGCCGATGGTGACCACAGTGCAGGCCGTGAGCAGGGTGCGGTCTGAGTCGTCGCACGGGGTGCCCGAGATGACCCAGGGACGGTCCGGCTGCGTCCAAGAGTACCAGAGCCATCGCAGGCACAACGACCATGCGAATTTATCCAGGTCGTGGATGCCCAGCCCACCGTTGCGCTCCGATGAGGTGACCGTCGTCCAGCGCACCTTGCATTTTCCCCCTGTAACCTCTTCATCCTGCGCCCAGAGGAACCTCCGTCTTGCCTTGTCGACGTCCTTGAAGAACCTCTTCGGCGCCCGCAGTGCCGTGATGGCGAATGTGGGCATGGCCGAGAGAACACACGGCACTAAATCCCTCCTGCCCGCGATGTGCATGAGCCGTCCTTTCCATCCCGCTAGTTGGGCCCGGATCCTATCTAGTATAAATTGGAGATGAACTAGCCTAATCTTGCCGACGGTGATTGGGAGTCCAAGATATCTAGTGGGCAACGTCGCGATGATCCCTCTATAGTTTAGCAGAACCGTGGCGATGTCTATGTCCTCTCATGCTATCAGGATGATCGAAGATTTTTCCAAGTTCACGCGCAGCCCCGTAGCCTCGCCGAAGTGGTGGAGGATGTTGAGGAGCTCGTCGAGCTCGTGCTTGATCGGGTTGATGAATATGGCAACATCGTCGGCGTAGAGGTTGAAAGCATGCGCCGCCCATCCCCGCACCATGGGACAGGGAGCCCCGCTACCGATTGTCATTCGAGGAAGTCGGTGCAGAGGATCAATGCATAGGATGAACATCATACCAGATTGTTTTGGCCTCATGTCCATGGAGCCTTGGTTGTTTTGTACTATTGGATTTAGCTAAGGGTATACCTCAAGTTGCATTGGTTCTCTTGTACCTCAAGTGCATCTTTAGCGCTGCAAGTTGTTCCTTCGGGCAATCAAATCGTTTTTTCCCACTCCACCTTTTCTGTTTGTCGAGCTTCAGTCCCCTCTAATCATTTCTCCCATTCCGACTTCTGTTTTTTGGTTGGAAAATGCGTTCATCTGCATTTGTGGCTTTTGCATCTATTTTGACTTTGACAGCAGGAGCTCCGCTTCTGCATTAAGAGGGGAAGGGATCATTTGCTAAAGATCAAGAAAATTGAAAATGAAAACGATTCAAACAGGACCCAGCAAAAATAGCCAAATTTGTGGTGCATTGCATTCACCTAGCAATCCTCTCGAAATATTCCGTCAAACTCCCTGTGATATCTGCAAGGTTTGAATGCATGTCAACTACAGTCGCAGCTCAAATGCCTCTGTTCCTGGCAGCGCATGTTGCACCCTTCCAAATTTTCAAATTCCTCCAGGCTGCCTCGCAGCATGATGTCTGGCTGCTTTGATATGGTGCCAACGGTAGAGGTTTGAATTTTTGATATGGCACCAAAATTAGTAGAGAAAATGAGAAAGCTAACAAAGCATGGACACTAATTTTTGATATGACGCAAGATTCATGAAATAACTATAGAAATTCAAACTAAAAACTTCTATGTAAAGAATCTGATGTGACATGCAAGCACACCTTGAACATTAATTTAAACAGCAACAATAATATTTCTTCAGACTCACGCGGCACAACTCTTACAAGATGGTGACATCATCTAACACAAATGAGGAACAGCTCCTGTAGATGACGAATGGTGAAGGGTTATTGCCAATGCACGTAACTTAGAATTCATATATCCATACAAATGTACATAAACGTAGAGAAATGAATCAATAGAAAAAACTTTGCACCTTCACAAAATTGGTGGCTTCGTGAGCACAAATTAGCAAGTGTAGTAGTAGAACAAAGGAAAAATAGCTACTCCCTCCTTCCATCTATATAGGGCGTAATGAGATTTTTAAGACCGCCTTTGACTATTGACAAGATTAATAGTGCATGACATGCATAATTTGAAAAATATATCATTGAAAGAACCTTTCACAGACGAAGTTAACAGTGTGCTTTGTGTAAGTTGCATGTCATATATCATTGCTCTAATATTTGGTCAAAGTTAGCATCGAAAAACGCATTAGGCCCTATATAGATGGAAGGAGGGAGTACTGTAGTATAAACATATATAGAGAAAAAAAAAACTCAGGTATGCCATCCTAAAAAGATGATGGTTCCATCTAGCTTGTTCCTTGACTAGAAAACATGGGTGCGCTGCCTCTAATTTATTTCTTCTTCT
This sequence comes from Aegilops bicornis, assembly GCA_021605145.1. NCBI lineage: Eukaryota > Viridiplantae > Streptophyta > Magnoliopsida > Poales > Poaceae > Aegilops > Aegilops bicornis. Next base: position 964,680 of record JAHIAL010000116.1, on the reverse strand, counting down.
TTTGTGAAAAGCCTCTAATTTATCTCAAGAAGCTAATCTGAATCTAATGCATTGTGACTTTCTGAGCACTGGCGGTCAAGCTGTTGTTGGCCTCTTGCCATACGGATGACAAGTCCACTGAGGGAAAAACTTGGAATGATCTGTCAGAAATTAACAAGGCTCAACAATTTCAGTTTTACTCAAACAGTAGCAACAATATCTAGGCTAAGAAAACTTACCTAGCGCCAAAAGAGGGAAAAAAAAATCATGATTTTAACTAGTAGTACAGAATTTCAGACTTCAAAGATTGTAGAATTAAAATCAAAGATTTCTATCTCCAGACTTAGAAACAATCACAGTGGATAAAGTGGCAGCAAACTAAAATTAGATAAACTATGGCATCAAGAAGAGTCTGAAGCAACACGCATGAAGATTCAAACAGCAACATCACTATTTCTCAAGGCCGCGAGCAGCACAATTCTTACAGAGATTGTAACATCGCACTGCTGCCAACTACATACACGACGCCTGCCGCCATCAGCTAAACGACAACGAGGCCAGCCTAGGATGAGGTGAACTTGGTGACGGCCTTGGTGCCCTCGGAGACGGCGTGCTTGGCGAGCTCGCCGGGGAGGACGAGGCGGACGGAGGTCTGGATCTCCCGGGAGGTGATGGTGGGCTTCTTGTTGTAGCGGGCCAGCTTGGCGGACTCCCCGGCGAGCTTCTCAAAGATGTCGTTGATGAAGGAGTTCATGATGGACATGGCCTTGGAGGAGATGCCGACGTCCGGGTGCACCTGCTTCAGCACCTTGAAGATGTAGATCTTGTACGTCTCCACGCCCTTCTTGGCCTTGCTGCCCTTCTTCCTGCCCCTCGTCTTGCCCTCGCCGCCGGCCTCCTTGGACGCCGGCGCCCGCTTCTCCGCCTTGGGCTTCTTCCCCGCCGGGGTCTTCTCCGCGGCCACCACCGGCTTCTTCTCCGCCGCCTTGGGTGCCATCGGTGCTGGTGGTTGGAGCGTGTGGGGAGGTTGAGTTTGGGTGGGATGTGAGGCGGGCTGCAGATGCTGTGGTGTGCAGAGACGGATAGGGGCGGCGAGGTTATGTAGGGAGCGGGGAGGAGGAAGGAGGTGGGCTGTGGTTGGCGGAGAGGATGGTGCCTCGGATCGATGGCGTGGAGTGGTTCCGGCCGTTGGTGATGCTTGGGATGGACGACCATGATGCGCTTTCGCGCGGATCGATGATGTGGCGAGAACGTATACGGTCGGGACGGCAGACGACGACCTCCCGCGTGTGGACGGCGTACGCTCCAGCCCCATGTACATATTGCACATAGGATTTTCCTATCTTTTCGCCTCAGATACGCAAGGCCATCGCTTTATAACTCGATCTTTATTCTATATAAATGGTATACGACACTACGCAAAAAAAAAGCATGAAAAGAGAGTTCCCCGCAAAAAAAAGAGCATGAAAAGAGAGTGAAAAATAAAATAAAAACCATTGATTAGAACCCCGTAAAAAAACACATTGATTAGAAACGGGTATTACATAAACACCCCAAATAAAACACGGGCGAAAACACACTAGCCGTCACCGGCCAACTCCACAAGCCACAAGTCCCTACGAGTGGCACCTCCAAAAAGATGCCATCAAGAGAGAATGCACGCAACACCAAGCAAAGCTAACAACGTTGCCATCACCTAATTCGGTAAAACAGATCTAGGTTTTCCACCGTAGCTTGTGGGGAGGAAAAGTGAGGACTGCCACCTTGACACCTCCAACAAGGAAAAGGGGCTTGAAGGCGCCATCGTAAGAGTACAGTGTTCGCCGGCATCACCCTCCAAGTCCCAGGACTCGAGAAACCCCCCTAACAAGCCATCTGTGCATCGCACCACTCGCTTAGCATCCTCCATCAAGCTCCTCCATTACGCCGCAAAGTGCACATTCGTGAGCAACACGCCAGTAGGAGCACGCACCACGCGGATCTGGGCCGCAAATACCTTCTGGTCACGCCCTACTACACCGGCCAGCCCCAGCTTGTCGTGCACCGTGCGGATCTGGACCATGTGCACCTTCTCGTTACACCCGGTCTCGCATGCATCCGCCCGCTTGCCACGCTCGATACTGGACCGCGCCACGCCCCACCATGCCTCTGCCTGGATCAGTAGCAACCATCCACCTCCATGCTACCTGAGAGTATCCTTATGATGGAGGAGAAAGAAACGAGTTACCAAGGTTCAGGTCCTCATGATGGAGGTAAAACCCTACTCCTACTTTGTGTATATTTCAACTGGGGTGTACATAATGTCTAAAATGTTCTGTCGACTAGCCCAAACCTGGTTTATATAAGATATCGGGGGCCCTAGGGTTATAAGAGCCCTAGTTGGCAACGTCGGTGGAGAGGAGTCCGCCACGGATCCGACTTCTTTCTCTTGAACGGAAAGGCTTCAAATTGTGTCTCCTAGAGGGCCAGTGGGCTGACAAGATGACCCGGGCGGAACCGGCATAGGGAGCCTTGGCCCGTCTGATGGAAATATGCCCTATAGGCAATAATAAAGTTGTTATTATTATATTTCCTTATTCATGATAAAGGTTTCTTATTCATGCTAGAATTGTATTGATCGGAAGCTTAGATACATGTGTGGATACATAAACAAATATTGTGTCCCTAGTGATTCTTGATACGTCTCCAACGTATATATAATTTTCGATTGTTCCATGCTGTTATATTATTATTGTTGGATGTTTTACAATCATTTTATAGTCATTTTATATCATTTTTTGGTACTAACCTATTGACATAGTGCCCAGTGCCAGTTGCTGTTTTCTGCATGTTTTTTTACATCTCAGGAAATCAATATCAAACGGAGTCCAAACGTAGCGAAACTTCTTGAGGATTTTTTTGGGCCAGAAGGCATCCAGTGGGCCAGGAAAGCATCTCGGGGTTGCTCCGAGAGGAGCACAACCCACCTGGGCGCGCCTGGAGGCAGGCGCGCCCAGGTGGGTTGTGCCCACCTCGGGTGCCCCCTTGATACGTCCATTTTGCATCATGCTTTTATATCGATATTTATTGCATTATGGGCTGTTATTTCACGTTATGTCACAATACTTATGGCTATTCTCTCTTATTTTACAAGGTTTACATGAAGAGGGAGAATGCCGCAGAATGGAATTCAGGCCGAAAAGGAGCAAATATTGGAGACCTATTACATGCAACTCCAAAAGTCCCGAAACTCCACGGAATACCTTAAAATAAATAAAGAAAAATCCTCGCCAAAGATGAAGGCCAGGGCGCCCACCCCCCCCCCCCCCGGGCGCGCCCCCTACCTCGTGGGCCCCTGGTGGCTCTCCGACGCCCATCTTCTCCTATATGAAGTCTTTCGTCAAGAAAAAATAGGAAGCAACCTTTCGGGACGAGACTCACGCCACGAGGCTGAACCTTGGCGGAACCAATCTAGGGCTCGGCAGAGGCTGTTCTCTTGGGAAACTTCCCTCAGGAGGGGGAAATCATCGTCATCATCATCACCAACGCTCCTCTCATCGGGAGAGGGCAATCTCCATCAACATCTTCATCAGCACCATCTCGTCTCCAAACCCTAGTTCATCTCTTGTATCCAATTCTTGTCTCCAAGTATGTTATATGGTCGAGGGCTCCTTTGTGGAAACCATCAAAGGGTGGCAATCGGGGTGGTTCTACATCACCGAACCGCGTGACCACAGAATGAATGGCCCCGAATTCAATCTGGCATCCCCACACGGCTCACCTCCTTGAAAGAGGCAGACTGTCGTCAGGGTAATTGTGAAGGAAATATGCCCTAGAGGCAATAATAAAGTTATTAATTATTTCATTATTTCATGATAAATGTTTATTATTCATGCTAGAATTGTATTAACCTGAAACATAATACATGTGTGAATACATAGACAAACTTAATGTCACTAGTATGCCTCTACTTGACTAGCTCATTAATCAAAGATGGTTATGTTTCCTAACCATAGACATGTGTTGTCATTTGATTAATGAGATCACCTCATTAGGAGAATGATGTGATTGACTTGACCCATTCCGTTAGCTTAGCACTTGATCGTTTAGTAAATTGCTATTGCTTTCTTCATGACTTATACAAGTTCCTATAACTATGAGATTATGCAACCCCGTTCATCGGAGGAACACTTTGTGTGCTACCAAACGTCACAACGAATCGGGTGATTATAAAGGAGCTCTACAGTGTCTCCAAAGGTACATGTTGGGTTGGCGTATTTCGAGATTAGGTTTTGTCACTCCGATTGTCGGAGAGGTATCTCTGGCCCTCTCGGTAATGCACATCACTATAAGCCTTGCAAGCAATGTAACTAATGAGTTAGTTACGAAATGATGCATTACGTAACGAGTAAAGAGACTTGCCAAGAATAAGATTGAACTAGGTATTGAGATACCGACGATCGAATCTCGGGCAAGTAACATACCGATGACAAAGGGAACAACGTATGTTGTTATGCGGTTTGACCGATAAAGATCTTCATAGAATATGTGGGAGCCAATATGGGCATCCGTGTCCCGCTATTGGTTATTGATCGGAAACGTGTCTTGGTCATGTCTACATAGTTCTCGAACCCGTAGGGTCCGCACGCTTAACGTTTCGTTTACGATATAGTATTATATGAGTTATGTATGTTGGTAACCGAATGTTGTTCGGAGTCCCGGATGAGATCATGGACATGACGAGGAACTCCGGAATGTCCGGAGATAAAGTATGATATATGGGATAATAGTGTTTGTTCTCCGGAAGGGTTCCAGAATTCACCGGAAGGGGTTCCGGATGTTTTCCGAAATGTTTGGGTACAAGAACACGTTATTTGGGCCAAAGGGGAAAGCCCACAAGGTTTTGGAAAGCGCAAAGAAAGTTTTATGGAGTTCAGGGGCCGGAACACTGTGGTCCTCGGCGTGCAGGTCCAGACGCCGAACCTGGCGTCTGCCCGAGTCCGAGAAGGACTCTTGCCTTTCGGGTGAAACCGACTTTGTGGAGGCTTTTACTCCAAGTTTCGACCCCAAGGCTCAACATATAAATAGAGGGCAGGGCTAGCACCAAAGACACATCAAAAACACCAAGCCGCAGTGTCTTAAACCCCGTCCCCTCTAGTTTATCCTCTGTCATAGTTTCCGTAGTGCTTAGGCGAAGCCCTGCGGAGATTGTTCTTCACCAACACCGCCACCACGCCGTCGTGCTACCGGAACTCATCTACTACTTGGCCCGTCTTCTTTGGATCGAGAAGGCGAGGGCGCCATCGAGCTGAACGTGTGCGAACTTCGGAGGTGCCGTATGCGTTCGGTACTTGGATCGGTCGGATCGTGAAGACGTACGACTACATCAACCGCGTTGTTAAACGCTTCCGCTTAGCGATCTTCAAGGGTATGAAGATACACTCCCCCTCTCGTTGTTATGCATCACCATGATCTTGCGTGTGCGTAGGAATTTTTTTGAAATTACTACGTTCCCCAACAATTCGGGAGAGCTGACCGAACTCCAAACCTGCGTCCAAAACCTGGTGGACAAGAAGGTTAAACTTGTCAACGTAGTCCAGGTCATGCTCATCCGCCGGATCCTCCCGTGTCAACGACGGGCTTTTAACTTGTGGGAGTTCGACCCGCCCAACGCAAACTCTAACTGTGCTCTTCGACACAACGCACGTGGATGCACGGAAGGTGCTATTCAAGGGCGCCGAGGTTCCCTCCCATTACCGAGGATCGCGGATTCTGCGAAGCGCCAAGCCGCGTAGTAAGCTTGTTCTACCGCTTTACGGGATACTTGTTTTTCATAGTTTGACTCTATGCGGGATCTAAGCTCCCGTTCCTTCGACAGTGGCGGAAGAAGACGAACAGATCGATCATTGTCGGCTCCTTTGCCGAAGGCCCAGCAGATGCCCCCACAGGAAGCTGCTGGTCCGGCACCCACGTGGTCTTGGGAGAAGAAAACCAAGAAGAAAGCCACGGGGACTCGAAAGAGTTCCGGCGCTGGTTGTGTCGGACTCATCGTCCGATGACTCAAGCGGACTCCTCCCACGAAAACAAGGAGGAGGAAAGAGGTCTCTCCCAGTGAAGAGACAAGAAAAGGAAGGCCGCCCCAACTGGGGGGCCGGAGGAATCCAAGAAGGGAAGGACCCTTCCTCCGGACTATTTCCACCAACGCCGACGACGGGCGAAGAGGAGTGGCCAAACAGGGCAAGCCCAGCCAAATCGTAAGTATCAGGATACAGAATAACTCATGGTGTTCCTTTATTGCACAATATCTTATGACGCCGAATATAATCATGCAGTCCGCCCCGAGCCCAGGTCGGCGTGTCATCGAGCGGCTCCTTAAGCTTGTCGGATGTGAATAGCACTTCACTTCCGGCCGCCTCCTCCTCGCCTGCGGATGATGCCGAGGTGGAGTCCCAAAGGGTCCAAGCCGGGAGGAGGTGGTCTGGAGGCGCCATAAGGCGACCTCCCGGACTCGAGGCAAAGGGACAAAACCCCAAGGGCTCCAAGTCCGGCCCCGGGTCGAGACACCTGACCGAACCTTCAGTTCAGGAGTCCGGCAGCGGCCCCTAGTAAGAAGGGCAAGCCCACGACGGTGTGAGCTCCGGCCCAACCGGAGGCACCGGATAATTCTTTGGAGGTGCTTAACGGCGCCTCCATCGACAAGGAGCACCGTACTATTATGAGTGTGGTGATCCAGGAAGGTTCGATCCACTTGAGGCTGGTGGCCCGAAGCTTTGTGCCCCGACCTTCTAACGAGGCTTTGAGGTATGTATTTAAGATATGTAAAAATATTACCGCATACGGTAGTCCCTGATGCTCAGTTTGGTGTTCGGAAAGAAAAGCCGAGCGAGGATCTAAAAGATATCTGTGAGAGTCTAACATAAGTATGTCAATATGGGAATGCAGGCTGCTAACATCTGCCGACCTTGACGCGGAGGTCGATGCAATTAAGCAGAGCCTCGAGCGGTCCGAGAACGAGCTCGGCCTTGCCAAGAAGCAGCTCGATGACAACGAAGGTAAGTTATACCTTATGTAAAAATATAAAAAAGATGTGGTTGCAAAAATGACAGGGACCAACGTGAGTATTACAGGGGGCCACAACCGAGGTGGCGACCGAAGAAAGCGGCTATCCAAGGTCAAGACAATGCGGCCGTGGAAGCGACCGAGCGAGAAAATCAGGAGGCGCGGGTGGCGGAGGTGCAGCAAGAGCTCCACGCTCTCGTGGAAAAACACGAGAGTTTGGAGCTTGACTCAAAGACTCGAGAGTCAGTGCTCGCCTCGGCCCTTGAGAGCGCCAAATCTGCCAAGGCGAAGCCCAAAAAGCCCTCCAGAAATTGAGGCGATGAAGAAGATAGCGGCGGGTAAGGCATTCTTTATGCAAAGCAAGCACGTGAAAGTGAATTACTTGTTACTTACCCGAGTGGGAGCTCTCCGAGCATTCGCGAGATCTTCCTTGCAGTGTGTCCGACAGCTGTTGCCGCATTCTACCGAGCCGAGGAGGAGCTCGACGGAGAAGGTGTTCTGTCCCGGTATGTTGAGGCGGACACCGGTGCCCTTGAGCGACCAGTGAAGCGGTGATCGAGCTCCATAAGGTGGCGAGCAGGCCATGAAGAACCTTATAGTCCGGCTATGGCACAGGAGGTCATGCCTAGGAGCTACCTTTGGGCTGGTGAGGCGGTGGCGGATGCTGTCCACGGCTTGAAGTCATCAAGCGCTCTGTATGCATCGAAAGGCGCTGTAGGGCCCTTGCCCGTGTTAAAGTGCCTTTGGGGCAAGGTGGATCTTTGAGAAGGTGTGAGATGGGCCACCGTGGGGCAAGGAGCATCATAAGCCCAAGATGTATTATGAGGGCGTCTGAAAGGGTGCCCTCCTTATGGCGGATGAATGTTCCAAGGATGTAATTTTGAGTAAACTTCATCGTGTTATCCTGTCTTGGCTGAAAACTTGTTCATATGCGCTAAGCAACGCTTTTGGAATTTAAAATATTACCTTACATGCGGCCGTTTATTAAATCGAGAGATGGCTAGTCGTCGAACCGCCCCCCATGCCACGAGTCTTTGGGGTGTTGGGATAAACTCGAGCGCTCTTGTTCCCATTCTTGGGTCCTTCGAGGGGCGCGCCACAATGAACAAGGCAATTGGACTATAATGCTTTATCACTCTCACTTAGCCATAGAATTCTATAATTTTAAAGTTCGTGAAGCCCCTAGTATTCGGAAGACCGAGAGTTGAGGCGCTATCACGCCTAGGCGGACAAAGCCGGCTCCTCGCTCTAAGCGGTATAAGTCTTTAGGGACTCGAAACCTCTCGAACAGCGACCAACTCTCGCCCTATCATGACGGTCAGTTTAGCTTTCTCTCGAGGTGCTTAACCCAAATTTCAACCGGGGCACAATCGCATGAGTTCTCCCAAATACTACCTTAGCCGATATAATGGGCAATGGTACCAAAACATGGGGCAGGCAAACCCAACTATTGACCCAAGACATGATTCGGAGCCGATGCATATAATGCTATAAGTTCGGGTGCCGCACTTTTCGTGAGAGTGTTCGGTGCCCTTTTCGTGAGAGTGTTGGGACTTCTCACACCATATTACGGGGTACTTAAGCCCACGGTGTATTGGCGTACCAAAGTGTACGGTTGCGTAATGTCATAACTAAACATATTTTGATATAAAAAGGAATGCAATAATAGACAAAAGCTATGTATTGTTTTATTCAAAAGGCTGCAGTAAAAGCGAGCGATACAAATAGTCACGATTAATAAGAGATGGGACTATTTGACATGTCCCCCCTCGAGGCGAGCTGCGAGGATGGTATGTAAGACATGTATTTAGCTTCGTTATAGAGACCACTGGACATTCGACGTAGCTTTCCGCCTCCACAGGCTGTTGCATCGTGTGTTGGCGATTATCTTTGCGGACGGGCCTTCCAGGAGAGTGGAGTCCTGAAAGTAAGAAAAAGAATGACAAAGTCGGGAGCCCCTAGTGCGGTTGAGCCGCATTTTGGGCATCTTTGTGGTCGTGCCCTCCCTATGCCCATGGTATTTCCAGGCGTAATTATGTACGCAGCGTAATCTTGGTTTGCAATTTCGCGAGGGCTGGGGTTGGGGCCGCATTACTACGCTTTGCTTTCCGGAGCGATGCGGCGGTCTTGTTGTAGAGTTTACTCGGGCACGCTTGGCCGGTGTCCGGGCGTTTAATAGCTTGGTTGGAGAATTGAATTGGGAGGCTACTTTGTACTTCCGCCGATGAGAACGCCGTATGCTCCTCCGTTCGGAGAGAGCGTTCGGTGTTTCCATTGACCGTAATGACTCCTCGAGGGCCTAGCATCTTGAGCTTGAGATATGCGTAGTGCGGCACCGCATTGAACTTTGCAAATGCGGTTCGTTCGAAAGCAAAGGCGTGATAGCCATCATGAACGGGACTATGTGAAGATTAACTCTTAAACCCGGAAATTATCCGGGGATCCAAAGACCACCTCAAGTGTATGGCGAGCACTGCAGATTGGCCTCTACACAGTATGGCGCCTTTAAAGGTCGTCTTTGTGGGTTTAATCCTTGAGGGATCTATGCCCATTTTTGCCTTGTATCCACGATAAGCGAGTTAAATTTCTTTGCCGCCAATCCATAAGGACTCTAGTGAGGTGAAATCCGTCAATGATTGGGTCTAAAACCAATGCGGCGAAACCGCCATGGCGGATGCTAGTGGGGTGGTCCTTCGATCAAAAGTGATGGGCGGGAGGACCACGGCTTGAACTTTGGGGCGGCTGGCTCCAACGCATATCGCCCCTCGAAAGTGCACGCCCGCCTCCCTTTTGGGGATGTGGGTTGCGTATATCATGTTCACTGTCCGCACTTGTGGGGGAAAGCCCTTCTATCCCCTATCGTTCGGCGGCCGGGGCTCCTTCTCATCATCGCTATGCAGCCCCTTGTCCTTTATTTTGACATTTAACTTGCACCTGCTTGAACACCCAACAATCCTGTTGGTGTGATTGGCCGGTTTTTCGGAAGTGCCGTATATCGCACGGCGATCGAGTATTCGGTCCAAAGCTGACGGGCCAGAGTATTTCTTTTAAATGGCTTTTTCCGTTGACCGGGTTTAGAGCCTCTGAATCCGGCATTAACTGCCGTATCCTCAGTGAGGGAGTCCTGGATTAGGGGGTGTCCGGATGGCCGGACTATGACCTTTGGCCGGACTCCTGGACTATGAAGATACAAGATTGAAGACTTCGTCCCGTGTCCGGATGGGACTTTCCTTGGCGTGGAAGGCAAGCTTGGCGTCTGAATATGTAGATCCCCTTCCGTTGTAACCGACTCTGTGTAACCCTAACCCTCTCGGTGTCTATATAAAGCTGGAGGGTTTTAGTCCGTAGGATGAACAACAATCATACCATAGGCTAGCTTCTAGGGTTTAGCCTCTACGATCTCGTGGTAGATCTACTCTTGTACTACCCATATCATCAATATTAATCAAGCGGGAGTAGGGTTTTACCTCCATTGAGAGGGCCCAAACACAGGTAAAAACATCGTGTCCCTTGTCTCCTGTTACCATCCGCCTAGGCCTTGCAGTTCGGGACCCCCTACCCGAGATCCGCCGGTTTTGACAACGACATTGGTGCTTTCATTGAGAGTTCCTCTGTGTCGTCACCTTTAGGGCCCGATGGCTCCTTCGATCATCAACAACGATCTGCGGTCGAGGTGAGACTTTTCTCCGGGAATGATCTTAAATATTCGGCGGCTTTACCGCTGCAAGGGCAATTAAGCAGCAGCCATCTGGAAGCAGATGAAAGCTACGCCCTGGCCATCGAGTCATATTTGGAAGTTTGAACTACCGGCCGGCGTCGCGGAGACTTGATCTTCGACGGGTTCGAGCCCTGACCAAGCGCCCGCCTTCTTTGCGATGGGCATGATCTAGCTACGCCACCGAATAGTGTCACGGAGGCCGCACGGTGTCCACTCCGACCCTTAGCTCGGAGCCATTGCGCCTTATCGAGGACGGGTGGCTGGACACCGCCTCGGGGCTGCAATCTCGGGCGATCGGGCGAACACCATACATCGCCTCTTGCGAAGCTTCGTGACTCAGGTGCGGACTCGCTACGGACTCCGAACCTTCCGCGCCTCATAATCGAATCGATTGGGCGCCCGATAATGGAGTTCACCGCGGACATTTTTCAGCACTCGCCCTTTGGCGACATTAAAATTCACTAAAGTCTCTCTCTTATCGGAGAGCCTGGCGGACTATGGTCGGCAAGGTTGGGAACGCGACAACGAAGAAATTCAAAGCCCACCCACCACCCACCGTAGCCACTATCGACGATTTAACCGACATGCTCGACTTCGACTCGAAGACATCGGCGGTATGGATGACGATGCAGGACTCGAACAAGAACCGGCGCCCTCTGAGGGCCTTTGGAAGGCCACCTCGTCATATGACATATACATGGTGGACACCCCAAAAGAAGAGCAACAGCGGAACAACGGAGGATGACCCCTCAAGAAACAACCTAAGCGCCGGCGTCGTGGCGCGCTCTAAATCCCGCCACGCAAAAAGCGGCGATTCCGGCACGGAGACAATAACACCGGACGGTGCGAAGACAACCCCCTCCGGCGAGATTCACCTGCGGAGGATGGAGAAGCCAGCCCTCATGAGAGAGCGGCGAGCAGAGGTGAAGGGCGATAATTACATGACTCCCTCCGAAGGCGAGGCAAGCCTCGGCGGCAGCCAATTTGTCGTGCTCGAGGATCCCGTCGAACAAGAGCGTTTCAAGCGCAGGCTCATGGCCACGGCGAGCAGCCTCAAATAAAAACAACAACAACTTAGAGCTGACCAAGACTTGCTAGCCAAGCAGATGGTGATGTCCTTGCGGCCGAAGATCTGAACTCGAACGCCCTCCAAGAGCTACCTAAAACGCAGTCGCTACCTCGATTAGAGGAGGAAGCACCTAGACCTACATCACCGGTAGCATGATCGGCCAACCGACCACCTCGTGGCGCATGACAGTGAGGCCTCTCGGCCCTCCACTCAAGTCGCACCCGGCGCCGCTCAAAGAATACCAAGGCACGGAAAATGCGCGGAACCATGAGATATATTGGAGGGGGTGAGGGCAAGGCAAACAAGATCGATCTATGGATCGGCGTGGGCGCCCACGACACGCGTGGCGATAACCGTCATGCGGATATGGTAAATCCGCCGGGCGAACACAACAGACAAAGCTCATTTGAGCTACGTCGTGATATAGCCCAATCTGAGGCGCCAAGACACCCACTATGCTTCACAAATGAAGTAATGGATCATCAAATCCCGAGGGTTTCAAACCCGTAAACATCAAATCATATGATGGCACAACAGACCTGCGGTATGGATTGAGGACTATCTCCTTCATATCCACATGGCCCATGAGGATGATCTACACGCCATCAAATACCTCCCCACTCAAGCTTAAAGGACCAGCTCGGCATTGGCTTAACAGCTTGCCGCCAGAATCAATTGGATGTTGGGAGGACACGGAAGCCGCATTCCTCGACAACTTCGGGGCACCTATGTGCGACCACCGCACGCCGATGACCTAAGCCACATAATCCGGCAGCGGAGGAATCGGCGGGCAATTACGGACACGGTTCCTAACGAAGAAAAATCAAATAGTCGATTGTCCGGACGAAAGGCCCTTGCAGCCTTCAAGCATAACATCCGTGATTTAGTGGCTGGCGGCACCTAGGACGAGGAAAAGCCGAAATCTATGGCAGCCCTCACGACACTCATGACCCGCTTTTGCGGCGGAGAAGACAGTAGCTAGCTCGTAGTAATAACATGACCAAGGTCCACGGTAATTCGGATACCAAGGATAGCATGGGCGGTCGGCGTCGCAACAAGCAAAAGCGCCCGCATTAACAACGACAATAATTTGAAGATCTGACAGTTCATGCGGATTCAGAGGCTCTAAACCGGTCGTGGAAAAAAGCCATTCAAAAGAAATACTCGGGCCCGTCAATTTGGACCAAATACTTTCGATCGCTCGTGCGGATACACGGCACCCCGAAAACCAGCCAACCACACCAACAGGGATTGTTGGGTGTTCAAGCAGCAGGCAAGTTAAACGCCGAAGACAATGACAAGGGGCTGCATAGCGATGGCGAGGAGGAGCCTCGACCGCGAACAATAGGGCATGAAGGGTTTCCCCACAAGTGCGGACGGTGAACATGATATACGCAACCCACATACCCAACAGGGAGGCGGAAGCGTGCACTCGAGGTCGTATATGTCGTTGGAGCGATCGCCCCAAAGTTCAACCCATGGCCCTCCTGCCCGATCACTTTTGATCGAAGGACCACCCACTAGCATCCGCCATGGCGGATTCGCGCATTGGTTTTAGACCCAATCATTGTGGATTTCACCTCACTAGAGTCCTTATGGAGACGGGCGGCCTGAACCTGCTTTTATCGGGATACGGTCACGAAAAATGGGCATAGATCCTCAAGGATTAAACCCACAAAGACGACCTTTAAAGGCGTCATACCAGTGTAGAGGCCAAGCTGTATAGGCTCGATTACACTTGAGGTGGTCTTGGATCCCGGATAATTTCCGAGCGAGGAGTTAATCTTCGACATAGTCCGTTCCGCGATGGCTATCACGCCACCTTTCGCCGGACGAACCGTGATTCGCAAAGTTCAATGCGGTGCCGCACTACGCATACCTCAAGCTCAAGGTGCCGGGCCCTCGAGGAGTCATTACGGTCAATGGAAACAAAAACGCTCTCTCCGGACGGAGGAGCATATGGCGGCCCTCGCGGCGGAAGTACAAAGCAGCCTATCAAGGCAATTCTCCAGTCCGGCCATTAAATGTCCGACACCGTCAAGCGCGCCCGGAGTAACCCACAACCAGACTGCCTGGCACGTTGCGAGCACGCGTAGCAATGCGGCCCTAACCCCTCAAATTGCGAAACCAAGATCAGCGTGCATAACTACGCTCTAGAAATACCATGGGCATAGGGGAGGGCACGACCACGGCATGCCCAAAATCTGACTCAACCGCACAAGGGCTCGATTTTGTCATTCTTCTTTTTTCTTTCTTTCTTACTTTCGAGGACTCCACTCTCCGGAAGGCTGTCCGTGACATAATTGCGAACACACGATGCAACAGCCAGGAGGCGTAGTTACGTCGAGTGTCCAGGTGGTCTCTATAACGAGCAGTATACTTGTTTCACATATAATCCCGCAGCTCGCCCCTGGAGGGGGGACATGTTAAATAGTCCCATCTCTTGCTTATCGCACTATTTGTATCGTTCTGCTTTTACCGCAGACTTTTTGAATAAACAATGCATAGCTTTTGTCTCTTATTGCATTATCTTTTTTTATATATAAAAATATGTTCAGTTATGACATTATGCAACCGTACACTTTGGTACGGCCAATACACGAGGGCTTACGCTTTTGAATATGGTGTGAGAAGTCCGAACACTCTCATGAGTGCGGCACCCGAACTTATAGCATTATATGCATCGGCTCGGAATCATGTCTTGGGTCAATAGTTGGGTTTGCGGCTCCCATGTTTTGGTACCTTACGTTCCGATTATATCGGCTAAGGTAACCTTTGGGAGAACCAACTGCGATTGTGCCCGGTTGAGCTGGCTGAGCACCTCGATGGAGAAAGCTAAAACTGGCCGTCATGATAGAGGCGAGAGCTGGTCATTGCTCGAGAGGTCTTGAGTCCCTAAAGACTTATGCCGCTTAGTGAGGAGTCGGCTTTATGCAGCCTAGGCGTGGATAGCACCCGAACTTCGGTCTTAGAATACTAGGGCTTCACGAAATTTAAAATTATAGAATTCTATGGCTAAGTGAGAGTGTTCAAGCATTATAGTCCGATTGCCTTGTTCACGTTTGTGTTGAGCGCCTCCCTCGAAGGACCCAATAATGTGAACAAGATCGCTCAAGTTTATCCCGAACACCCCAGCACTCGTGGCATGGGGGCACAATCCGACGACTCACCATCTCTCAATTTCGATAAACGGCCGCACGAAGGTAATATTTTAAATTCAAAAGCGTTGCTTAAGCGCATATGAAACAGGTTTTTCAGCGTCTGAGGATCACAAATGCGAAGTTTACTCAAAAATTACATCTTTGGATCACTCATCCGCGATCTGGCGGGCACCCTTCAGAACGCCCTAATAATACATCTCGGGCTTGCGATGCTCCTTGCCCGGCGGTGGCCCGTCCTTCACAAGCTTCTCAGCATCCAGCTTGCCCCAGTGCACTTCCGCACGGGCAAGCGCCCTACAGGCACCCTCGATGCATATGGAGCGCTTGTTGACTTCGAGCCTTGGACAGGCCTCCACCAGCCGCCTTACCGGCCAAAGTAGCTTCCGGGCATGGCTTCCGGGCCACAACGGCCGGATGCGAGACCCTTCATGGCCTGTTCGGCCACCTTATGGAGCTTCGACCAAATGCTTCAGCTGGTCGCTCAAAACTGCACTGGGTGTCCTACCAAAGATACTTGAGACCAGAACACCTTCTCCGTCCGAGCTTCCCTCCTCGGCTCGGTAGAATCTGGCTGCGTCGGACACACTCCGGGAAAGATCTGCGAATGCTCTGGAGAGCTCGGACTCGGGTAAGTAACAAGTAATTCACTTTCAGCGTGCTTGCTTTGCATAAATAATGCCTTACCGCGCTATCTTCTTCATCGCCTCAATTTCTGGAGGGCTTTTTGGGCTTCGGCCTTGGCAGATTTAGGCGCTCTCAAGCGCCGAGGCGTGACTTCAGACTCTCGAGTCTTGAGTCACGCTCAAAATCTCGTGTTTTTCCACGAGCACGGAGCTCTTCCTGCACCGCCGCCACCCGCGCCTCCTGCCTCTCTCGCTCGGTGCGCTCCACGGCCGCATTGTTTTCGGCCTTGGACAGCGCTTCCTTCAGGGTCGCCACCTCGTTCGTGGCCCCTGCATACCCACGTTGATCCTGTCATTTTGTTTGCAACCGCATTTTTTATATATACTTACATAAGGTATAACTTACCTTCGTTGTCATCGAGCTGCTTCTTGGCAAGGCCGAGCTCGTTCTCGGACTGCTCGAGGCTCTGCTTAATTGCATCGACCTCCGCGATCGGTAGAGATGTCGATAAGCGCAGCCTGCATTCCCATATTGACATACTTATGTTAGACTCCTGCGTATATCTTTTAGATCCTTAGTTCGGCTTTTTTTCCCGAACACCAAACTGAGCATCAGGGGCTACTGTCTATGCGGTAATATTTTTTACATATCTTAAATACGTACGTCAAAGCCTATTAGGAGGCTGGCACAGGCTTGGGTCAGCCCGCTCTTGGCGATCGAACCTTTTCGGATCACCGCACTCATAATAGTACGGTGCTCCTGCGTTGATGGAGGCGCCGTTAAGCACCTCGGCTGATTATCCGGTGCCTTCGGTTGGGCCGGAGGTCACGGCGTCGTAAACTTGCCCTTCTTAGTAGGGGCGCCTCCGGATGCCGGAACCGTTGAAGGTTACAGTGCGGTGTCCGCCCAGGCCGGACTTAGAGCCCTTAGGGGTTTTATCCCCTTTTAAATGCAGGTCGGAGGTCGCCTGTGCGGCGCCTCGAGACCATCTCCTCCCGGCTTGGCCCCTTTTGGGACGCCACCTCGGTGTCATCCTTGGCCATGAGGAGAGGAGGCGGTCGGAAGTGAAATCTTGTTCACATCCGACCAACCCGAGTGGAACCGCTTCGACGAATCGTCGAGCCCGGCCTATGGGCGGGCTGCATGATTATATCCGGCGTCGGAAAGGTCTTGTGCAACAAAGGAACGCCATGAGTTATTACGGTATCCGGAGACTTACGATTTCGCGAGGCTTGGCCTGGGTGGCCATTCTTCTTCGCCCGTCGTGGCGTTGGTGGAAATAGTCGGAGGGAGGGTCCTTCCCTTCTTGGACCCTCCGGCCTCCCCGATTAGGCGGCCTTCCTTTTCTTCTCTCCCCGGGGAGAGACCTCTTCCTCCTCCTCGTCTTCACGGGAGGAGTCCGCCTCGAGTCATCGGACTGCGGAGCCCGACACTATTTAGCGCCGGGAACTCTTTTGAGTTCCCCGGCCTGTTCTTGGCCTTCTTCTCCGGCACCACGTGCGGAGGTGCCGGGCCAACAGCCGTCAAGTGGGCATCCGCCTGGTCTTCTCGGCAAGGAGCGGACGGTCAATCTGCCGGACGTCTTACGCTAATCCTGTTAAAGGTAAGGGAGTTTAGATCCCGTGACAGAGTCAAACTATGAAAACAAGTGTCCCGTAAAGGGCAAAATAACTTACGCGTTGGCTTGATCTTGCTTGCGCTGAATCCGCGATCCTCGGTAGCGGATGGGGGAGCCTCGGCGCCCTTGAGCAGCACCTTCCAGGCATCTTCGTACGTAGTGTCGAAGAGCCTGCTTTCGAAATTCGGTCTTGTGCGGATCAAACTCCCACAAGCTGAAAGCCCGTTGTTGTACGGGAGGATCCGGCGGATGAGCATGACCTAGACTACGTTAACGAAGTTTAACCTCTATGTTCACCAGGTCTTGGACGCAGGATTGGAGTCGGTCCGCTCCTCCGAATTACCCCACGACAAGCCCGTCTCTTTCCAAGAGGTGAGCCGTGTAGGGAAGCCAGATCGAATTCGGGGGCACTGCCCATTTGGGGTCCGCAGCGGCTCGGTGATGTAGAACCAAACCCGATTGCCACCCCTTTATGGTCTCCACGAAGGAGCCCTCGAGCCATGTAACGTTGGGCATCTTGCCCACCATGGCGCCTCCGCACTCCGCTTGTTGGCCGCCCACAACCTTCGGCTTGACATTGAAGGTCTTCAGTCATAAGCCGAAGTGGGGCTTGATGCGGAGGAAAGCCTCGCACATGACGATAAACCTCGAGATATTGAGGATGAAGTTTGGGGCCAGATCGTGGAAATCCAGGCCGTAGTAGGACATGAGTCCCCGGACAAATGGGTGAAGTGGGAAACCTAGTCCGCGGAGGAAGTGGGTGAGAAACACCACCCTCTCATGGGGCACAGGGGTGGGGATGAGGCGCTGCCCCTTGGCCGGGGAAGCTTGATGCGATGTCATTAGACAAGTATCCGTCCTTCCTCGGCTTCTTGATGTGTCCCTCCGTGTGGAGGAAACCATCCACTTGCCTCCGCTCCGGACATGGCTGGAGAAGGTCGAGGTGAGATGTGCGGACTTGGTACCGGAGCTCGAGTCTTGTGAAATGGATAAGCAAAGGAGGAAGAAGGCGTAGATGGAAAAGGTGGATCCTTATCCCTTATATGGGTGGAGCGAAACTAAGCGCCCCCACCGGCTGGTAAAACTAAGCTTATCTCCCAAAGCGTAGTAAATTAATGGCATGGTTGGGTTACCACGTCCGTATTGATGAGAATCCCGGAATAAGGGGACACAATCTCTGCTTCAACAAGGCGTACCAAGGAAACCGCCTCGCTAAGTGTCTTTGAGGTGGGGACGGTAAAAGCGATTCGAATAAAGGCTTGGCCGTGGTGTGATGACACGCTGCGGAATACGTCGGCCAGATTGGATTTGTGTAAATATTATTCTCCCTACGGTGTTATGTGGAAATTATTTTGCGAGCGGACACTATCCTTGTGTTCTAAATCTTCTATGAAGTATTAGGAGGAGGAACCCGCCTTGCAATGCCGAAGACAAATTGCGCGCGGACTCGTCGTCATTGAAGCTTTGGTTCGAGGGACTCTTGAGATTCCTGGATTAGGGGTGTGCGGATGGCGGGACTATGACCTTTTCTTGGGACTCTGGACTATGAAGATACAAGATTGAAGACTTCGTCCGTGTCAGGATGGGACTTTCCTTGGCGTGGAAGGCAAGCTTGGCGTCTGGATATGTAGATCTCCTTCCGTTGTATGGCGACTCTGTGTAACCCTAACCCTCTCGGTGTCTATATAAACCGGAGGGTTTTAGTCCGTGGGACGAACAACAATCATACCATAGGCTAGCTTCTAGGGTTTAGCCTCTCGATCTCGTGGTAGATCTACTCTTGTACTACTCATATCATCAATATTAATCAAGCAGAGTAGGGTTTTACCTCCATCGAGAGGGCCCGAACACGGGTAAAACTATCGTGTCCCTTGTCTCCTGTTACCATCCGCCTAGACGCACTTGCGATTCGGGACCCCCTACCCGAGATCCGCCGGTTTTGACACCGACACTCAGCATTGTCGCCGTTAATGCGGTGCTTGTGCTTGTTGTGACGCGACCTACCATTGCTGTCCTTGGTATCCGAATTACCAGGGCTCTTGCTCATGTTATTACTACGAGCTAGCCAGCTGTCTTCTCCCGCACAAAAGTGGGTCATGAGTGTTGTGAGGGCTGCCATGGATTTCGGCTTTTCCTGTCATAGGTGCCGGGCAAGCCACTCGTCACGGATGTTATGTTTGAAGGCTGCAAGGGCCTCTGCATCCGGACAGTCGAATATTTGATTTTTCTTGGTTAGGAACCGTGTCGAGAATTGTCGGCCGATTCCTCTGGCTGCTGAATTATGTGGCTTAGGTCATCGGCGATGCGGTGGTCGCACATAGGTGCCTTGAAATTGTCAAGGAATGCGGCTTCGAGTCCTCCCGACAACCAATTGACTTCTGGCGGCAAGTTGTTAAGCCAATGCCGAGCTGGTCCTTTAAGCTTGAGTGGGAGGTATTTGATGGCGTGTAGATCATCATCGCGGGCCATGTGGATATGAAGGAGATAATCCTCGATCCATACCTTGAGATCTGTTGTGCCATCGTATGATTCGATGTTTACTGGGTTTGAAACCCTCGGGGATTTGATGATCCATTACTTCATCATGAAGCATAGTGGGTGTGTAGCACCTGCATCTTTGGGCTATATCACGACGTAGCTCAAATGAGCTTTGTCTACTGTGTTCGGCCCGGCCGGATTTGCCATATCCGGCATGACGGTTATCGTCACGTGTCGTGAGGCGCTCACGCGATCCGTAGATCGATCTTGTTTGCCTTGCCTTGTCCTCCAATATATCTCGCAGTGCGGGCGCATTTCCTGTGTCTTGGTATTTTTGAGCGACACCGGGAGTGCGGCTTGAGTGGAGGGCCGAGAGGCCTCTTCTGTCGCTGACCACGAGGTGGCCGGTCGGGCCGCGTCGTCTTTGGTGATGTAGGTTTAGGTGCTTCCTCCTCTAATCGGGGTAGCAACTGCGCTGGGTAGCTCTTGGAGGGCGTTCGAGTCCGTACTCTTGCCGCAAGGACTTGATCCATCTGTCGGCTAGCGAGTCTTGGTCGACTCTAATTTGTTCTTTATTTTTCTTGAGGCTGCTCGCCGTGGCCATAAGCCTGCGTTTGAAATGCTCTTGTTCGACGGGATCCTCGGGGACGACAAATTAAATTCGTCGTAAATCGAGGCTTGCCTACCTCGTCTTGGGAGGAGGCATGTAATTATCGTCCTCTACCTCTTTGTCTGCCGCTCCCTCATGAGGCTGGCTTCTCCATCCTCGTGTGCTGAATTCTCTGGAGGGTTGTCTTGACCTTGTCTGGGTGTTATTATCTCCCATGCGGAATCGCCGTTTTGCTTTGGCGGGATTTAAAGCGGCGCCACGGGACGCCGGCCTTAGGCTGCTTCTTGGAGGGTCATCCTCCGTTGTTCCATCGCTGTTCCCTTCTTTTGGGGTGTCCACCATGTATATGTCATCTGACGAGGTGGCCTTCGATTGCCCTATAGGCGTTGGTTCTTGGTCGTCTCCTGCATCGGCGTCCATACCGTCGATGTCTTCGGAGTCGAAGTCGAGTATGTCGGTTAATTCATCGACAGTGGCTACGAAGTGGGTGGTCGATGGGCTTTGAATTTCTTCGTCGTCCGTATCCCAACCTTGTTGACCATAGTCCGGCCGAGGCTCTCGATAAAGAGAGAGACTTTAGTGAATTCAGAATGTCACCCGAAGGGCGAGTCTTTGAAGATGTCCGCGGTGAACTCCATGATCGGTGCCAATCGGATTCGATTGGCGGGGCGCGGAGGGTTCGAGTCCGGAGAGGAGTCCGCCACCTTGGAGTCACGGGCTTCGCGAGAGGACAAGGCTGGTGTTAAGCTCGATCACCGTAGAGATTGGAGCCCTCGAGGCGGTGTCCGACCACCCGTCCTCGATCGGCAAAAGTCTGCTCGAGCTAAGGGTCGGAGCGGACATGGAGTGCGACCTCGAGGGCCTGTGGCACCGTGGCGAAGCTAGATCATGCCCATCGTAACGGTCAACACGCTTCGGTCATGGCTCGAACCCGTCGAAGATCAAGTCTCCGCGGACGTCGGCCGTGTAGTTCAAACTTCAAATCGACACGATGGTCGGGCGTAACTTCGATCTGCTCCGGATGGCTGCGAATTGGCCCGCGATGCAAAGCCGCCCGAATCTGAAGATCTGTCGGGGAGAAAAGTCTCACCACCTTTGCATCGTTGTTGATGATCGGAGGAGCCATCGGGCCTAAAGATGGCGACGGAGGAACTCTCGATGAAAGCACCAATGTCGGTGTCAAAACCGGCGGATCTCGAGTAGGGGTCCCAAAGCTATGCGTCTAGGCGGATGGTAACAGGAGACAAGGGACACGATGTTTTTACCCAGGTTCGGGCCCTCTCGATGGAGGTAAAACCCTACTCACTGCTTGATTAATATTGATGATATGGGTAGTACAAGAGTAGATCTACCACGAGATCAGAGAGGCTAAACCCTAGAAGCTAGCCTATGGTATGATTGTTGTTCGTCCTACGGACTAAAACCCTCCGGTTTATATAGACACTGGAGAGGGCTAGGGTTACACAGAGTCGGTTACAATGGGCGAAGATCTACATATCCGTATCGCCAAGCTTGCCTTCCACGCCAAGGAAAGTCCCATCCGGACACGGAACGAAGTCTTCAATCTTGTATCTTCATAGTCCAGGAGTCCGGCCAAAGGTTATAGTCCGGCTATCCGGACACCCCCTAATCCAGGACTCCCTCACCCACCGTTTGCTATTTTTCTCGAGAGAAGCCATTAGTGAAACCAACAGCCCATGGGTATCTTTTCATCATATTTGCCTTTGCGATCTATTTTCCTTTGCTTTTATTTTCAGATCTATTAAACCAAAAATACAAAAATACATTGTTGCAATTTATTTGTTCCGCAATATATTTATCCTATCTACCACTTTTACCTCATGTTACTTGCCTATCTTGAGGCGCCGTACCCGAAAGGGATTGACAACCCCTTTAACACGTCGGGTTGCGAGTATTTGCTATTTGTGTGCAGGTGTTGTTTACGTGGTGTGAGGAGGTTCTCCTACTGGTTCGATAACCTTGGTCTCATCACTGAGGGAAATACCTACCGTTGCTATACTGCATCATCCCTTCCTCTTTGGGGAAATACCGACATAGTTCTAGCAGACATCAAATGGAATTTTTGGCGCCGTTGCCGGGGAGGATCTTCAACATCAAGCAGGTTCCTAATCACAAATCTCATCTCCTCGCAATTTGGCGCCCGTTCTTGCGAAGAGGTCTTCACGCATCCATTTGCCTCTCGTTTTCCTCTCCCCCACTTCACAAAAATTTACCATTTTATTTGCCTTCTTCCCTTTTGGCCTTTTTTGTTTGGCCTTATGTATTACTTGGTTACTTTGCTTGGTTGTTTGGAATAATTGTTTTTTTATTGGAAATTAGAAGGAAAACTTTATGGATCCTCATCCACTTTCTAATCTTTTTAAAAGATCCAATTATGTTGAACCAATTGCTAGTGAGTTGAGTGCACTAGATTATCTTTATGAAGTTTTGATTGAGATTCATGAATCTGAAAATTGTGATGAAGTGATAAAAGAAGAAATTTATGAAGTGATTCATGATAGCTCCTTGAATGAAAAGCATGATTGCAATGGTGTTGTAATAAATTCTATTAATGTCAATTATGCTAGTAATATGCAAAACCCCAAGCTTGGGGATGCTAATTTTGATATGTCCTCTACTTATTGCAATGATCATGATTGGGGTGATTCTTCTTATGATCTTGAAAATTTATTTAAGCCTCGTGATTAATATGAGATTGATAAGGCATAGCCTAGTGGTGGGAAGGGGCTGATGCCTTCCCACCCACCCAGGTTCAAGGCATGGTACTTGCAATTTGGGTTTGTTGCACCAATTATACTGTAGGGGGGTTCCCTTACATTCTTTCTGTCAAAAAAAAGTGGGTTTGGAAGAGTGTCAACTTTAGATCCCGCTACTTTGGAGAATATTCAATATTATGAATTTTTTGATAAAAGTGGGTTTGGAGAGGTCATGACTTTAGTTGATGTTGATCACACTATTTTGGAAGAGTCTCAACTTCGCATGCATGTGGATCATGTCGAGAATATGTTATGTGATAGCTATATTGTTGAATTGGCTTATGATCCTACATGTAATTATTATGAGATAGGAAAATATGGTTGTAGAGATTTTCATGTTACTAAATTACCTCTCTTCATGTTGAGATTGCTAATGTTTCTTTCTTCTTCCTTGCATATGCTAGTTTTTGCTTGCCTTGATAATTTGTTTGCTTATAAAATGCATATGCATAGGAAGTATGTTAGACTTAGATGTGTTTGGCACGTGCTATATGATGCTCTCTTTGTGCTTCAATTCTTGTCTTTCATATGAGCATCATCAAAATTATCAATGCCTAGCTAAAAGGCTTTAAAGAAAAGTGCTTGTTGGGAGACAACCCAATATTTTTCCTTGCTGTTTTTCAATAAATAGTTCATCTAGCCTCTGATTAGATGTGTTTTTGTGGTTTAAATTAGTGTTTGTGCCAAGCAAGGCCTTTGGGATGACTCGGGTGAGAGTTGATTTGATCTTGCTGAAAAACAGAAACGTTTGTGCTCACGAGATTATTTGTTATTTTTAACAGAAGAGTGATTTTGAGTTGATTCTTTTTGCAGAAGATTAATAGACAAATTGCTCACGTCAATCTAATTTTTTTCAGAATTTTTGGAGTTACAGAAATATTCGAAATATTCAGATTGCTGCAGACTGTTCTGTTTTTGACAGATTATGTTTTCTTTGCATTGTGTGCTTGCTTTGATGATTCTATGGTTTTCTTTGATGAGTTTTTGCCATAGAAAAGTTGGAATACAGTAGATATAATGCAAAAACAAAATATTAATAGGTTTGCAACAGTACTTATAGTAGTAGTTTGCTTTCTTATACTAACAGGTCTCACGAAGGTTTTGTTGAGTTTTGTGTGATTGAAGTTTTCAAGTTCTGGGTGATCTTACGATGGATGAAGGAATAAGGATTAGCAAAAGGCTAATCTTGGGGATGCCCGAGGCACCCCAAGATAATATTCAAGAAGTAGCAAGCAACTAAGCTTGGGGATGCCCCCGAGTGGCATCCCCGCTTTCTTCTAACAACCATCAGTATTTTACTTGAAGCTATATTTTTATTAGTCACGTATTATGAGTTTTTCTTGGAGCGTCTTGTATGATATGCGTATTTGCTTGTTTTTGTTTGTGTTTTAAGTCTTGAATCCTTGCTGAACACACCTTTTTGAGAGAGCCAAAAATTATGCTATGCTTGCTCCTATGCTTCACTTAAATTTTTAGAGCCATGGATTTGCTCTAGTGCTTCACTTATACCTTTTTGAGCACGGTGTGCTTTGTTATTTTTGAATAAATTATCTCATGCTTCACTTAGATTTATTTGGGAGTTAGTAATTTTTTTAGGAAATTCTCTATTGCTTCACTTAGATTATTTTGAGAGAAAGAAAAAAATTATGCTCACTTATATTTGTTTGAGCTTATTAAAAACAACATATGAAAATAGTCCCAAAGTGATAGATATCCAAGGAGGATATAATAAAAACTTTCATGAAGATCATTGGAAAAAATAAACTTGATTCTTAGTAATGGTTTTGAGATATGACGATATGATATGTGAGTCATGTTGATGAGTAATTGTGCTTTAGTAAGAATATTGATGTTAAGGTTTGTGATTCCCTATGCAAGCACGAAAGTCAATATTTATGCAATGAAATTTATATCCTACTTGTGGTGCATTATTCGGTGTTACTTATGCTTAATGCTTGGGTACGAGGTTTTTCGTTTCTTGCTTGGGTGCATTATCCTCTGCTTTCCTGAGAGCAATTTCTTGCCTTTTTGCTTCTGCCTCCTCTGCTCTCCTCTCTGCCAACTCATTCATGGCCTCCAGTGCTGCATTTCTTCTGGCTGGCATCTGCCTTTCTTTGTCCTTCTTCATCTTCAGCAAATTCATGGTCAGGCTCCCATCAGTTGTAGCTGTTGTTGTTTGTGATGTAGCTTCAGAACTAGCTGCCAATGAGATAAATGCTGAATCTGGCACAATAGTTTCAGTGTATTCTCTAGGCACTGGTCTAGCTTGCTGCATCCTATGAAGCATTGTACATCCAAAGTCCTGCACCTGCTCAAAGAAAAGAAGTGTACATAACTGATAAGCATTGTACATCTTGTGAAGCATTCAAATATAAGAAGTGAACAAAAGATTAGCATTTGCATGAAATACAACTGGTGTAACATATTCATCATCTTCTTGAGCAACATCTTGAGCAGCATGGACCTCCTCGGCCATCTTGAGCATCATCATCTGGTGTTAGATTGACCTCCTGCTGTGGTACTTGGGCATCATCTTCTGCTAGATTAACCCAATTAGAGTGGCAATTTCTGCCCTCAAACTCATACCCAATTTCTTCCACCAGACTGGCAACAACTGTAGGTGTCCAATTATCTATGTCATAGTTGTCATACCAAATAGAGTGGCCCTTGTGGTAATCCCTATGCTTGCCTACACATAGGAAATAGCCACCATGTATGACCTCAAGAGAGAAGTGGTTTCTTAGGGGTCCTGCAAAACAATGGAAATGACAAAATGTTCACACAAATGGTAATAACAGAGGGGAAGAGACAATGTAACTGCACAATGACACAACCATGCTATTTGAGAGCATCTGAGCTAGGAAATTGACACAATGTAACAACACAAGTCTAACCAAACTGTCAATGTTCAGACAAAAATGTTCAGACAGCAATAACAGACAGAGACAACACTAAGTTCAGCCAATTGAAGACATGACAAAAATGTAAATGTTCAGATAGGCTCAGAACCATGCTATTTAATAGCATCTTTGCTACAAATAGCTAAGTGTAACTGCACCAATCTAACCAAAATGGCAATGTTCTGACTGGCTCAGAAATAGATAATTTAGACAGGTTCGGACATTGAAAGTTCAGACATTTCCAGAATAAAAGCATGGAATTCATGGCATATCCAGTAATCAAATGTGTGATCTTTTACGTCCAAAAGTGTGTTCTTTTAGGGGATCTGGCAAACAAATGGTCATCTCATTAACAAAACAACATATGGTTGACGCATGTAACCTAATTGAAGCTAACATTTTCGGCCAAAATAACAGGGCAGACCCTTAGCCTAACAAATCGAGCAATCAAAACCATATTTACCTCTGTACAACCATAGTTCATATACGGAGAACCTATCGAAAGGCCTCATGAAACCCTAATTTTGATCTGCCACTAACTTCACAATGCATGGCTAAAACCCTACATGCGCACCCCATCCGTGACAAAAAGGAGGGCCAAGAACCCTAAACCCTACCACGTAAGCGCAATTGAGTCGGACGCACACTCTTTCCCAGAGCTAAACTGGACAGATAGGCAAGAGAAGGTGGTGACGACGGTGACGTACCATACAGTGGCTGCGAGGCATGGTCCTCACGACGGGAGGGAGCAAGAGGGACGTCACGCGGGCCCTTGACAAACGGAGCAGACGGCGGTGGCTCGGCGGCCGACGGCGAGCTCATGGCGGCCATCACCACAGTCGGCCACGCCAGCGAGCTTGAGGTCGCACCTCGGCATCGGCGACAAACAAGGGAGTGGAGCAGAGCAGGGGAGGGGAGCGACTCAGTCTGGTCTGACCAGGTGGATGGATAGGTTCGACCAGGTGGGCTGCTGTTTATTCCCTGGCGATTTTGCAAAAAGAAAACCCCGCATTCCACCAAATCGATCAGCCCATAACACGTGGAGATGAGCTGGCAGTCAAAGCCCCCGTGGACATGCCAGTCAACCGCCAAATCAGCACGTACGTAGACTAGAACATATATTGGACCATAGATGACCACCTTAGACAAGTTCAGTGACGTATTTTCGGGTATTTGTAACTACAGGGGCTAATGTGGCCAACGCGACGACTATGAGGACCTGGAGTGAATTTTTCTCCCCCTAAAATGTGCCAGTTTGTCGAAGGACTCAAAGTATTTTCTGGTTTACTTAAATCTTAGGAAAGCCACGCTATTAAGAGGGGTTGAGGTTGCACCATTCTGGGGATCATGCCTAGTAAAAACCGTTCAGTGCCCCCTCCCCCCTCCCTGTCTTCGGGGTCCATTGGAGATGCTCTTAAAAGAAAACGATGCGAGTTGGTTTGGAGAGTGGACTTCATCAATCGGGAAACAAGATGGCAGTTGGAATTCAGATGCAATGAAGGCAACATCATAGCAAAAGTACGCCGAGCTCGTCGTGGCTTTAATGCATAAAGAGGCCTGGAGCCGCTCTGTTATGTACTAGATCGGAAACGTGCCTTGGCGCAAGGGTGCTGGTCACAACGCAATGGCTAGGTAGTGCATGCTCAATTTAGTAGGAAATCAAGTTTAGCATAGGTATTCAAACATGATACAATAAAATAAAAGGAAGAAGAACAATTCACATGTAATAGGAGCAAAACACCATTGAGTTCAACATCGTCATGAAACTACAAGACAGTGTACATGTTGGGGAACGCGGTAATTTCAAAAAAAATCCTACGATCACGCAAGATCTATCTAGGTGATTGATACGTCTCCAACGTATCTATAATTTATGAAGCATTCATGCTATTTTATTATCTGTTTTGAATGTTTATGGGCTTTATTATACACTTTTATATTATTTTTGGGACTAACCTATTAACCGGAGGCCCAGACCATATTGTTGTTTTCTTGCCTATTTCAATGTTTCGAAGAAAAGGAAATATCAAACGGAGTCCAAACGGAATGAAACCTTCGGGAGCGTGATTTTTGGAACAAACGTGATCCAGGAGACTTGGAGTTGAAGTCAAGGAAGCTTCGAGGTGTCCACGAGGGTGCCCCCCCCCTACTGGGTGATGAGGTCATGTACCTAGGGTAGGGTCATGGACCTGTCCAAGATACCCTCCCCAAGGACACCTGTTAAAGAAAACACCTTCCAGTCGACTTGGAAGGATTCCACTTTCAGCGGACTTGAAGATACTCGACCACCGACCAACCACTTTCGGCCGTGAGAAGATCTCTGATCGATGCTGCCGCATAAGCGGTCGGTCATTAAGTGACTTTATGGTCATCATAGCAATTTTTGTGGGGCGTTACAGTAACTCCCTCTCTTAATGTACCTTAATCCCTCGTGGCCGAAATTTGGAGGGTGCAGCGAACTCTATATAAGCCACCCCTCCTCGGTGTAAAGGGTTCGCACCCTTGTAACTCATACGCATATAATGATCGACCGCCTCCGGGCTCCGAGGCGTGGGGTTGTTACTTCCTCAGAAGGGCCTGAACTTCGTAAACATCTTGCGTATACAAGCTGCTCCATAGCTAGGATCTTGCCTCTCCATACCTACCCCCATTCTCTTGTCGGGGCTTAGAACCACGACGGTTGGCGCCCACCGTGGGGCAGGTGTCTTAGCGACTTGTTGGAGAAGTTGCAGTTTTTCGATCCCATTCACCATGGTTTCAGGTGGAGTTTTGGTGAAGGGCCGCGAGATCCGTCTCGGTGCGCTCACTTTTATCGCTGACGACTCCGCTTGGTTGCAGGAGGCTCCACTCGACGTCGACGCACTCCCCGTCCGCGGGGTAACACACTTGCGCGCGTGTGTCCACGGCGTCCTCTGCGGCGGCCGTCGACCCGATGTCGGTCGGCTCTGTGCCATCCTCCCTCCAGTCTCGGCCGGTATAAGCGCTCCGGTCGATCGAGGCTTCAACGGTGGGTGAGGCGCGCGGTGGCCCTTGATCGGCCACCCCTCAAGTCGTGACAATCGAGCCAGCGAATCTCTCTACGACTGCTCGATCTGTCGATCGGCTCCAGAGACTGCATCCGAGTGCGATAGCAGTGATCCAGCGGCGGAGGTTCTGATGGTCGACGGACCACGCAGTCCTCCTGGTTTCCCCCGCGCCAACGAAGGCGTTGGCGGAGGCGAGCCGACGCAGGCTCACGAAGAGTACCAACCCGAGCCCCTCACTTCGCTGCAGAGGGAGGAGCTTCGCCGCCGGAACATGGATGCGCTTCACACTCCTATCGTTGGAGAAACCCCCGAGGCCCGTGCCTTAGAAGATGCGCGTTTGGCCAACTTGGCTGAGCGCACTCGACTGGAAAATCTTCAGCGAGTGCTTTTAACGAGCAAGCGCAACAACGGGTCCCGTCGTCCGATCGGCGTCAACTCTTTCCACAACCGACTCGGTATACCGAACTCCCATTCAGAATTTAGCAACCGCAGCCCGTATAGCAGAGTCCATTCGGCCTTCCCGGTCGAGGTCGGGCAGAGGCTTACTTCTGATTAGAGATTTACTCCGGGCAGCGAGGAGATCAAAACTCAATTTGTATCACGATCGTGAACAGATTCACAGCGAATCGATCGGCTGCGAATACGGTCAATCGGTTCATAGCCCAAGATCGCCCCGGCGTGAGGGACATGGAGGCCGGCGTGATCGATTATGAGGACCGATTCGATCGTGATGATCGACGCCGAGTGCCCTCCTCCCCCAAGGGGTGGGTCATATCGCCTCGACTGACAAGATGATAGACCCAACCGGTGTTGGGCGAAGGATTCAGTCGACCCCTGTGGAACCAGGCTTTGATGCGAGATCCGTCATCGTTCAAGGTCTGGTCGACAGAACAGAGCTAACCGAGAAGGCCATGATGTAAATGTGCCCATCGCCAGCAGAGTACACGTCTCAGACCCGGAGTGTTTTAGCAGAGCCATCAGAGCCGCGGTGATTCCTCCCGACTTCAAAGGTTGGCGTGGAGTCGATAAGTTCCTTGGTGAGTCTAAGCGGGATACTTGGCTTGAGGACTACCGAAGTGGCTGTTCAGATCGGTAGTGTAGCGATGAAGTGGCCATGAAACACCTGCCTCTTATGTTGGAGGGCTCGGCGGAGCATGGTTGAACCCGGTTAGCACCCAGCAACATTTACACTTGGGAAGATCTTGCCCGAGTGTTTGTCGAGACATTTGAGGGAACTTGCAAGCGCCTAGCGAGGATTGTGAGTTGCAATCGTCGTGTGCGAAGTCGAATGAAACTACGAGGATTACATCGGTGGATCACTTTGCACCACACGATGAGAGAATGTATCGATCATCAGGCGATCTGCACCTTCAAGGAAGGTGTTAAGAACGAGAATTGAGTCTAAAATTCGGTCCGGCAGAGACATGACCACGAGTCGAATGATGGAGATTGCCACCAAATGCGCTAATGGTGAAGAAGAGGATCGGCTCGAGTGGCAAGTACAAGTCAGCCGCTAATGAAACCGGGGAGGAACTCGATCGGAAAGCGAAGCGGCCGAGCCAGCCGCTCCTGGAGAAGCCTTGGCAGTGACTCCAGGAAAGTTCAAGGGGAAACCCAAGGGACCTTGGAACCCCAAGAAAGTGAAAGACCAAGATGGGAATGATGTGTTGGACTTGCCATGTCACATTCACACAAAGAAAGATGAAGAGGGTAAACTCATTTACCCAAGCATACCACTCGACGATGTCGACTCTTGATTCAGCAGGTTCGAGGGAAGCAGCCCAAGGACAAGGAGAAGGAGTCGGACAAAGTTGAGGACAAGGAAGATAGTGATGGTGGATACCCCGAGGTCAATTCCACTCACGATGATTTTCTTGGCCGTTGAAAGCAAAAGTCGATTGAAAGTTATCAACCGGGAAGTGAATATGGTCGCTCCGTGACACCCGATTATCTAAAATGGTCGCATGAGACCGCCATCATGTTCGACCGGTCGATCACCCGACACACATAGCCACCCACAGGAGGCAAGCGTTAGTGGTTGACCCGATCGTCGAAGGCACTCGACTAACTAAGGTTTTGATGGATGGTGGCGATGCTTTGAACATCTTGTATCTTGAGAGGCGTTGAAAGGGATGGGCATTCCGATGTCCGGACTCGGCACCGACAACATGAGCTTCCATGGAGTCATTCCTGGAAAGAAGGCCGAGTCACTTGGCCAAATTGCTCTCGATGTGGTTTTTGGTGACTACAAGAATTTTCGTAAGGAAAAGTTAACCTTTGAGGTCGTGGATTTCTAGAGCGCTTATCACGCTATCCTGGGGAGGCCGGCATATATCGCGTTTCATGGCTCGACCATGTTATGTGTACCTCAAAATTTGAAGATGCGGAGTCCCAAAGGTGTGATCAACATCCTTTGGCGATGGAAGAAAGCGAAGAGTGTTTTCGAAAGGCTCTAAGATCGCTGATGCTCGGATGGCGATGGTAGAGCTGCAAGAGTACCGAAAACTGCAGACCGGGTGATTTGTTGCGAGCCAAGAAGCCCGCCCGCGAGTCGACATTTGATCGTCGGGAGACGAAAACCGATTCATATTCACCCGACTGATCCCAATGCTGCTCCGACTCACATCTCAACAACACTCGACTCCAAATAGGAAAAAGCGCTCATCCGGTTCCTCCGTGAGAAGCTGGGACATCTTCGCATGGAAACTGGCGACATGCGGGTGTTCGAGGATTTGGTGAGCATAAATCTACGATCGACTCAAAAGTTAAACCTGTCAAAGAACATCTTCGACGGTCCGCCATCCAGAAGAGAAAGGCCATTGGCGAGGAGGTGGCTCGGCTCTTAGCAGGAGAGTTTATCCGAGATATTTACCACTCCGAGTGGCTCGCCAATGTTGTCATGGTCCCTAAGAAGGACAAATCACTTCGCATGTGCATCGACTTCAAACATATCAATCGGGCTTGCCCGAAAGATCATTTCCTCTCCCCCGCATCAACCAAATAGTCGACTCGACTACGGGATGTGAGCGGTTGTCTTTCTTAGACGCCTATTCCAGGTACCATCAGATCCGTCTGTATGGACCCGACGAGATCAAAACAGCTTTCATCACTCCATTTGGGTGCTTCTGTTATGCTACCATGCCATTCGACCTCAAGAATGCAGAGCCACGTTCATGAGGATGATTCGAAGTGTTTGCTCACTCAAATCGGTCGGAATGTGGAAGCATACATGGATGACATTATGGTCAAGTCACGGAAAGGTTCCGAGCATGTTGGTGACCTTGCTGAAACATTTGCTAATCTCGGGAGGTATGATATCAAGCTTAATCCATCAAAGTGCACATTCGGAGTTCTGGCGGAAAATTACTTGGATTTCGTTTCCGAGCGAGGAATCGACGCCAACCAGGAAAAGTTGGCACTATACTCCGAATAAGCATACAATGCGCGTGTGCACGCGATGTCGAAGCTTCTTGGATGCTTGGCCGCTTTAAGTCGATTCATCTCTCGCCTCGGTGAAAAGGCATTGCCTCTTTATCGTGATGAAGAAGTCGAGACAAGTTCGAGTGGACTCGAAAGGCGATGCAGCGTTTGCGAGCTAAAAGCTTTGCTCTCCACCCAGCCGGTGCTTGCTGCCCCAATCGAGAAGGAGCCATTCTTGCTTTACATTGCAGCCCGCAGGACAAGTCGTCGATCTGATTACTTACGGTCGGCGGGAAGAAGAAGGAAGGCCTTCAAAGTTCAAGCGCCCGATATATTATCTTTCAAGTATTAACCCCATCAAAGCAAAGATACCCTCATTATCGAAGCTTGTTTATGGGATTTATATGACCGAAGAAGGTTGCTCATTACTTCTCCGATCATTCCATTACGATCGTCGTGACGCCCCATTATCGTAGATTTTGCACAATGTGAGATGCAAGCGGTCGAGTGGAGAAATGGGCGATTGAACTCCTTCCCTTGATATCAAGTTTGAGGCAAAGAAAGCCATCAAGTCCCAAGCGATAGCAGATTTCATCGCCGAGTGGATCGAACAGCAATTACCGACTCAAGTTCACTCGAACCTTTGGACCATGTTCTTTGACGGTTCCAAGATGCTGAATGGTTCCGTCTTTGGGGTAGTGTTGGTTTCGCCCGAGGAGATAAGCTCAGATATGTGCTCCAGATTCACTTTGATTCTTCCAAAATGAAGCGAATCTGAAGCAACTGTTGTATGGGTTGCGTATGGCCATTTCACTTTCGGCGTCTGTCAGCCTCACAGTCTCTGGCGACTCAGATTTAGTGGTTAATCAAGTGATGAAGGAGTGGGACGTCGAAGTCCAGCCATGATTTGGTTATTGCAATGCGATGAGGAAGCTAGAGAAGAAGTTCGAGGGGTTAGAGCTTCATCATATACCCAATCGAAAAATCAAAGGCTGGCGGCGATTTGGCGAAAATAGGGTCCAAGAGGGAAGCCATTCCCGGTGATGTGTTTTGGAGCACATCCACACACCGTCGATTCAAGAGGATCCTTTCACCGAAGAGGCTCATGACCAAAAAGTGCCAGCGATCCGATTGAAGTTGAGGTCCCAGTAGTCGACCTGGTCATGGAAGTCGTGGTTGTCACTCCCGATCGACGGTGCCATTACATCGCGTATATCCTAAGGAAAGAGCTCCCAGAGAACAAAGAAGAGGCTCGACGGATCGTCTGCCGATCCAAGGCCTTTCTTGTGACCAAAGGACAGTTAATACGAGAAAGCGCGGTTGAATTCGGCCGAAATGCATAACGCCGGAAGAAGGTCGGATAATTCTTGATGATATCAACTTCGGGGACTGTGGTCACCATCGTCCTCTCGGACCATTGTGGCTAAAGCATACCGAGCAGGATTTTCTTGGCCAAAAGCAAATGAAATGGCAGCGTAAATAGTCGACAAGTGTGAAGGATGTCGGTTCTACTCCAATATGTCACACAAACCCGCCTCGACCTTGAAGACCATTCCACTCATCCGGCCCTTCGCTGTTTGGGGGTTGGATATGATTGGACCATCGAAAGCTGGCGAAGCGGTTTCACTCACTTGCTAGTGGCGATCGACAAGTTTACGAAGTGGATCGAAGCTAAACCTATCAAGAACCTCGTCGTGCTGCTGCTATCGGTTTCATCGAGAGTTGATATTGAGATATGGAGTCCCGCATAGCATCATCGCGACAATGGGTCAAACTTCGATTCCGACAAGTTCAAAGCCTTTTGCGCCTCTCGGGGCATGCGGTCGACTATGCTTGATTGCTCACCCCGGTCGAATGGACAAGCGAGCGAGCAAGCGGTCTAATTCTCAAAGAATCGAAACCTCGGTGATGCGTGATCTCAAGCATGCATCGGTGCGTGGGTCGACGAACTTCCGCCGGTTCTTTGGGGATTGAGGACCACTCCTAATCGGTCGATTGGGAGAACTCCATTCTTTCCGGTCTATGGAGCTGAAGCAGTTTTGCCGAGTGACACCTTCACAATGCACCCGAGTCAAACTCTACTCACGAAGATGAAGCGGAGCAAGCCTGCAAGATGCGATCGACCTCCTAGAAGAGGAGAGAGATGGCCCTAGTCCGCTCGACCATCTATCGCCAGGACTTACGTCCGATTCCATGCTAGAAATGTGAAGAGCCGAACCTTTCAAGAAGGAGACTTGGTCCTCCGAGTGGATCAGCAGAAACCACACAAGCTCGCTCCCACTTGGGAAGGTCCCTTCATCGTCACCAGAGTTCTCCACAATGGAGCATACCATCTTTACAACGTCGATCGCTTGATTGATGAGCCTCGAGCTTGGAATGCGGAGCTGCTCCGCCCTTTATACTTAAGTACTCACTCGGGTGAGATGTAATAAAAGTAGTTTGTTTATCAAAGACAAGAATGTTATAATTTTCCCAGTGATTGCTATTACTTTTTGTTTACATGAGAAATTCCCCCAGTGGGTAGCTTAGCCGCGAACCCGTTTCGCCTAAGTTTGTAACAAAATCCCGGCCGAGTGGAGAGCCAGCCTCCCACTCGGGGGCTTAGCTGTGAATCCGTTTCGCCTAAGTGTTTAAAATCCTACCGAGTGGTGAGCCAGCCTCCCACTCGGGGCTTAAGCTAGATCCAAGTACTCGCCTAAGTATCTTTAAATCCCACCGAGTGGTGAGCCACCTCTCACTTTCGGGGCTTAGCTGCAGTCCAAGTACTCGCCTAAGTATTTAATACAATGTGCGCTTTGCAAGGACAACAGTGCAGGTCATTGTTACCTTCCCCTTGAGCTACGACACAAAAAATCCTCCTCGGAGGCTTAGCTGCAGATCAGATTACTTGCCTAAGTTTGAAAAAAATCCTCTGAGTGGAGAGCAAACCTCCCACTCGGAGGCATAAGCTGCAGTCGATGCTCGCCTAAGTTTGAAAAATCCTACCGAGTGGAGAGCAAACCTCCCACTCGGGAGGCTTAAGCTACTTGATCCAGATGCTACGCCTAAGTTTGAAAAATCCTATCGAGTGAAGAGCAAACCTCCCACTCGGGGCTTAGGCTGCAGTCCAAGTACTACGCCTAAGTGTTTAAATCCTACCGGGAGTGGAGAGCAAACCTCCCACTCGGAGGCTTAGCTGCAGTCCAATACTCGCCTAAGTATCTCGAAAATCCTCTGAGTGGAGAGCAACCTCCGACTCGGAGGCTTAGCTGTGATCCGGTACTCACCTAAGTCTGAAATCCATTCCAATCCATAAGGACAACGAGGTGCAGGTCGATTGCTACCTCCTCCTTGAGCTACGTCGCAAGTACAACGTCGCTCCATCCCGATCCACAAGGGCTGACGAGGTGCAGGTCGATTGCTACCTCCTCCTTCGAGCTACGTCCACAAGTAATAACGTGCGCTCCATCCCGATCCACAAGAGACTGACGAGGTGCAGGTCGATTGCTACCTTCTCCTGCGGAGCTGCGCCATAAGTACAATCCAAACTCCATCCCTACCTGCAAGAACAATGAAGTGTAGGTCGACTGGATCTACCTCAGAGCTGCATCTCAAGCACTGAAGCAAATTCCGAGTGAAGAACAAAGTTCGCTCGAAGGCAAATAAGAGCATATTCGATGAGAAGCCAAAGTTCAGATAGCATCCTACGGATTGAGAAATGCAGGCGTCAAGCCTGTTAAAGTTTATCGGTTACAAGACCACCCGGCATTCCGAGGCAAATTTAAGGTGAAACACAGAAGTTTTTTACTCCTCAGGAGGAGGACTGGAAGGCATGACAAACTGGTCCAGGTCGATTCCGTCAGCAATGCGAATTGGTGGCGGCAAGAAAGGTCTCCATGAAAGATTGGAAGTCATGCTTCTTGGTATTGGCAACTTTGATGGGCCTTGACTTTTCCTCTCGCGCCTCCTTGCAATGTACGGACGAGGGTGACGAGCAACGTCGACACCACACTGGATGAAGATTTTTCCATTCCTGCACTCAACACAGAACGCCATTCAGACGAGTCATCAAAGACTCGAGGTCATTTTGAAGCGTCTCGCTTGGCGAGTGTCGAGTCGATTCGTGACACGCAACCTTCGGTCGGCGAGGTAGTCCACCACACCGACAATGCGAGACTCGGTCGGAGCATGTTCATGGCGGCTTCAT
Organism: Aegilops bicornis; assembly: GCA_021605145.1. Taxonomy (NCBI): domain Eukaryota; kingdom Viridiplantae; phylum Streptophyta; class Magnoliopsida; order Poales; family Poaceae; genus Aegilops; species Aegilops bicornis. The sequence goes on along the minus strand of JAHIAL010000116.1, from coordinate 928,076 downwards.
CCTTCACGGGAGAGTTAATGGGGTCGGGCTTGTCTCCACTCGACTAGTCTCCTCCTCGAAGTTACAGCGAGTGCATGGAGACACAACTCGAGATCGGGCTAATGATTCTCTGAAGAGTCGGTGATAACAAATCAGTCGGATAAGGAGGATTACCTTCAAGCATGAGGAATAACTTTTGGCGAGCCTTCGGATAAGCCTCCAGATTGTTCCTCTTCCCTTGATTCATGACCTTGTCACTCAGAGCATTCTTGTCATTCTTGACCGGCTCACCTCCTTGTTGGTCGCGTCGAGCAACTTTCAGTTGACATTTCTTCTTCAAGCTTGCTTGTTGAAGCGATTTTTCTTCCATGAAGCTTCATCTTGTCCAAAGCCGCTTTCTGCGCCTCGGCAAGACCATGATCCTTCTTCTTCGAGCCTCCTCCATCTTATGCATAAAGCGACAATAAGGTCGAGAATTAGGAATGGGCGGGAAAGACAAAAGGCGATCGTCAAAGTTCTCACTACCATACCTTTTGCTTAAATGCCGTCAGCCTTCTTAAGTTCTCACAGGCAAGCTTTAAGTCAAGGTTGAGCTGGATCTGTTTGTTTTCAATTCGGTATAGCGAGCCACAAGCTCGCGGGATTTAATGAAGAGTCAATCGACAGACGCCAAAGATAGGTTGCTTCTCGGCGACTAAGGAAAAGATCATAGCGTTTCTAAGACTACAGCCGAATCAAAATATTCAACAAGAGTCTTGGGGACTACACCGGTGGGTGCACTTAGCGTGCCCCCTCTTTTTTTACCGACTCGGTTCGATCAGTCGACCGAAAGAGGCAAAAAGGTTATGATCCTAAACCATAGCTAACTGTCTGCAGTCAGCCACGGTATCATCATGATCTAAAAAAAGAGTTCTTCAGACTACGATCGATCGCGGTGATCCACCATAGTCTCGGGGACTACACCCGGTGGGTGCACTCGGCGTGCCCCCACGGTTTCAAGATTCCATTCGACATGGTCCGACCAGACCGAGTGAAGAAGTTATCAAAGAAATACAAAGTGTAAAGACTACGACGATCGCCCGGTGATCTACCATAGTCTTAGGGACTACATGGGTGCACTCGGCGTGCCCCCACCGGTCCAAAAATTCAGTCGACACACCCCGGGTGTACAGAATCTGAGGATCTTCAGAAAGAAGAGTTTTTCAGGTAGCATATCCTAACAGAACAAGTGGTGATCAACTAACCTGGACGTTGCTCTGAAGAGCTGAGCTGGCATCATAGGCCGCTTGACTGGCTTCCCGGACCACCTTCATTTGCTCCATCATGAGCCCCGCTTGGCGTATAGCCTCCTTAGCAGCACCCACTTGGTCCTCTGGGACGTGGTGTGTGGCAAAAAGGGAGGGCGGATCAGCAGTCGACGATGAAGGCGGACACTTTCGTCGGTGACAAATGAAGACACGGAAGTCCGAGTGGTGTTGCCACCCTCATGAACCAGCACCTCGGATAATCGATGCAACCCGAAAGGTCTTGCCGGCAGGCGCCTTCTTAGTCCTCCTCCGCCTCAACGGCGCCTCATCATCATCATCAGGGAGATCAATGACATGAGGAGGGACTACATGAAAGATTCAAAGTCAAGAACGGAAATCCAATCGACCCAAAAGCAAAATTACAGTGATCATATCAAGGTTAGAGGTAACAGCATCTTCCATCTCCTGATCTTCGTTCCTGGCTGAGGTCTCGGAGGTGGCGGTAGCTGATTTCAGAAATCAGTTGATCACCAACAAGTCAACCAAAAGTATGTTGTATTTGAACAAGAAAGCTCAAGCTCATTGTACCCGGAAATAGTGGGGATAGCCATCTTCATCTTAGGCAAAACCTTTGTCGGCTTTGGCTGATACGTCGGGGTTGCTTTGGCGCTTTTTTGATCGGGAGATGGAGAAGTCGTCCGAGGGTGCTTTGTCGACTATCCGAAGCGGTAGCGATAGCCTTGCCCGCTTCGATCAAGGGATCATGTGTGAGCTTGGATCGCCTTTCCGAGCGAGGAGGTCAACTTCTTCCTCTTCTTCCTCCTCCTCCTCTTCGCCAGATTTATACGTCTCCCTCGTCCTCCTCACGTCATGATTGCCACTCCTCCCGACTCTCACCTCCGCTTCCTTCTTCTTCTTCGACTTGTTCTTGCGCCCGTTGGGCATCGAGTACATCTCGGTAGTGGCACAGAAGACAACAAACAAGATAAAAGTCAGTCGACCGTTTTAAGCGAGACAAGATAGAATAAGCGAGTCGAGTCAAAGATCTGGATTGAACCTTATGCGGCTCGTACGATTGGTCGAGTGGAGGGATCCTCCTGGCTCCTCGGGGGTTATCTTCGTTCCCTGTGATGGCGGTCATCCATCTCTCCAGTGTGACATCCTCGACCTCCTCCGGGTGGACCCGAGTGGTGTCATCAATGCCAGAATACATCCACATCGGGTGGTCTCGATATTGAAGTGGTTGGATGCGCCGTCGAAGAAAAACCTCGGAAGATCCATACGATCACCCCTTCACGGATGAGCTGGACTACGCTCGACCAAAACCTTGACCTGAGCCTTCTCCTCGGGACCACTTTGAGAGAGGATGGCTTGCTCACCCGATCCATGGAGAAAGGAGGGAGTCCGGTGGCCGACGCCTCAGTGTCGGCTGGTCTTGGCGAGAACCAGGTCATTGCCACCCTCGAATGACTAAAGGGAAGGACCATGGTGGAAAAGTACTCTTACCCTCATTTGAACCCCAAGACCCCACACATCTGAATCACTTGGGTTCTCTCGTCACTTTCGGATTGGCCTTTTTCACCGTCTGGAGCGGCGGTGAAAATGTGTTTGAAGAGGCCCCAATGCGGCCGACAACCCAAAAAATTCTCACACAAGGACACGAAAGCGGTGAGGTACCACGATGGAGTTGGGTGTGAAGTGGTGGAGTTGTGCCCCAAAGAAGTTCAGAAATCCTCGAAAGAAAGGGTGGGGCGGCAAAGAAAACGCAGTCAGCGTGAGTGGCTAAGAGGACGCACTCACCCTCCACGAGGCTACGGCTGCCACTCCATCCCGGAAGCCTCGCTGATCCGTGAGGAATCAGTCCTTCATTGGCAGTCGTCAAGATCTTTACGGCGGATGGTCGGCGAATCCAGTCGCCCTGGATCCAGCCCTGCGGCAGACCGGCCCGCGACGAGGATCCGCCCCGACTGGTCGCCCTCCCCTTCGCCTTCACCGTCGTCTTCTTCGCCCGTTCCAAAGCTGCTGTCTTTTCTTTCACCATTGTCGCCGTGACGCAGCGTCTTGAAGCGGCAGTTCGGAGGTGGAAGCGGTAGGCGGATGAATCTGGAGAAGGGAGGAGGAAAGGGGAACAAACTGTTCAAAAACCCTCGTCAGGAGGCCTTATATGAGGTTGCTTCCGAGTGGTATTTGGTAGGCAGACGATCTGTCAAATCCACTGTGATGCATCGCGTGATACGTGGCGAAAAAGGTGGCGGAGATCGAGGCGTCCTGCCTTATCCCGTCCGATTCTGCGGCTTCCTCCGCCCGCTTCGTTTTCGAAAATTGAATCCCGCTAAATCCAGCGCGCAGAAACAAATCGTCAGACAGAAGATTTCCTCAAATCCACATCACTCGGAGTTCAACAAGTACAAAAAACACACTCGACAGGTACAAAGAATGGATCAAGGCGACTGAAAAATAAGTTGAAGCCGTCACCTAAGCTTATTGATCCAGAGACAAGACATGTTCATCACAGAAAAGTGGGTCAGAAGAGTTCTCAACTCCTTCCCCACTCAAACCTCGATCCATTCGGGGGCTACTGATGAGGTCATGTACCTAGGGTAGGGTCATGGACCTGTCCAAGATACCCTCCCAAGGACACCTCTTAAAGAAAACACCTTCCGATCGACTTGGAAGGATTCCACTCGATGGACTTGAAGACACTCGACCACCCGACCAACCACTCGACCGCGGAGAAGATCTACGATCGGTCTGCATGCAAGCGGTTGGTCATTAAGTGACTTTATGGTCATCATAGCACTTTATGTGGGACGTTACGATGCTCCTCTCTTAATGTACCTTAATCCCACGTGGCCGAAATTTGGAGGGTGCAGCGAACTCTATATAAGCCACCCCCCTCCTCGGTGTAAAGGGTTCGCACCCTTGTAACTCATACGCATAAAATCTGATCGACCGCCTCAGGGCTCAGAGGCGTGGGGCTGTTACTTCCTCCAGAAGGGCTGAACTTCGTAAACATCCTGCGTATACAACAGGTTCCATAGCTAGGATCTTGCCTCTCCATACCTACCCCCCATTCTCGCATGGGCTTAGAACCACGACCTTTGAGGCGCCCCTGTCTAAATGGGCCCCTCGAGGCTCCCCGACCAGGCTTCTTCCGCCTATATATATCCATATAGCCTAAAAACTTCGGGGAACAGAATAGATCTGGAGTTCCGCTACCGCAAGCCTCTGTAGCCACCAAAAACCTCTCGGGAGCCCGTTCCGGCACCCTGCCGGAGGGGGGATCCCTCACCGGTGGCCATCTTCATCATCCCGGCGCTCTCCATGACGAGGAGGGAGTAGTTCACCCTCGGGGCTGAGGGTATGTACTAGTAGCTATGTGTTTGATCTCTCTCTCTCTCTCTCTCTCTCTCTCTCGTGTTCTCTCTATGGCACGATCTTGATGTATCACGAGCTTTGCTATTATAGTTGGATATTATGATGTTTCTCCCCCTCTACTCTCTTGTAATGGATTAGGTTTTCCCTTTGAAGTTGTCTTGTCGGATTGAGTCTTTAAGGATTTGAGAACACTTGATGTATGTCTTGCCGTGCTTATCTGTGGTGACAATGGGATATCACGTGATCCACTTGATGTATGTTTTGGTGATCAACTTGCGGGTTCCACCCATGAACCTATGCATAGGGGTTGGCTTTGCGTTTTCGTCTTGACTCTCCGGTAGAAACTTGGGGCACTCTTTGAAGTACTTTTTGTTGGTTGAATAGATGAATCTGAGATTGTGTGATTCATATCGTATAATCATGCCCACGGATACTTGAGGTGACATTAGAGTATCTAGATGACATTAGGGTTTTGGTTGATTTGTGTTTTAAGGTGTTATTCTAGTACGAACTCTATGGTAGATTGAACGGAAAGAATAGCTTCGTGTTATTTTACTACGGACTCTTGAATAGATCGAGCAAAAAGGATAACTTTGAGGTGGTTTCGTACCCTACCATAATCTCTTCGTTTGTTCTTCGCTATTAGTGGCTTTGGAGTGACTCTTTGTTGCATGTTGAGGGATAGTTATATGATCCAATTATGTTATTATTGTCGAGAGAACTTGCACTAGTGAAAGTATGAACCTTGGGACTTGTTTCCTACCATTGCAATACCGTTTACGCTCACTTTTATCATTAGTTACCTTGATGTTTTTATATTTTCAGATTACAAAAACCTATATCTACTATCCATATTGCACTTGTATCACCATCTCTTAGCGAACTAGTGCACCTATACAATTTACCATTGTATTGGGTGTGTTGGGGACACAAGAGACTCTTTGTTATTTGGTTGCAGGGTTGTTTGAGAGAGACCATCTTCATCCCTCGCCTCCCATGGATTGATAAACCTTAGGTCATCCACTTGAGGGAAATTTGCTCTTGTCCTACAAACCTCTGCACTTGGAGGCCCAACAACGTCTACAAGAAGAAGGTTGTGTAGTAGACATCAAGCTCTTTTCTGGCGCCGTTGCCGGGGAGGTGAGTGCTTGAAGGTATATATTTAGATCTTGCAATCGAATCTTTTAGTTTCTTGTTTTATCGCTAGTTTAGTTTATAAAAGAAAACTACAAAAAATGGAATTGATTTTGTCTCATACGCTTCATCTTTTGGATATCTTTCGTGAGAATGATGGAAAGGAAAATTGTGCTCAATTGCTAGAAGAAGAATGCATTAAAATGTTTGGTACTAGATCTTTGTATGATGAGCATGATTGCAATGTTGTTAGTATGAATTCTTTGAATACCCATGATGCTAATGATATGGACAGCCATAAGCTTGGGGATGCTATGTTTGATGAAGATGATATTTTTAGCATCCCAGGTTTTGATATGCAAAGTTGTCATGATGATAGCATGCCTCTTACCTATGATGATTATATTGATGAAAGTGGGTTTGGAAGAGTGTCAACTTTAGGAAGTAGTGATCCCACTATTTTGGAGGATGTTGAATCTTATTGTGATGAATATGAAAGTGGATTTGGAAGAGTGTCAACTTTATTTAGTGATGATTCCACTATCTTGGAAGAGGTTTCAATCGCTTATGATGAGAACGAAGTTGCTACTTATGATGATTATTGTGATGAAACTTATGCTATAAAAAGTAGTGATGATTATATTTATAAAACTTTTCATGATTATGATTACCCTTTTTCTGAACATTGCTCTTTTAATGTGGAAACAATTTATAGTATTCAAGTCTCGTATGATACTCCCACTTTTCCGAATGAGAAGGATTTTGCTTATGTGGAGAGTAGTAAATTTTCTATGCTTGTAGATCATGAAAAGAATGCTTTAGGTGCTGGTTATATTGTTGAATTCATTCATGATGCTACTGAAAATTATTATGAGGGAGGAACATATGCTTGTAGGAATTGCAATAATATCAAGTTTCCTCTCTATGTGCTTAAAATCTTGAAGTTATGCTTGTTTTACCTTCCTATGCTAGTTGATTATTGTTCTCATAAGTTGTTTGCTCACAAAATCCCTATGCATAGGAATAAGGTTAGACTTAAATGTGCTAGTCATATGCTTCATGATGCTCCTGTTATGTTTCAATTCTTATCTTTTAGGTGAGCATCATTGTCATCATCATGCCTAGCTAAAAGGCATTAAAGAAAAGCGCTTGTTGGGAGACAACCCAAAACCTACCCTTACTGTTTTTGTGTGTCCACATGATTATGCTACTGTAGTAATCATGTTTTATAGCTTTTGTTTCAATAAAGTACCAAGTAAGACCTTTAAGATAGCTTACGGTGATAGTTGTGTTGATCCTGCTGAAAATAAGAAACTTTTGCACCCAGTAAATTAGTTTTGATAATTCACAGAAACGTGATTTTGATCTGATTCGTTTTGCTCTGGATTAGTACACAAATTTCTTAGGTCTTCCTAATTTGGTAGGATTTTTGGAGTTCCAGAAGTATACATTTAATACAGATTACTACAGACTGTTCTGTTTTTGACAGATTCTGTTTTCTATGTATTGTTTGCTTATTTTGATGAATCTATGAGTAGTATCGGAGGGTATGAACCGTAGAGAAGTTGGAATACAGTAGATATTACACCAATATGAATTTAGAATGAGTTCACAACAGTACCTAAGTGGTAATTTATTTTCTTATACTAGCAGACTTACGAGTTTTTCATTGAGTTTTGTGTTGTGAAGTTTTCAAGTTTTGGGTAAAGATTCGATGGACTATGGAATAAGGAGTGGCAAGAGCCTAAGCTTGGGGATGCCCAAGGCACCCCAAGGTAATATTCAAGGACAACCAAGAGCCTAAGCTTGGAAATGCCCGGAAGGCATCCCTTCTTTAATCTTCGTTCATCGGTAACTTTACTTGGAGCTATATTTTTATTCACCACATGATATGTGTTTTGCTTGGAGCGTCATTTTATTTTGTTAGTATTTGCTTTCTGTTATTTAGATTACTGTTTTGCATCTTTAGTTTCAATAGAAATGTCAAGGATAGCCTTTACCATGCTTATTTTGCTAGTATACATGTTGCTGTTTGAAAACAGAAAGTTTACCGCTGTTGCAAAAATTCCCTAGAAAATTCAGAGAATGGTATAATGTTGAAACTTTTTGCATATTGAGCTCTGATAAATCTTATACAGTGTGGTATTTTTCTTATAATTTTTTGAGTTAGGGAAGTATTGATACTCTTGCATTCTTTACAGACTATACTGTTTTGGCAGATTGCTGTTATGGTTGCATTGTTTGCATATGTTTGCTTGTTTAATGATTCTATTTGAGGATAGGAGTATTAAATATGCAGAGGCATTTGGTATGAAATGTTGAATAATAATTTTAGTGATTTGTTACAGTAGAAAATGATAAGGTTTTGCATTGGTTTATACTAACCTATCTCATGAGTTCTTGTTGAGTTTGGTGTGGATGAAGCTTTTGATAAAAAGAGAAACCATGATATGAGAGGAATTAAGGAGACACAAAAGTTCAAGCTTGGGGATGCCCAAGGCATCCCAAGATAATGTTTCAAGAAGTCTCAAGCATCTAAGCTTGGGGATGTCCCGTTAGGCATCCCACCTTTCTTCTTCAACAACTATCGGTTAGTATCGGTTGAGCCTAAGTTTTTGCTTCTTCACATGAGTTGTGCTATCCTTGCAATGTCATTTTATTTTGCTTTGCTTGCTGTTTGAATAATATACCAAGATCTGAAATTCTTAAATGAGAGAGAGTCTTCACATAGTTACACAATTATTTAGCTACTCATTGATCTTCACTTATATCTTTTTGGAGTAGTTTGTCATTTACTCATGTGCTTCACTTATATCCTATGAGTAAATGGTTGAATGAGTTGAATGTCATAAATCCGAAATTATATATGTTTCATTTGCTTATCCCATGGGGAGTAATGACTTCACATCTAAGAAGTAGAGGTTGTAAATTTATTGAAGGTTAGCAAGCATTGTATTGGTCACTTGAACAGTTCATGAAAGAATATTGAAGGAAGAGAGATTTCACATATAAATATACTATCTTGGACATCTTTTATAATTGTGAGCGCTCATTAAAGTATGACACTAAAGAGTTGATGTTGGACAAGGAAGACAACGTAATGGGTTATGTTTTCTCACATCTCAGTTAAAGTATATTGTCATGGATCATTCAAACATGTTGAGCTTGCCTTTCCCCCTCATGCTAGCCAAAATTCCTTGCACCAAGTAGAGATACTACTTGTGCTTCCAAATATCCTTAAACCCAGTTTTTGCCATGAGTGTCCACCATACCTACCTATATGCGGTATTTACCTGCCGTTCCAAGTAAATTTGCATGTGCCAAACTCTAAACATTCAAATAATAATCTATTTACGTATGCAAGAATCGCTCATGTAGCGACTAGGGGCTGTCAGTATCTTCCATGCTAGGTGGGTTATTCTCAAGATGAGTGGACTCCGCTCATCATTCACGAGAAAAATGGCTGGTAACCAGGATGCCCGGTCCCATGATCAAAAGATCAAAATCAAATAAAAAATAATTAAAACAAAACTCCCCAGAATTTGTTGTTGGTATGGGCGGTACCCGTTGTTTCGGATGGCCGTGGAGTGTGATTGTTGGTGGAGGGGGAGTAAAAACTTTACCATTCTGTTTGCGAACCGCCTATAATGTATGTAGTATGGAAGATATTGGGAACTCTTGGTTGTTATGTTGACAATGAGATCATACCTCTCAAAATTATTTATCTCTATTTCAAAATCGAGCTCTGGCACCTCTGCAAAATCCCTGCTTCCCTCTGCGAAGGGCCTATCTTTTACTTTTATGCAAGAGTCAAGGTGATCTTCACCTTTCCCTTTTTCATTTTATCCTTTGGCAAGCACCTCGTGTTGGAAAGATCCTGATATATATATCCAATTGGATGTAAGTTAGCATGAACTATTATTGTTGACATCACCCAAAGGTGAATACGTTGGGAGGAAACACTATAAGCCCCTATCTTTTCTCAGTGTCCGATTAAAACTCCATAACCATAATTATTGCGTGAGTGTTAGCAATTGTAGAAGACTATATGATAGTTGAGTATGTGGAGTTTGCTAAATCAAAGCTCTGACATAGACCCTTCCTGAAAATAAGATGAATTGTAATTGTTCGATGACTAAGAATGAAGTTTGCTAGTTTTCAAGAAAGTTTATGGCCTATGCTTTAACATGTGAATAGCTTGTTACCTGATCGTGAGAAGTTTTATGAGATGAACTACTGTTATGACATATAATCATGCTAGAAAAGGTGATTGAAATTATCGTTGATCAAACTTGTGCACCTGCTAGCATCCACACTTCATAAATTCTTTCTTTTATCATTTACCTACCCGAGGACGAGCAGGAATTAAGCTTGGGGATCTCGTCGTCTCCAATGTATCTATAATTTATGAAGCATTCGTGCTATTTTATTATTTGTTTTGAATGTTTATGGGATTTATTATACACTTTTATATTATTTTGGGGACTAACCTATTAACCGGAGGCCCAACCCATATTGATGTTTTCTTGCCTATTTCAGTGTTTCAAATAAAAGGAATATCAAACGGAGTCCAAACGGAATGAAACCTGCGGGAGCGTGATTTTTGGAACAAACGTGATCCAGGAGACTTGGACTTGAAGTCAAGGAAGCTTCGAGGTGGCCACGAGGGTGGGGGCGCGCCCCCTGTCTCATGGGCCCCTCGATGCTCCCCCGACCGACTTCTTTCACCTATATATTCCCATATAACCTAAAAATATCGAAGCAAACAATAGATCGGGAGTTCCGCCGCCGCAAGCCTCTGTAGCCACCAAAAACCTCTCGAGAGCCCGTTCCGGCACCCTGCCGGAGGGGGGATCCCTCACCGGTGGCCATCTTCATCATCCCGACGCTCTCCATGATGAGGAGGGAGTAGTTCACCCTCGGCCTGAGGGTATGTACCGAGCTTTGTGTTTGATCTCTCTCTCTCTCGTGTTCTCTTTATGGCACGATCTTGATGTATCGTGAGCTTTGCTATTATAGTTGGATCTCATGATGTTTCTCCCCCTCTACTCTCTTGTAATGGATTGAGTTTTCCCTTTGAAGTTATCTTGTCGGATTGAGTCTTTAAGGATTTAAGAACACTTGATGTATGTCTTGCCGTGCTTATCTGTGGTGACAATGGGATATCACGTGATCCACTTGATGTATGTTTTGGTGATCAACTTGCGGGTTCCGCCCATGAACCTATGCATAGAGGTTGGCTGCGTTTTAAATCTTGACTCTCGGTAGAAACTTTGGGGCACTCTTTGAAGTACTTTGTGTTGGTTGAATAGATGAATCTGAGATTGTGTGATGCATATTGTATAATCATGCTTACGGATACTTGAGGTGACAATGGAGTATCTAGGTGACATTAGGGTTTTGGTTGATTTGTGTCTTAAGGTGTTATTCTAGTGCGAACTCTATGATAGATTGAGCGGAAAGAATAGCTTACGTGTTATTTTACTCTTGACTCTTGAATAGATCGAAGCGTAAAAGGATAACTTTGAGGTGGTTTCGTACCCTACCATAATCTCTTCGTTTGTTCTCTGCTATTAGTGGCTTTGGAGTGACTCTTTGTTGCATGTTGAGGGATAGTTATATGATCCAATTATGTTATTATTGTCGAGAGAACTTGCACTAGTGAAAGTATGAACCTTGGGCCTTGTTTCCTACCATTGCAATACCGTTTACGCTCACTTTTATCATTAGTTACCTTGCTGTTTTTATATTTTCAGATTACAAAAACCTATATCTACCATCCATATTGCACTTGTATCACCATCTCTTCGCGAACTAGTGCACCTATACAATTTACCATTGTATTGGGTGTGTTGGGGACACAAAGAGACTCTTTGTTACTTGGTTGCGGGGTTGTTTGAGAGACCATCTTCATCCTCGCCTCCACGGATTGATAAACCTTAGGTCATCCACTTGAGGGAAATTTGCTACTGTCCTACAAACCTCTGCACTTGGAGGCCCAACAACGTCTACAAGAAGAAGGTTGTGTAGTAGACATCAGTGATGCATAGCAACGAGAGGGGAGAGTGTGTCCACATACCCTCGTAGACTGAAAGCGGAAGCGTTTCAATAACGTGGTTGAGGTAGTCGAACGTCTTCGTGATCCAACCGATCAAGTACCAAACGTACGGCACCTCCATGTTCAGCACATGTTCGGCTCGATGACGTCCCTCGTGCTCTTGATCCAATTGAGGACGAGGGTGAGTTACGTCAGCACGACGGCATGGCAACGGTGATGATGATGCTACCTGCGCAGAGCTTCGCCTAAGCACTACGATGGTATGATCGAGGTGTGTAACTGTGGAGGGGGGCACCGCACACGGTTGGGAGAGAAACTTGTGTGTTCTAGGGTGACCACCTGCCCCCGTATATAAAGGAGCAAGAGGGAGGCCGGCCAGCCCTCCTAGGGCGCGCCCCACAAGGGGATTCCTACTAGGACTACTAATCCTAGTAGGATTCCGCCAAGTGGGAGAGAGGGGGAAGGAAGGAGAGGGAGAGGGAGAAGGAAAGGGGGGCGCCGCCCCCCTTCTGTAGTCCAATTCAGACCCAAGGGGGAGGTGGCACGCGGCTTGCCCTGGCCACCCCCCCTCTCTCTCCACTAAGGCCCATGTGGCCCATTAGTTCCCCCGGGGGGTACCGGTAACCCTCCCGCACTCCGGTTTTATCCGAAACTTTTCCGGAACACTTCTGGTGTCCGAATATAGATGTCCAATATATCAATCTTTATGTATCAAACATTTCGAGACACCTCGTCATGTCCGTGATCTCATCCGGGACTCCTAACAAACTTCGGTCATAAAAAACACATAACTCATAATACATATTGTCATCGAACGTTAAGCGTGCGGACCCTACGGGTTCGAGAACTATGTAGACATTATCGAGACACATCTCCAGTCAATAACCAATAGCGGAACCCGGATGCTCATATTGGCTCCTACATATTCTACAAAGATCTTTATCAATCAAATTGCATAACAACATACGTTGTTCCCTTTGTCATCGGTATGTTACTTGCCCGAGATTCGGTCGTCGGTATCATCATACCTAGTTCAATCTCGTTACCGGCAAGTCTCTTTACTTGTTTCGTAATACTTCATCCCACAGCTAACTCATTAGTCACAATGCTTGCAAGGCTTATAGTGATGAGTATTACCGAGAGGGCCCAGAGATACCTCTCCGAAACACGGAGTGACAAATCCTAATCCCGAACTATGCCAACCCAACAAACACCTTTGGAGACACCTGTAGAGCACCTTTATAATCACCCTTTTATGTTGTGACATTTGGTAGCACACAAAGTGTTCCTCCGCTATTCAGGAGTTGCATAATCTCATATTCTGAGGAACATGTATAAGTCATGAAGAAAGCAGTAGCAATGAAATTGTAACGATCATAATGCTAAGCTAACGGATGGGTCATGTCCATCGCATCATTCTCCTAATGATGTGATCCCGTTCATCAAATGACAACACATGTCTATGGTTAGGAAACATAACCATCTTTGATTAACGACCTAGTCAAGTAGAGGCATACTAGGGACACTATGTTTTGTCTATGTATTCACACATGTAATGTACTTAGTTTCCGGTTAATACAATTCTAGCATGAATAATAAACATTTATCATGAAATAAGGAAATAAATAATAACTTTATTATTGCCTCTAGGGCATATTTCCTTCAGTCTCCCACTTGCACTAGAGTCAATAATCTAGATTAAATAGTAATGATTCTAACACCCATGGAGCTTTGGTGTTGATCATGTTTTGCTCGTGGAAGAGGCTTAGTCAACGGGTCTGCAACATTCAGATCCGTATGTATCTTGCAAATCTCTATGTCCCGTTCCGACACTTGATGATGGATGGAATTGAAGCGTCTCTTGATGTGCTTGGTTCTCTTGTAAAATCTGGTTTCGTTTGCCAAGGCAATTGCACCAGTATTGTCACAAAAGATTTTCATTGGACCCGATGCACTAGGTATGACACCTAGATCGGATATGAACTCCTTCATCCAAACTCCTTCATTAGCTACTTCCGAAGCAGCAATGTACTCCACTTCACACGTAGATCCTACCAAGACGCTCTGCTTGGAATTGCACCAACTGACAACTCCTCCATTCAATGAAAATACGTATTCGGTTTGCGACTTTAAGTCATCCGAATCAGTGTCAAAGCTTGCATTGTCGTAATCATTTACGACGAGCTCTTTGTCACCTCCATAAACGAGAATCATATCCTTAGTCCTTTTCAGGTATTTCAGGATGTTCTTGACCGTTGTCCAGTGCTCCACTCCGGGATTACTTTGGTACCTCCTGCTATGCTTATAGCAAGGCACACATCAGTGCGGTACACAGCATTGCATACATGATAGAACGTTATGGATGAAGCATAGGGGATGACTTTCATTTTTTCTCTATCTTCTGCGGTGGTCGGGCATTGAGTCCGACTCAAATTCACACCTTGCAACACAGAAAGAACCCTTTCTTTGGTGATCCATTTGAACTTCTTCAAAACTTTATCAAGGTATGTGCTTTGTGGAAGTCCAATTAAGCGTCTTGATCTATCTCCATTTTGATGCCCAATATGTAAGCAGCTTCTCCGAGGTCTTTCATAAAAAAACTCTTATTCAGGTATCCCTTTATGCTATCCAGAAATTCTATATCATTTCCAATCAACAATATGTCATCCACATATAATATTAGAAATGCTACAAAGCTCCCACTCACTTTCTTGTAAATACAGGCTTCTCCAAAAGTCTGTATAAAACCATATGCTTTGATCACACTATCAAAGCGTTTATTCCAACTCTGAGAGGCTTGCACCAGTCCATAAATGGATCACTGGAGCTTGCACACTTTGTTAGCACCCTTTGGATCGACAAAACCTTCTGGTTGCATCATATACAACTCTTCTTCCAGAAATCCATTCAGGAATGCAGTTTTGACATCCATTTGCCAAATTTCATAATCATAAAATGCGACAATCGCTAACATAATTCTGACTGGATCATATACTACGGGTGAGAAAGTCTCATCGTAGTCAACTCCTTGAACTTGTTACCGTCAGCGTCAGTCTTCTTCTTGAAGATCCATTTATTTTCTATGGCTTGCCGATCATCGGGCAAGTCCACCAAAGTCCACACTTTGTTCTCATACATGGATCCCATCTCATATTTCATGGCCTCAAGCCATTTCACGGAATCTGGGCTCATCATCACTTCCTCGATGGTTTAGTAATATGACTTCTAGAACAGGATTACCGTACCACTCTGGTGCGGATCTCACTCTGGAAGACTTACGAGGTTCGGTAGTAACTTGATCCGAAGTTCCATGATCATCATCATTAGCTTCCTCACTAATTGGTGTAGGAATCACTGGAACTGATTTCTGTGATCAACTACTTTCCAATTCGGGAGAAGGTACAATTACCTCATCAAGTTCTACTTTCCTCCCACTCACTTCTTTCAAGAGAAACTCCTTCTCTAGAAAGGATCCATTCTTAGCAACAAATATTTCGCCTTCGAATCTATGATAGAAGGTGTACCCAACAGTCTCCTTTGGGTATCCTATGAAGATGCACTTCTCCGATTTGAGTTCGAGTTTATCAGGTTGAAGCTTTTTCACATAAGCATCGCAGCCCCAAACTTTAAGAAACGACAACTTCGGTTTCTTGCCAAACCACAGTTCATAAGGCGTCGTCTCAACGGATTTTGATGGTGCCCTATTTAAAGTGAATGCAACCGTCTCTAAAGCATAACCCCAAAATGATAGCGGTAAATCAGTAAGAGACATCATAGATCGCACCATATCTAATAAAGTACGGTTACGACGTTTGGACACCAAAAATTCAATCTATCAGCATTATCACATGCTTTCTTTTATCTGATATTTTTTTCATTCAAAACAATCACCCATGATCCAAAACATGTAAATAACATTTACCGGTACTAGTGAATAGCCCATGCACATGCTGGCATATCAAAATATTTTCTGTCAAGCAATGGCTAGTGATTCTTTTACATAATTGTAATTAATAAACAATGAACTAATCCTGCTTGAATGCCAAGATGTTTCTAACACCATCAGGTTAGAAAAGGATAATGTAATCATTTTTAAACACATCATGGTGGCTCGATTGTCCGTGTAAATCCTTGTGGCAACAACAATATAGTAGAGGCAACATAAAATAAAATAAAAGGTTGTTCCTCCGTTGATGTTTTTCATGGTGCCGAGGAACATTTCTATCCTGAAAATGGATCAAAACACAGACACAGATAGAGAGAAATTGAAAAGATAGAACACTCACTTAGTTATATGGATCAAAGGTCATAACAATTTGAAAGTAGACAATTATCCAATGAGTGCAATAAAAGGCAAGCAAACTGATACTTCAAATCGTTGCCAGAGTTTTGTTAGACATTTTTTTTCTTTTGGAGTATAAAGGAACAAACCAACATATAATATAAGAGCAGTTTAATAAATCTCAATTAAATCTCTGTGAAAATTTAATCTCGAGCGAAATCTAAAAGAAGGTCACAATAGTTTGGTTAAATACACCTATGTTGACCACACTTTTTATCACAGCTCCGTAAGTTTTGGGCCTGAATACACCTCAGTTGACCACTATGAGGATTTTCAAACCTTATTAGCAGGTGAGCCCTTTTTGTTGGCCTGGTTAGCACCTTCGAGAAGTGGGCTCTGTGTATTAAAAACCAGATGATCCAAATAGCAATTGGTTTGCTATGATGTTTTCAGTAGGAATCCCAAGACCAAACACCAAAGACTGGAAACAAGAAAAATAGTCCAACAATGACTCTTTAAGCATGTATGTGAAACTTTAATCACAAAAATAAATTTAAAATGTTCTCAAGTGAAGAAAAGAGGAATTGTTGCTTTTAGATCATGGGAAGAAACATATCCTTGTTTATTGTTCAACAAATAATATAGAAGGAAAATTTAGAACCAATTTATGTACTCAAGCTATGGATATCTTAAAATCATCTTGGTGTGTGTCATAGAATTTGAAGATGTTTCAAGGACATGCAAATTTGACTATGTTCTGATAATCCATATTCAAAAAGTATCGTTAGTGCAACCGTTTAGTGAAGATATACCTTGATCATTTGCTGGAAACCTCCGGACACAAGGAATACTTTAGTATTATTGGCTTTTAATGTATTAATAAAATCAACATTTCCAGGAGAAATCTTGCAGATACAAACATATAAACATGTCAATGAACTAGGAAGATAAACAATGCATAACCAACACAAAATTTACATATGTTGCACTGATGAATAAATGAAACAAATACTGCCTTAGAATTATTATGTAGCTAGAAATCTTAGGAAATATCTAATTAACCCACGAGGCAAATAAGTCAAAAGGGTTATGTTGTGGTTGTAGGGAACGTAACAACCTAAAGGTTAAGACTGAAGTGGTATGGGCAGATTTTAATGTCTCATTTAGTGTTATTAAAATGAACTTAGACATGTCTCATTTAGTGTTATTAAAATGAACTTAGACGTGTATCATTTAGTGTTATTAAAATGAACTTATACCATGTGGTGGTACTATTCTGAAATCGCATTTTTACTGTGGTACCAAACAAATTTTGCATATATTGTAGCTATTATTTTTCGTATTAGCTTAAAAAGAGAAGCCGAGTAAAACCAGTTAAGCATTCCTAAGATCATTATTCTATGTTCGGTAGCACATATATAACCATTCCAATACAAGAATAATAGAGCTGGGGAATCTCAGATGGTTCAATATAGGAATGCAAAAGTGGCAGCTAAATAGTGATTAACTTATGAAATTAACTTGAAGCTGGGACTTGTAAAAGGTCACCTCGGTGGCCTCTTCTCCAAACAATCCTCAACTTGGGACAGAGATAACTTAATTAAAGAGATCCAGGCAGGAATAGCCTCTTCAAATAGAACGGTCCTGTCATCGCCCTGAGAATAATAAGGCCAAGATTAGTTTTTGGAAGATATTATAGGCTAAACAACTAATATACTCAGAAAATGTGACCATTACTTTGTCTTCCACTCGACAACCCGCCTGCCCATTTCACGTAAATCGACAAGCTCGTTAATACCCTCATCCAAGCATACCGTGCAATCCACATCGAAGCACACCGCATTGGCACTGTGCTATGTCTCAAGAATCTCTGGGCATAAGAATGGAAACCATTACATATAATAACCTCTATGCTTCTTGGAGACGCGCATGATTAATCAATAAAGGAATTCTCGGTCATTAGGAGCACTAACCTTTGGAGGGCTGGTGGGTTGCCAAACTAGAAGAGGAAGGGGCCTTGGAGACCTCCATTGCTGCTGCCACGACATCACGTGCTTTTGAGAGTTTAGAACAAGGAAATAATGGATCTGCAACTCTTATCATCAAATGTGAAGTGTGTGCGGATCGAAGCAAAGATGGCCGAAGGACGGACACAACCCTGTCTCCTCACAAACAAGTAGGGGTAGAAAAACATGAGCTGTAAATTATCAACCGAGCGGCAAAGAATAATCGGCTGACAGATCACAGATCAGCAATAGGACACTAACCAAAAAACACAGTCAATAGCAAAATCAGGAGCATGATAAACCTAATAATATAATAAAATCCCACACTAGAAGCATGCACAATAATATGAAATCAAAATCAATTAGTTCACCTACTGACGCCCATCTTCCAGGATCAAACAAAGCAAGGAAAGATACAACCCCTTCCTTGCAATCTAGCTAGACCACTAATGTAACAACAAATTTTCTAGAAGAATCTAGCATCAACCATATATAAAAAAAGTGCAAGTAAATACGGTCCTGCATATTTTGAAGCCACCAAGGTCGTCCTTATTTCAGAAATTGAAATAAACAGTGGTACAAAGAGGACAAATAATGAAAATAACATGAAGGAGTTAGAACTGAGGAATCAGTTGTAACTAAAATATGAGAAACAATGGATATTACCTCAGGAATCTATATAGACCTAAGCTTCTCTTTAACAGGTAGAAAACCAAGCAATGAAACAGGTAACCTAGCTAAATCCAAGGATCTACTTGATGGCAAGGCACTGATGTTTGCTTGAACTACGTCGGTATTTCCCCAAAGAGGAAGGGATGGTGCAGCACAACAATGGTAGGTATTTCCCTCAGTGATGAGATCAAGGTTATCGAACCAGTAGGAGAACCACGCAAAACCATGTAAATAGCTCCTGCACACAAAGAACAAATACTTGCAACCCGACGTAAGAGAGGGGTTGTCAATCCCTCACGGGTAAAAAGATAGGTAAAATTGTAATAGATTGGATAAATAGATCTCGCGGGAACGCGAGATAAAATAAATAAATAAAAATTACAGCAAGGTATTTTTGTATTTTTGGATTAATAGATCTGAAAATAAAAGCAAATGAAAATAGATCTCGAAGGCAAATATGATTAAGAAGAGACCGGGGGCCGTAGGTTTTACTAGTGGCTTCTCTCAAGAAAAATAGCATACGGTGGGTAAAGAAATTACTGTTGGGCAATTGATAGAACTTCAAATAATCATGACGATATCCAGGCAGTTCACCTACTGAAGCTTCTCGATGACACGGGAGCGTGGCGTCAAGTGAAAGTGCAATCATGCCCTTGCATCATATTTTGATGTTGATGGAGATATACATGTAGGGGACTAACCATGTTTGTTACTGCCTTCATCTAGGTGTATAAGTCAGCTTACGAAAACCAAATAATACCAAAATAGTTAGGTACGATGCATTAACTCTCACCTTGTTTCTTGTTTTTTGACATACATAAAGGAATCACCCAATAAGAGATGTGGCGCATGTATGCTTTCAATGACTTGAGACTGTTGGGGAACGCAGTAATTTCAAAAAAAATCCTACGATCACGCAAGATCTATCCATAGGTGATGCATAGCAACGAGAGGGACGTACCCTCGTAGACCGAAAGCGGAACCATTATGACAACGCGGTTGATGTAGTCGTACGTCTTCACGATCCGACCGATCCTAGCACCGAAGGTATGACACCTCCGCGATTTGCACACGTTCATCTCGGTGACATTCAACGAACTCTAGATCTAGCTGAGGTTGAGGGAGAGTTTCATCAGCATGACGACGTGGTGACGGTGATGATGAAGTTACCTGCGCAGGGCTTCGCCTAAGCACTACGACGATATGACCGAGGTGGATATCTGTGGAGGGGGGCACCGCACACGGCTAAAACAATTGTCAACTTGTGTGTTCTAGGGTGCCCCCGGCCCCCGTATATAAAGGAGCAAGGGGAGGGGGCCGACGGCCTCATAGGGTGCGCCCCAAGGGGGGAATCCTACTCCTACTAGGAGTAGGTTCCCCCTTTCCTAGTCCAACTAGGAGGGGAAGGAAAGAGGAGGAGGGCAGAAGGAAAGAGGGGGCCGCCCCCCAAGCCCTAAACCAATTCAGTTTGGGCCTAGGGGGCACGCCGCACAGCTCCCTTGCTGCCCTCTATTTCCACTAAGGCCCATTGACCCTTCAGGGGTTCCAAGAACCTCCCTACTCCAAAGAATGCCCGAACTCATCCGAAACTATTCCGATGTCCAAACATAACCTTCCAATATATTGATCTTCATGCCTCAACCATTTCGAGACTCCTCGTCATGTCCGTGATCACATCCGGGACTCCGAACTACCTTCGGTACATTAAAACACATAAACTCAAAATACCAATGGTCATCGAACGTTAAGCGTGCGGACCCTACGGGTTCGAGAACTATGTAGACATGACCGAGACTCACTTCCGGTCAATAACCAATAGCGGAACCTGGATGCTCATATTGGTTCCTACATATTCTACGAAGATCTTTATCGGTCAAATCGCATAACAACATACGTTGTTCCCTTTGTCATCGGTATGTTACTTGTCTGAGATTTGATCGTCGGTATCATCATACCTAGTTCAATATCGTTACGGGCAAGTCTCTTTACTCGTTCCATAATACTTCATCCCGCAACTAACGCATTAGTCACATTGCTTGCAAGGCTTATAGTGATGAGCATTACCGGGAGGGCCCAGAGATACCTCCCCGAAACACGCAGTGACAAATCCTAATCTTGATCTATGCCAACCCAAAAAACACCTTCAGAGACACCTGTGGAGCACATTTATAATCACTCTTTTACGTTGTGACGTTTGGTAGCACACAAAGTGTTCCTCCGGTATTCGGGAGTTGCATAATCTCATAGTCTGAGGAACATGTATAAGTCATGAAGAGAGCAGTAGCAATGAAACTGTAACGATCATAATGCTAAGCTAACGGATGGGTCATGTCCATCACATCATTCTCCTAATGATGTGATCCCGTTCATCAAATGACAACACATGTCTATGGTTAGGAAACATAACCATCTTTGATTAACGAGCTAGTCCAGTAGAGGCATACTAGGGACTATATATTTTGTCTATGTATTCACACATGTACTATGTTTCCGGTTAATACAATTCTAGCATGAATAATAAACATTTATCATGAAATAAGGAAATAAATAATAACTTTATTATTGCCGCTAGGGCATATTTCCTTCAGAGACTACCAAACACGACATGAAGTGGTCAGTTCATTGCATGCAATGCTATTAATTAGCAAATAAACATTAAGTTCTCTCGTAATTCTTCCGCTTGGTCGTGGTGCACAACCTAAGATGACTTATGCACCTGGACGGAGGGAGTAAGTAAATCTCAGGTGTCCGTCCCCGACTATGTTGTGTGTGTGGATCATAGACGAATGAAAAGCTATGGCTCAAGAAGAAAGAGCAAAAGGCTTATGAGTTCGTTTTATGTTTCTTGAGTATAGGGACCCCGCTCTATTAAGAGGGGATCGATAGGGTTAGTAAAAGATTTGCTCAAGTCATTTTGGTCTCAAATTCCTTCTTTCTAAATCATTAACCAATCCTACTCTACATTCTTGTTCACAAGCTTTACATCTCATGAGCTCTTCTTGTAAGTCTTAGGTGCTCGCATTACACATCGGTATCTTGGGATGTCCCGGGCTCTAGCCGGATATGCGAGCTCTAGGCCGGATATCTGGGCTATCTTCATCAACACCTTAAGTGCTTGCTATCTACATTGGCGGATGTCCGGGTATCTCTCGGATATCCGACTCCTCCTGCCTTGACCGTGTGCGAGTTTTAATGGTGAGCTCACGGATGTCCGTCACCGGGCGGTTATGCAGGTGTTCTGAGTGGTCGGACATCCGGGGCTCCCTCGGATACCGGCTTGATCTATCTAGTGCAAAGCAGGTTTTCGCGATGCAAACGTCAAATGTTCAGCACCATGACGGATGTCTGGGAACTCTGCATTTCTCCTCTATATTGTGCGCATCTTGTGGATATTTCAAATGGTTGGATGTTCGCCCCGTCACAACCACTACACTTCAACAACCATATTTACACCACCACTATATATAGCATTCTTCCACTCCGAGAGAAGGTTGACCATTCACTTTGAACTAACCCTAGAACACGTGTCATTCTCTCCTGCAACCTCATACACCAAATCCTAGATTCCGGAGGGATTCAAGAGAGTTCTTGAGAATTTGTCCAATCAAGTGATAGATCCGCTCCCTCCCCCTCTCTTGACCAAAGGAATTCATGATTTGAGTAAGTCTTGAGCTTTTCCCCATCGTTCTTGTTACTCTTGGAGGTTGGGTACTCCTAGGCGGTAAGATTTCAACCCATCCAAGCCATTTAGGGCCAAAAACTTTTTCATTCAACATAGACAATATACACTTGTACTTAAGTTTATCAAATGCCATTTCAAAATCCAACTGTAGTATGAAAATTGGTTTCTGGATAATTGACAAAGGTGTAGATATTCAAAATCCCAGCATAGGCAATCTTGGATTGTTTTCCCTTCATAAGACCATGTTAGTTCTAATGCATCACATGAATAATTTTTTTGTACTATGTTGGCCAAGAGTTCAATGACAAATTTCATGGGCATGATGACCAAAGAGACTTACATATAATCACCGATGCCTTTAGGGTCATGCATTTTGGGAATTAATGTTTAAAGTGCATTTATCTCTAAGTGATATTACCTCCGTCCTAAATTAGTTGAATTTGATTTGTTTAGATGCAGATGTACCTAACACTAAAACGTGTCTAGATACATGTGCACCTGGACAAATCTAAGACAACTAATTTGAGATGGAGGGAGTGTTTTTGTGTGATGACACCATGGTTAGTGGAACTAATGATGGTTATTATAATCTTATCTCACGCCATTGGTTCCTTGATTGATAATTAAGGAGATAGTATACCCCCTCCCACACACACACACTTCAAAAAAGGATAAATATATGGTTTTTCGATGACTTGAAGCTTTGGTTTCGCTTTATTTTAGTCCTAGGGCAACCACACCATTAGGAGGGGTCAAGGTGCTCGAAAGAAAGTGTTGGAACACAACAAACTCATACACCAACATTCCCTACGCTATATCCATGAAATACCACAAACTCATCATAAATGTGTTATTTGTCATCCTACCACGTGCCCACATGGTCTAGGGTTGATTCTCTGGATCCCCGTGTGCATGGGACCCCTGTCATCCTATGTCCACGGGGTCAAGTGTGAATCCTATGTAACCCACATGTGCATGGTGTCTATGACCCCCCGTGCCCATGAGGTATGGGGAATGCCTCGGGTGACCCCGTGCGCACGGGGGGCTCCAGGAGGACAACAACTAGATTTGTTGAAGGAGTACAAATAGCAACTTCTTCCTCCAACCCAACCCTAATGTCTTGAGAGTTGCTCCACCATTGCTAACCTCCATTTTTCTTAATACTCTCAATCCCTCTACCCAAAGACTCCAATACTTTTGGATATGGGAGAGCAAGAGTCAATCTACACTTCTACCAAACTGATTTGTGTTCCCCACTCAATTTCTTCATCAATACTTTTTACTCTTGGAGTTTGGGCTCCTAGGTGGTAGAGGTTCCTTTATAAGCTTCCTTGCGTATGGCGTGCTCTGGAGAAGTTTGTAAACGTGTGGTGGTAGCCTCGAGACCAACACCGAGTGATTCGAGGTTCATCCATTGGGGGTGACTCGAAGGTAGAATAAAGTGAGCCACGTTGTGGTCTTCTATAGCTTTGGCTTTGGCACTGCTCCAACAAAGATTAACACTACCAGAAGTGTGCAAACTTTGGGATAAAATATGCATTCTCAACTCACTTGTGGTTAATAATTCCCATTCCTTCACTTTTTTGTATGCTTGTTGGCTTGGTAATTACAGTATTGCCTCTTGTATTTTTCTTTGAGCTTGTTTGCCATATATGCCGTGTTCACCTAGTTGCACATATAGAGGACCTACATTATCCACAATTCCCTAAAATTAGAAGATAAGCTTAAAATTTGTAGTCTCTTGTTTGTCCCCTCTAGCCAATCGCAGATCGATCCTTCCAATTAGTACCAAAGGAATGCCTCTTTATTAGGGCATAATCGCCTAAAGAGAATATGGTTGATATTGGAAATGACAATTTGGGTCGACAATCACGGTTGGTCCCCTTAGGGCATAACCATAGTGTTTCACGAGATAAGGATAACTAAAGAAGATTAGGAAATAAACAAGGCAAATTCCTAGAGAATTTGCAAGTTATAGAGGAACCAGAGAAAAAGACGTGGTCGGGTCGAGAGCTGGTGCTCGTATTCGTGCACGTATTGGGTTCTGGCGAAAGCAATCTTTTTTCTAGAAAGGAAGACGGCCTTCAGCCAGAGCGGTCGGGCTCGTACTGGTGGTCTAACTTGGGTTCCACACATGCGAAAAAGAAATGTTTTAGGGTTTCGGAGTCAAAGGGGAAGACGACCTATGGCACGAGTGCTCGTGCTTGTAACATAGGTTGTACCACGTCGTCAAAGACATTGCCCGTACTGAGTCTCTTGGCATTGGTAAAAAATTAATAGAGGTACAATATGGTGTGGTACGAGCACTTACGCTTGTACCAATGGTCGTACCCTTCACAAAAACCTCGACACGACTTTGTTATAATAAGCTAGTGAAATTGAATTATTTTACCTTAGTGAAAAGAGGATGGAGATTCTTGGGATAGTAAGGCCCATCCTTACGCTCCTCCCAAGATTTGTTCTTAAGGTTATTCTTGGAGCCATTCTTCTTCTTTCTATTTTGTCGGATATGTTCTATTGTTGCCAATTTGCGTGGACACAAATTGTGAGGATAATTACTTTCATCGAAATCATGTACCTTTCATACTTCTAATATTGGAGGAGAAGCGGCGAAAGATGGCTAGGACCAGGCCGTAGAGGCCATGTGAGGAGGAGATGGGGGCATGGGAGGAGAGCAATGGCGTTGTCAGATTATTAGGAGTTGGGAGTAGAAGGAGAAGGAGGGCCGGCGAAGGGAGGTTACACAGGTGCCACCGTCGATGGGGAAAACAAGGGACAAGTTGTCAATTTCATGCATGTATTTGTTCTATTTTTGACGACTATTTTCGTGTGCATCCCAAACAGCCGGATTGGAATTTGGAGAATATCAAATCCAAATTGGGGCCTTAGTACATTCATCCAAATGAAACGTTAGATAATAGCAAAACAATGGTATACATAAATGTATAAGCAAATACTACATCTGAAAAAATCAATTAGATGCAAGATAAGAGTGAAAGAAAATGCCTAAATGATGCACAAAAAGAAAACCAGGTGTTAATTAAAGCAAAATCCCTTCTTGATGCAAATCCTTGCGCTCTGATTGGCCGATCGGACCCTCTCGCGGATCGCACCCCCAAACCAATCCCCACCGCCCACTTCTCACAGATCCAACGGCAGGCACACTGCGTCACGCGGATCGCTCCCCTGCCGCCGTCCCACGAAGTCTGCACCTTCCCAATAAAAGCCGCGCCCTCGCTGGCGTACCAACCCACAAACTCAGAGCAGAGCGCATTCCGATCCCGCACCGCCGCTCACGCATCTCGAGTAGTTTCCAGCTCGCCGGAGAAGGAGCAAGAAGATGGCCGGAAGGAAGGGAGGCGACAGGAAGAAGGCGGTGACCAGGTCCGTCAAGGCCGGGCTCCAGTTCCCCGTCGGCCGCATCGGGCGCTACCTCAAGAAGGGCCGCTATGCCCAGCGCGTCGGCTCCGGCGCC
Organism: Aegilops bicornis; assembly: GCA_021605145.1. NCBI lineage: Eukaryota > Viridiplantae > Streptophyta > Magnoliopsida > Poales > Poaceae > Aegilops > Aegilops bicornis. The sequence goes on along the minus strand of JAHIAL010000116.1, from coordinate 902,163 downwards.
CCCGTCTACCTCGCCGCCGTCCTCGAGTACCTCGCCGCCGAGGTATGTGCCGATCTCTCCCCTCCTCGAGCTTCTGTTACTCTGTGCTTGCCCTGTTTGACGGATGACTGACCGATCTGGTTCTTGGCTGAATTGCAGGTCCTGGAGCTTGCCGGCAACGCGGCGAAGGACAACAAGAAGACCCGCATCATCCCGCGCCACCTGCTGCTAGCCGTCCGCAACGACCAGGAGCTCGGCAGGCTGCTCGCCGGCGTCACCATCGCCCACGGCGGCGTCATCCCCAACATCAACTCCGTGCTGCTCCCCAAGAAGTCCCCTGCCGCCGCCGAGAAGGAGGCCAAGTCGCCCAAGAAGAAGACCTCCACCAAGTCACCCAAGAAGAAGGTCGCCGCCAAGGAGTAGCCGCCCACATAGACTACTGTCGTGACATTACTTAGGTCCATATCAGGGAGAGGATGAGGAGATTTGGTTGCTTGGATCCTGTATGTAATTGCCTAGTCTGTAGTGGCACTTTCATTGGTTTGATGAACGGGCCAGTCAGGGCTGTAATTTATCCCTAATTTATGTCTGGAATGGCTAAAGATGCAATCCTTTCAATCATGTTCTCTTGTTTGTCCATGGCTGCGATCCATTTTGTGTAGGTTTGGTTACCTGCCTTTGCTTCAGAGACTGTCAGCTTCTGGTTATTAACATCTTGTACCTTGTGTCCGTTTAAACCGATGACTCTACTAACTTAGATACTCCTAAGTTGCTTTCAGACAAACATGGCAAGGCAAATGAGAATCATGGCAACCGAACTAAACTTTGGATAGTCAGATGTACCTAATAGACGTGAGAAACAATTAGGCAAATGAGATACCAGAATTACTTTTGGACTGAGAAACAGGTACTTGCTGAGAAATCAAGATACTACTGTAGAAGAATGCTTGTCACACAGGAGGGCAAACATTGCTGGATAAATAATCAAGTCGATGCTGTGCTTCATGTATCAATATGAAAAACACAATTTTCAAAAAACAAAGTTTAATTTAGCAAAGTTACCACAGTGGAAAAAATAACAGGTAATAATCTCAGTAAAACGTTTCACACATAATGTTAAAAACTAATAAGTATCCCTCTTGCCCCTTTCTCTTTTACATTTTGCGCCAACTGTAACTCTCTGCTCTCAAAATCAAATGTTATCATCAGAATACAGGTAAGCATCCCAATGCGCATCAACTTCTAACCTCGCGTCTTACTAACTTAAGAAAAAAGTAAACACGAGGAAATTATTTGCTAATATGATTTCTTCAATATTTCATGAATTTTCTTCTAGTGGTGTCGGTAATATAGAACTTGGTACTTTATGATGCGCTTGAATCATGGTGTATTCTCGTATTTTTGTTTGCCCACCTTTTTTTGTCCATATTTTAGTGTTTGTTTGACCTGTTTTTGCTTACTTTTGTGTCTATTTTTTAAAACAAATTATGAAATAAGCACATGACATTATAATTCACTAATTGTGAACTGAACCTTAGACATGTCTTCTATATGACTGTATCTTAAGAGCATAGCTCCCCTGTTACCCCTATCGTCTCGATGCGGACGCCTAGATATTGATTAGTATGAATTTTTGTGGGCATCGGGCCTTCAGTCTATGTGTATTGGACCTGCAGCTGCACCCAACACGTAGCAGGCAAACCCAGTCCAAGCCCTCCATTGTATTTATCATTTATTTGCTTCTCTCATTTCATTTTCTTCCTTTGTTTTTCCCCGTTGAAAGTTTTGTTCGATTTGAAGATCAGATAGTAGTTTACAGATTCCCGTTCAAGAAAAGAAAAGATAGAAGATAGTTTAAAGGTTTCATCCTATCTCAAGATTTTCTTTATTGGATTAATTCTTTGGTATATGCATAGCCATCTAAATATAATTGTTGATATGATATATAACCTTGTATATATTGAGGAAAGACGCAAGACACCTTTCATAAAAAATCCGATCAAATATTTGAAATTTTATTGAAAATAAAAAGTAAATACATAAAAACGAAAAGGAGAAAAACAGAACCAATCAAACAGAAAAATATTGAATGCAGATTTAAAAAAAATCAAGGAGTATGTGAAGAATGTTCAACCTATGTAGTGAAAATGTTCAACGTACATTGACCAAAAGTTGACATATATTTGGAAAAAGGAAAAAAATATACATAAAAAGAGAAAACCGATGAAAACCACTAGAGAAAAAAGATAGAAAAGGAGAAAAAAATGGACAGAAAACCAACCAGAAGGTTCCTAAAACAAAATCCAGGCCTCTCGTGGAGAGTTCTGAAATCCGCTTAAATGAGTCGGCCCACTCACCGAACACACAACGATTTGTCTCGCAGTAAGCGAGATATAGCTCACCCAGGCACAACTACACACTGCTATGCAATGTCGATTGTATGTGTTAATGTTGTGGCGCTCACCTGGGGCGGCCCATAAGAACGCTGAGCCGCCAAAGCGATGTATATTTGTTCACTGAAAAAACTATGAGTTCGTAGACACAAAACCAGCCAAGTGGTTGTTACTAGTACACAAAACCCATCAATGTGTACATGTACTTATCTTAATATATTTCTTAGTTGTGTGCAGCTAACTAAAAAAGGAAAATAAACAGTTCTGAGAGTGCATATAGACCCTAATTGTATTTTGTTGTGACAATGATATGTTTAGTAGGACTAACCGCGTTTATCATATTTATTTGACGACATTGGTTCCTTGATGGAAAGGAAGGAGATAGTTCACCCTCTCCCTCCCCCAAAATGTGCTGGTTTGTTGAAGGACTTGAAGTATTTTCTGGTTTATTTAAATTGTAGGAAAGTTGCGTTATTAAGAGGGGTTGAGGTTGCATCACTGTGAGGATCATGCCTAGTAAAAACCGTTTACTACCCCTCCCCCCTCCCCGTCTTCGGGGTCCATTGCAGATGCTCTTAAAAGACAACGATTGCGAGTTGGTTCGGAGAGTGGACTTCATCAATCGGGAAACAAGATGGCATTTGGAATTCAGGTGCAATGAAGGCAGCATCATAGCGAAAGTACGCCGAGATCGTCGTGGCTTTAATGCATAAAGAGACCTGGAGCCGCTCTGTTATGTATTGGCAGCGGTTCCTATTTGGTTGTTTGTTTTTGCAAAGAATATCTCGCTTATTGCTAGATATACCGTGTACTTGCCTCTAGCAATCTTGACATGGGTCATGGCTCGGGCAATGTATGGGAGTTTGCCTCTTGTTTTCTATGGGATGGTGGTTTATGTGCATATTTTTCTGTTTAACTCTCATTTCCCACTTTTTTTCTCTCGTTTTCCTGTTTCTTTCACCTTAATTTTTCTTTCATATTTACTTTTCTATTCTTTTTTCTTTTTATACATTTATTGTTCTCCCTTTTGGGGTTTCCTTTCTCCTTTTTTTGTTTATTTCTTTTTTCCTTTTCCCATACCATTTATGAAATCACTTTCCATAAAATGGTCCCCATGTTTTGAGATATGTTTTGTCATGTACTCCCTCCGTTCCATAATGTACTGCATATAGATTTTTTGAGAAGTCAAACCTCAACAACTTAGACCTATTTTTTAAACAAAAACATTTACATCTAGATTACCAAACATATATATCATTATACTCATCATAAGATGTAGCTTCATACTACCTCCGTCCAGAAATAATTGTTGCTCAAACGGATGTATCAAGATGTATTTTAGGGCTAGATATATTCGTTTGAGCGATAGTTATTTTTGGACGGTGGACTATTTTATACATTTGGTATTCTACATATAAATATATTTCTCTATTAATTTGGTCAAAGTTCGACTTTTCAAAAAACCTATACACATTACATTTTGGAACGGATTTGAGTATTAAAATATGTATGTGTATTAAAAACGTTCAACATGTATTAATTTATTATTATGTATTAAAAAATAATAGCTACTTATTTAAAAGATGTTCTTTGTGTATTAAATAATCATTTATTGGAAACGTTTATTGGTTAAAAAATATTTGATGTATATCAAGAATGTTTTACAAATTATTAAAAATGACAAGACTTTATTTTAAAAATGTTAATAGTGTGTAAAATATAGTTATATTTCACTAAGAATAATCCATGTGTTTTTAAAAAAGACCATACTAAAAATGTTGTCGTGTACTAAGAAAATGTGTTTGGGGGTATTAAAAATAATTAAACTTTATTGGAATTATTCATCATGTATTTAATAACATTCATCATGAATTATCACAAAATGCCAGCCTAGTGCCTAGTGCCTTTGATCTGGACCTTTAGTGCAAACCATTAACAAGGTTCTCTGTACGGATACTATTTCAGGAACAAAATCAGAACAAAAAACACAAGAGATCTCAGAAACCAAACACAATTGGTTTGAATGATACTTTGTTTTATTTTGAGGAACTGCCATATTATAAATTTGAAAGATTAAGAACAATAAATTTATTTTGAACTTCTAATCTCTATGGATGTAGCATTTCTGAACCTTGGGTACAAACCATTAGCAACCTTCTACATATGAGTGTTATTTCAGGAACAAAATCAGCATGAAAGAAATCGTAAATGATTACGTAAACCAAACACAACTGGTTTTCTTTTTGAGAAATAGCCAAATTATAAAATTAAAAGATAAATAGAAAAATAATTGTTAATCATAAAAATCTCTATTTATTCTCAGCACATCTGAGCTTAAAATTTGTACAATGTAGTACCTTGAGGATTTGCTACATCTCTTTTGGGGGTGATGTTGTTGACTTGATGGCTAAATCTGTTGCATTGTAGGATGAGAATCCAAAAGCACACATGTAGGAAATGCGAACCACAACTGGAGTGAATAAACGAGGTCGGAATGGAACTTTTGTCAACAAGGTGCTTTTCTTCTTCTTCATCAGGGATACTAAGTATCAAGTCAGAAATGGAAGACCATGGACTTTGTTATATGCCGCCAAGGAAGTGCAGAGATCAGATGGCTATCTTCACTATAGAAAGAAAACAATAACTGGTAGTCTTGTTTGTGTTGGACACGCTGATTATTACATGTTGGTACACTCATTTGCCAAGCTTGCAGAGGTTGATATTAGGGTTATTCGTGCTGGCGTGCTAAAACTTAAGAGGAGACTTGCCTGGATAGAAGAAAAAAATAGGCAGAAGCTTGGATGCCTTGTAGAATCTACCAAGCTAAGCAAATGATGCTCAAAGACATGTTTCGGGCTGCGTTATGGATAGATTTCCAATTTTCCAAGTCAGTAAACTGGTGATGGGTTATCATTCTATTGTCGAGAAAAGAGATTATGTTTGTAGTTCGGGTCTCATGATCCTGAACCATAAGGGTCCAAATAGCGGACCTCTTGCAAGATCTTGCTGAAAAATTGACCTGGAACACCAAACTTTATCTGTACTTGTACCAACGATTCCCATGGAGATGCCCGCAGAACCCTAGTTCTCTTTGGTGGCAAGCTTTGCCAAAAAGTTCTGCATAGTTATCGCCTGCCAGAGTTACCGCTCCAATGTAAGAAATATCCATGGCCAAGGTCGCTATGAAGTTCATTTTAGTTTACCAGTTTTCACTCTTTCTTACTAATGGAAAACCCACGTCACGGTTTGTACCTAGGCATATGTTGTTCGTAGTCCTTGTGTTGCCAAGAAATGGTTGGCGCCGATGGTTGATACGTCTCCAACATATCTATAATTTTTGATTGTTCCATGCTATTATATTATCTATTTTGGATGTTTAATGGGCTTTAATATACTCTTTTATATTATTTTTGGGACTAACCTATTAACCGGAGGCCCAGTGCCAGTTTCTGTTAAGGCATATCTCTCTAGATGTAGTTTTGGTGATTGATGACAACATGTTTGCGGACTAATCGTGTGCTTTGAGCATTTCAGAGATTCGTCCTTTGGCACGAGACGATTTCTTTCCCCTCGGAGTGTTATTCAAGACGGTGTAGCTCTTTCGCTTCTATTTTGGTGAACTAGTTCCGTAGGAGTCACCGTACTATCAAGAGGGGGTCCGCTTTAGTAAGGCTAGGGTGGAATCAACACGTACACATCCTTTTCACACCCTCTGAGCCTTCCCGCTTCAATGGAGAGCTCTTTCCCCTTTTCTTTGTGTTTCGTCTGGTCCAGCGGTAGTACCGCTTAGGAGTCACATGCGGCAAGAGCTTCATGGCGGTAATCACGGTGGGTCCTCACCAGAGTACCTGCAGTACCAGGCTCCTACCGCGTCGATTCGAGGGTCGCTTCGTCGGATTGTGCGGCACTAAGCGTGACAGAGAGCGGTAGTGCCGCTCATGAGCGGTAGTACCGCTACCACCGTGTAGTACCGCACCGGGTCCCTCTCGCCTCTCTCTCTCTCCTGCCCTCCAGATCGCACGACATCCGCTGGGAGCGGTAGTACCGCTGAGCACAGCGGTAGTACTGCTGCCTCCTCATGGTAGTACCTCTGGGGGCTGTTTTGGGGGTAACGGTTGGATTGTTCCCCCCTCTATAAAAGGGGGTCTTCTTCCCCAAAGTTGACTCACCTCTTCCCCAAAAAGCTCCATTGTTACTCCAAGCTCCATTTTCGTCCGATCTCTCTCTCTAGCCAATCAAACTTGTTGATTTGCTCGAAATTGATTGAGAAGGCCCAGATCTACACTTCCACCAAGAGAAATTTGATTCCCCCCACTAATCCCTAGCGGATCTTGTTACTCTTGGGTGCTTGAGCACCCTAGACGGTTGAGGTCACCACGGAGCCATAGTCCATTGTGGTGAAGCTTCGTGGTGTCGTTGGGAGCCTCCAATTGAGTTGTGGAGATTTCCCCAACCTTGTTTGTAAAGGTCCGGTCGCCGCCTTCAAGGGCACCAATAGTGGAATCACGGCATCTCGCATTGTGTGAGGGCATGAGGAGAATACTGGTGGCCCTAGTGGCTTCTTGGGAGCATTGTGCCTCCACACCGCCTCCAACGGAGACATGCTTCCCCTCAAAAGGAAGGAACTTCGGTAACACATCCTCGTCTTCACCGGCTCCACTCTTGGTTATCTCGTCCCTTTACTTTTGCAAGCTTACTTGTGTTAATTCCCTTGCTTGCTTGTGTGCTTGTTGTTGTTGCATCATATAGGTTGCTCACCTAGTTGCATATCTAGACAACCTACTTTGATGCAAAGTTTAAATTGGTAAAGAAAAGCTAAAAATTCTTAGTTGCCTATTCACCACCCCCCTCTAGTCAACTATATCGATCCTTTCAGTTTCTGTTTTTTTGCCTATTTTAGAGTTTTGCAGAAAAGGAATACCAAACGGAGTGCAAACGGAATGAAACCTTCGCGAGGATCTTTCTTGGACCGAAAGCAATCCAGAAGACTTGGAGTCAAAGTCTGGAACTCCACGAAGAAGCCACGAGGCAGGAGGGCGTGCCCCCCACTCTCGTGGGCCCCTCGTAGCTCCACCGACGTACTTCTTTCACCTATATATACTCTTATACCCTAGAAACATCAGGGACAGCCACGAAACGACTTTTTCCACCGGCCAAGCAACCTTCGTAATTCGTGAGATCCCATCTTGGGGCCTTTTCAGGGATTTGCTTGAGGGGGAATCGATCACGGAGGGCTTCTACATCAACACCATTGCCTCTCCGATGAAGCGTGAGTAGTTTACTACAGACCTTCGGGTCCATAGTTATTAGCTATATGGCTTCTTCTCTCTCTTTGATTATCAATACAAAGTTCTCCTCGATGTTCTTGGAGATCTACTCAATGTAATACTCTTTTGCGGTGTGTTTGCCGAGATCCGATGAATTGTGGATTTATGAACAAGATTATCTATGAATATTATTTGGTTCTTCTATGAATTCTTATATGCATGATTTGATATCTTTGCAAGTCTCTTCAATTATCGGTTTAGTTTGGCCTACTAGATTGATCTTTTCTTGCAATGGGAGAAGTGCTTAGCTTTGGGTTTCAATCTTGCGGTGTCCTTTCCCAAAGGATGAGGGGCAGCAAGGCACGTATTGTATTGTTGCCATCGAGGATAAAGATGGGGTTATATCATATTGCTTGAGTTTATCCCTCTACATCATGTCATCTTGCTTATTGCGTTACTCCGTTCTTATGAACTTAATACTCTAGATGCATGCTGGATAGCGGTCGATGTGTGGAGTAATAGTAGTAGATGCAGAATCGTTTCGGTCTACTTGACACGGACGTGATGCCTATATTCATGATCATTGCCTTAGATATCTTCATAACTATGCGATTTTCTATCAATTGTTCGGCGGTAATTTGTTCACCCACCGTAATAGATGCTATATTGAGAGAAGCCACTAGCGAAACCTATGGCCCCCGGGTCTCTTTCCTATTATATTGCATCTCTTTTATTTACATCGCATCTCGTTTACTATTTTGCAATCTTTACTTTCCAATCTATACAACAAAACTACCAAAAATATTTACTTTACTATCTATATTAGATCTCACTTTTGCGAGTGACCGTGAAGGGATTGACAACCCTTTTATCGCGTTGGTTGCAAGGTTCTTAATTGTTTGTGCAGGTACTAGATGACTTGTGCGTTGTCTCCTACTGGATTGATACCTTGGTTCTCAAAACTGAGGAAAATACTTACGCTACTTTGCTGCATCACCCTTTCCTCTTTAAGGGAAAACAAACGCATGCTCAAGAGGTAGCAATGGTCACTGCTATATATTGTCAATTGTTATTTTTATTGCTTGGTTTTTTTCCCTCTGCATATGCATGGCTTTGGTCTCATATGGCTTTGCTTTTTGGCGGTGTGATTGGTTAGTGCGTGTGTTTGTTTGATGTGTGCATCCTAGTTATGCAGAGGCCGGATGTGTATAAATTATGATTGTATCCCTCCATGCTACATTATGAGTCAATAAGAAAACACCCTTTATCCAAAAAAACTAGGCATATGTTGTTGTACCGGATTATTTTCGCCTCATGTACATGGAGCCTTGGTTGTTTTGTACTACTGGATTTAGCTAAGGGTACACCTCAAGTTGTATTGCTTTTCTTGTACCTCAACTGCATCTTTAGCGCTGCAAGTTGTTCCTTCAGACAATCAAATCGTTTTTATCCCACTCCACCTTTTCTCTCATTCCGACTTCTGTTTTTTTGGTTGGAAAATGCTTTCATCTGTATTTGTGGCTTTTGCATCTATTTTGACTTTGACAGTAGGAGCTCTGCTTCTGCATTAAGAGGGGAAGGGATCATTCGCTAAAGATCAAGAAAATTGGAAATGAAAACGATTCAAACAGGACCCATCTAAAACAACCAAATTTGAGGTGCATTGCATTCACCTAGCAATCCTCTCCAAATATTTCGTCAAACTCCCAATGATCACCGCAAGGTTTGAATGCATGTCAACTACAGTCACAGCTCAAATGCCTCTGTTCCTGGCACTGCTTGTTGCACCCTCCAAAAAATTTCAAATTCCTCCAGGCTGCCTCGCAGCACGATGTCCGGCTGCTTTGATATGGCACCAACGGTAGAGGTTTGAATTTTTGATATGGCGCCAAAATGAGTAGAGAAAATGAGAAAGCTAACAAAGCCTGGACATTAATTTTTGATATGACGCAAGATTCATGAACTAACTATAGAAATTCAAACTAAAAACGTCTATGTAAAGAATCTGATGTGACACGCAAGCACACCTTGAACATTAATTTAAACAACAACAATACTATTTCTTAAGACTCACGCGGCACAACTCTTACAAGATAGTAACATCATCTAACACAAATGAGGAACAGCTCCCGTACCCAAAGATGGCGAATGGTGGATGGTTCTTGCCAATGCACGCAACTTAGAATCCATATATCCATACAAATGTACACAAACATAGAGAAATGAATCAATAGAAAAAACTTTGCACATTCACAAAATTGGTGGCTTCGTGATCACAGATTACCAAGTGTAGTAGTAGAACAAAGAAAAATTAGCTACTGTAGTATAAACATATATAGAGAAAATAACTCAGGTATGTACTAAAAAGATGATGGTTCCATCTAGCTTGTTCCTTGACTCCAAAAAACATGGGTGCGCTGCCTCTAATTTATCTCTCTCCCTTTTTTTTGCGAAAAGCCTCTAATTTATCTCAAGAAGCTAATCGGAATCTAATGCATTCTGAATTTCTGAACACTAGTTGGCAAGCTGTTCTTGGCTTCTTGCCATATGGATGACAAGTCCACTGAGGAAAAAACTTGGAAGGTTCTGTCAAAAATTAACAAGGCTCGCCAACTTCAGTTTTACACAAAAGGCAGCAAACAGATAGGTTAAGAAAAGTTACATAGCGCCAAATGAGGGGGGAAAACCATGTATTTAACTGGTAGTACAGAATTTCAAACTTCAGAATTAAAATCAGAGGTTTCTATCTGCAGACTTAGAAACAATCACAGTAGATAAAATGGCAGCAAATTAAACTATATAAACTATCACAGTAGAAACTTGCTGACATAAACAAATGGCTTCAAGAAGAGTCTGAACTCTGAAGCGACACGCAAGCACACATGAACATTGATTCAGACAACAGCAACATCACATTTCTTTCAAGGCCGCGAGCAAGCAGCACAATCCTTACAAAGATTGTAACATCATACTGCCAACCACGTACATACAGAACGCATGAAGCGACGACGAAGCCAGTCTAGGAGGAGGTGAACTTGGTGACGGCCTTGGTGCCCTCGGAGACGGCGTGCTTGGCGAGCTCCCCGGGGAGGACGAGGCGGACGGAGGTCTGGATCTCCCGGGACGTGATGGTGGGCTTCTTGTTGTACCTCGCCAGCTTGGCCGACTCCCCGGCGAGCTTCTCGAAGATGTCGTTGATGAAGGAGTTCATGATGGACATGGCCTTGGAGGAGATGCCGACGTCGGGGTGCACCTGCTTCAGCACCTTGAAGATGTAGATCTTGTACGTCTCCACGCTCTTCTTGGCCGTGCTGCCCTTCTTCTTCCTGCCCCTCGTCTTCCCTCGCCGCCGGCCTCCTTGGTCGCCGGCGCCCGCTTCTCCGCCTTGGGCTTCTTCCCCGCCGTCGTCTTCTCGGCCGTGGCCGGCGCCGGCTTCTTCTCTGCCGCCTTGGGTGCCATGGGTGCTGCTGGTTGGAGCGTGTGGGGGAGGTTGAGTCTGGGTGGGATGTGAGGCGGGCTGCAGATGCTGTGGTGTGCAGAGACGGAGCGGGCGGCGAGGTTATTATGTAGGGAGCGGGGAGGAGGAAGGAGGTGGGCTGTGGTTGGCGGAGAGGATGGTGCCTCGGATCGATGCCGTGGAGTGGATCCGGCCGTTCGGTTATGCTCGGGACGGACGGACCAGATGAGTTTCAGCGCGGATCGATGACGTGGCGAGAACGTACGCGGGCTGGAGCGGCGCGGATCGATGGCCTGTGGACTCCCGCGCACTCGTCGAACGTACGCTCCGGCCATGTCGCGCTGTGGCTACATACCGCACGTTGCAGAGCAGGAAAAGATACTCAAAACAAGAAGATGCACGGGACACGTGGTAAAAAAATTGAAAGAAATAATCTGACATGTGGTAAAAAAAATAAAAAAAAAGGGCCGCTCAGTTTATTGAGGAAAACCAGGTGAATATCTAAACAGTTCAAACAACTTCAACGGGCCGACCCAAACGAACGGCGATTTTGTCTGCTTTTCATCCGTTTGGGTCGGCCCGTTAGACACCAACGTCTGCTTCCGCGTTTGGGTAGGCGCATGCGTCTAACGCTGGCCCAACCTATTTTGACGGCGTGAGAAAAAAAAAGAACAAACATTTGGAAATTAAAAACAAACATTAAAGCCGGCCATGAAGGCCGGTGAGTCCACGCGTCAACATTACATTAATTAAACATTAAAAAACGAGACAGCGCGCTGCCCTAGGCGTCCTCGTCGTCGACGTCGGGGCCGGTGACGTCGATGAGCGACGGCGCAGGGGAACGTCGTGTTGGCCTGTGGACTCCCGCGCACTCGTCGAACGTACGCTCCAACCACGTGTACATACAGCATGTTGCAGAGCATGAAACAAGAGTGAAAAAAATGAAAGCATTGATTAGAACCCCGAAAAAAAGAAACCTTGATTAGAAACGGGTATTACATGAACACCCCAAATAAAGCAGTGATCTGCGCCGGTGCACCGGCCGAACGATTCGGCCGCTCGCCTGCCCACCGTCAGATCGCTTTGCCTGGAGCCGTTAGATCACGACGCATTTAACAAAGCAAAGACGCTTCTTCATACATCCGCCATGGACGCCGCGAGGCTCGACCTTGAAGTATCACCACCGCCGCTGCCGCCATCCTCGCTGCCGCCGGTGCGTGTCCTCGCTTTGCCGCCATCCTCGCCGCCTCGGTCGCCGCCCTCGCTTTCGCCGGCCTCGCCGCTGTGTCGCCGCCGGCCTCGCCCCGATCGCTGACCCTTCGTCACGGTTGCGTCGCCCGGTTGAAGCTTTTCTTGTCATTAGCTCTTGAAGCTTTTTTTTCCGCCGGTTGAAGCTTTTCCATTGCCGCTTGAAGCTTTTTCCACCATTGAAGCCTTTTTCCCGCGGTGGCAGATTTCTCCTCATGCCGCTCTGAAGCTTTTCCATTGCCGCTAGTAGCAAATTTATACACCGGTTGTAGCATTTCTCTACCACGGTTGCAGCTTACGTCGGCGTTGGCGTTAAATGGCCAGATGATCGACTGATTCCAAAAAAACGATGCCGGATGTAGCAAAAATAGATGCCGGATGTAGCAAAAAAATTGCTTGTCCAAAGAAAGAAGACTTTAATGGAAGCATTTTGGGTGCTACTTCCAAAGAAACATCGCTTGCCGTTCCAAAGAATCCTAATCCCTGGTTGCAAGATCACACCGCCCACTCCTAGTCCAACTTGTCGGGATGATTCCAAACAGCTCGTCGGGTGAATCCACAACCGCCACCGTTCTTGGTTCCAAAGAAAAGCAGACTGTGATTGCAGCTCCTCCCACCGGTTGTAGCATCTGTGTGCTCCCACGCCGTGATCGCCGGCCGAGGTAGTAGCTCATCCTGTTGATTCTCGCCACGTCGGCGCCCTAAGCATGGACAAAAGCAATGGATTGGGTTGAGACCAGCAGGTGGCGGCGCCCTCGGCGACTGGCCCCATGAGGCGGCGGTGGCGGCGCCCTCCGGCGAGGTGGCGGTGCCGGGCGACGAGGAGGCGAGGCGCGGGGCGACGGGGCTCGTGTTGGGACACGGCTCGCAGGCGCGCACGGGATGCATGGAAACGACGCAGGGAGGGATGGATAGAGATGCACAGGCCCCACATCAAGAAAGACGTGGTTGTATGCGCGTGTGTTGTGCGTGATGAGGCAGGAGCCGGCCGAAGTTTCGGCCGGTGTGCCATATCTAAACGTTTACCATAAAGCAATGCACCGCATAAGCATGTGCTGGAAAAGAAGAATGAAGAAAGAACCGCTCAGGCTATGTTTGGTAGCAAAGTATTGCAAAAACCGTAGTATTGCAAAACTACAATATTTTAGCATGTAGGCATAAGATACCACAGTTTTGCCAAAACAAAGTATTTTTGAAGTATTGAGAATACTGTGACATGTTTGGTTAGTGCTTGTATGCATCAACGTAACTTAGGTAGCTATAGTCGTTCGACGACACGCATGGGTTCCAGGGAGCGCGTCAAGGTGGAGCACATGGGGGCACGTCGTGGTGCCATTCATGTTGGCGGCGGTCACGAGCAGTGCGTGCGGGATGAGCAGCAGCTAGCAAGGTCGCGGCATGGCGGCTGCTGCACGGCCAGTGGCAAAACAGTACGCATACGACACAGCTTTGACCAGCAGTAGCACACAAGGAGTGCGCCGCTTGCTCATGGAGAAGATCAGGCAGGGGCGACACCTTGGGAGCGAGGAAGACGATACAAACATCGTTTTTCCGCTTGCTCTGTTAAAAAAAAAAGAGGTCCAGGGTTCTTTTTTATATGCAGAGAAAATACCACGGTTTCAACAATACCGCAGTATTAAAACTGCAATTATTTGTGGCAACCAAACAGCTCATTGCGAATAAAACTATGGTAATATGAAAAACTATAGTATTCTTAAAATACTTAGAAAATACTTTACTATCAAACAGGGCCTTAGTTTATTGAGGAACACCGGCTCTAGCGCTTTCGCCGCTACCAGACTGCACGCTGAAAACAATCCCTATTGGGCCACCGTTTGATCACATGTGAAGGATGCTCCTACTACCCACCGCCCAATTCAGCAACCACGCCACACGGGCGAAAACACACTAGCCGTCGCCGGCCAACTCCACAAGCCACAAGTCCCTTCGACCGGCACCTCTGAAACGATGCAATCAAGAAGGAATGCGCGCAACACCAAGCAAAGCTAACAACGTTGCCATCGCCCAATTCGGTAAACGGGGCTCGAAGGCGCCATCGTCGGAGTACAGCTTTCGCCGGCATCACCCACCAAGCCCCAGGACTCAGGCAGCCCCCCTAACAAGCCATCTGCGCGTCGCACCACTCGCTTAGCATCCTGCGTCAAAGCTCCTCCATCACGCCGCAAAGTGCACACTCGCGAGCCACACACCACTAGGAGCACGCACCACGCGGATCTGGGCCGCAAATACTTTCTGGTCACGCCCTACTACACCAGCCTGCCCCAGCTCGTCGTGCACCGTGCGGATCTGGACCATGCGCACCTTCTTGTCACGCCCAGTCCCGCATGCATGCGCCTGCTTGCCACGCCCAAAACTGGACCGCCCCTCACCCCGCCATTCCTCTGCCTAGATCTGGAGCAGCCATCCACCTCTATGCTACCTGAGAGTATCTTCATCTCCTACCTTCTCGCTTAGTGTCGGTGTCAAAACCGGCGGATCTCGGGTAGGGGGTCCCGAACTATGCGTCTAGGATCGATGGTAACAGGAGACGAGGGACACGATGTTTACCCAGGTTCGGGCCCTCTCTATGGAGGTAATACCCTACTTCCCGTTTGATTGATCTTGATGAATATGAGTATTACAAGAGTTGATCTACCACGAGATCGTAATGGCTAAACCCTAAAATTCTAGCCTGTATGACTATGGTAATGTGTGTCCTTTCCGGACTATCCCCTCCGGTTTATATAGGCACCGGGGGATCTAAGGTTTACATAGAGTCGGTTACATAAGAAGGAATCTTCATAATCGGTCGCCAAGCTTGCCTTCCACGTCAAGGAGAGTCCAATCCGGACACTGGTACAGTCTTCGGCCTTCATGTCTTCACAACCCATCAGTCCGGCCCATGGATATTGGGCCGGACGTCCGAGGACCCCTTAGTCCAGGACTCCCTCAAGAGCTCTCGAACTCGGCTTCAATGACGAGGAGTCCGGCGCGCAGATTGTCTTCGGCATTGCAAGGCGGGTTCCCCTTTTTCCGAACTCCAAGATAGTCTTCGGATGCGATGATAGAATACGGACCTGTCACACACATATACAACCGCAGAGAGAACATATTTTTACACGAGCTCTATCCGCTGACAGCTTTTTACAACATGACATCACGTCTGTCCGGTCATAATTTCGAACCGTTTTTCGTCCGCCACTCCATGTTTCGAGACGCGGTTGCCCTTGGCACATCCTGTCGAAGCAGAGATCGTGTCCCCTTATTGCGAGATTCTCATCAATGCGGGTATGGGTAATCCAACCGTGCCGTTTATGCGGTCATTGGGAATAGGCGAATCTTAAGGCGAGTGAGGAGGCGCTTGATATTCAGGGCCTTTATAAGGGGATAAGAATTCCCTCTTCCTCTCTCACGCCTTCTCTCTCAGATCCGCTTTTTACGATCTCGAGCTCCAGGCGCCCAAGTTCTCATCTCCTTTCCACTCAAGCAACCATGTCCGGATCCGGAGGCCAGGGCAAGTGGATGGTCTCCTCCATCAAGGAGGAGGACATTACTGAGCTTCGGGTGGCCGGCTATCTGGCGAAGGAGATCGCCCACCGTCTGCCGGCCGAGGGACAGGTCATCCCCACGCCGAAGCCCACCGAGAGGGTAGTATTCATCCCCCATTTCTTCCGCGGGCTAGGGTTTCCACTCCACCCTTTCGTTCGCGGGCTGATGTATTATTATGGGATAGATTTCCATGATCTGTCCCCGAATTCCTTCCTCAAAATCTCGGCGTTTATCATCGTGGTGAGACCTTCCTCTCGTGATCCAACCCCACTTCGGCTGTGGCTCAAAGTCTTCAACGTGAAGCCGAAGGTGGTGGATGGCCAAAGACGCTGGAGTGCGGAGGAGCCACGGTGAGCAAGCTGTCCAACGCCTCCCCGGCCCAAAGGTACTTTTCTCGGACACGGTAAAGGAGTGGTAGAAGCGGTGGTTCTACATCACGTAACCTCGCGGCACCACCTAGGCCGCAGCCGATTCCACTCCAAGGCTCCCATGCGACTCACCTCTGGGTCGAGAAGAGTCCGGACTGGTGTTCGCCGACGAGTGATAGCGCCGCAGACGACGCTCAAAGTAGCATGGTGACCAAGAACGCCAAGCTTCGTTGATGTGATCCAGTGATGCTAGTTCGCCGGATCCTTCCGTGCCAGCTACCAAGCCGCCTGGTGGGAGTTCAATCCAAGAAGCACAGACCACAGTGAGGCTCTTCGAGACTACTCACGAAGGTGCCTGGAGGTTACTCTTTAAGGGCAACGAGAAACCGCCGGCCACATATTCAGACCGTGGGCACGACCTTAAACACCCCGCCAGCGAGGTATGTTATTTTTAATGCATCCCCTACTTGCTTGTTTTGAGGATGATGTCTGAGCTTTTATCATTGCTTTCTCAGGATTGGACGGAGAGGGCGAAGCGGATCCAGTGTCCGGCTCCGCTGCCTGAAGAATCGGTCATTCCACGTCTGGCGAAGATGCTGGTGCTGGCACCATATAAGGCACCGGAGAAGAAGGCCAAGAAGAAGACCAAAGGGGCCAAAAGCGACCCCCGTCGCAAGGGTGCTTCGGACGTGACGTCCGAAGACGAAGAAACCCATTCCTCCGTCCCTGAGGACGATGACGAGGAAGAGGAGGGGGAGGAGGAGAAGAAACCTCCCCCCGAGGAGGGAAAGAAGAAGAGGGTGGCTTCCATGAATCTGGAGGTGGGAACACCCAAGAAGGGGAAGGGCGCCCTTGCGGTCAACACCGCATGGGACGTTGACAGCAGTCCGGAGTGACGCCTCCGCACTAAGCCTCGGGTCGCATCGTAAGTACCATGACTCATGTATACAAGTGCACCCGGCCTCTCCTTTTTATTGTTTTGACGTGGGTAATTGTGCTATTGTAGTCCGGCCCGTGACAGCGTTCAGCGATCCTCATCTGGAGGTTCGTTGGATCCGGCGAAAATGGCCAGCATGTCGCCGCCGCCCGCTTATTCCCCTGGGGCCAAGGACGACACCGAAGTGTTGTCCCGGAGGACTGCTCCGAGCCATGGAGGGGCCCAGGACGCTGTCCAGGAGGTGCCGCGAGGCGAGACCTCCGTAGCCGGACACATGGGGGAGCCGATCCTCCTAGAGGCTGGCGAGGAGGGACGTATTCAGTTCGACCCTCAGCCGAATATGATTCCGGAGATCAATACGACCCCGGAATCCGACGAGCACCCTTCTCCAAAGGAGGGAGGTGCGCCAAGTCCATCGGTGGCCCTTGTCCAACTGGGGGCACCGTATAACCTGATGGAGGCGCTACGAGGCGCCTCCATTGTGGACGAGCACCGTGTACTTATGGGTATGGTGATCGAGAAGGTATAGTCCATTAAGAATGGACTAAACGAGGCCTGCAACAATCTGTTGACAGGTTTTGAGGTAAGTCTCGTAGAAAGAGAACACCCTTTTTGGCCGGTAGCAGAGTCCCGAGACCTTTACTGCGGTGTCACGGAGAAAGAAAGGCCGGACAGGGATCAACCCTTTGTAGGAGACTAACTTGATATGTATGGAATGAGCAAAGGCGTCATTGTTGGCCGCGACCTCGCATCTTCTTGCCAAGTCTCTGAATCAAGTAGAGGTTGGGCGGGCCGAGAACGAGCTCGGCGAGGTGAAGATTCAGCTCCAGGAGAAGCAAGGTGAGTGATGACTTGCTTTGTATTCGGAAAGAATAAGGGATGAGGATTGACCGAAATGTCATAATATGTGTAGGGGCGGCGACCGGGGTCGAGGCCCTGAAAACGCCTTTGGCTAAAGCCGAGGGAAGGCTTTCCAGCAGCAAGCCGCCCGTAAAAAGCTCAAGGCCCGGGTCAGCGAGGTCCAGCAGGAGCTCCAGGACGCGGTGAAGAAGTGTGAAGCCTTGGAGCGCGAGGCGTCGGTTCAAGAGACCGAACTTGCCAAGGCTCGCCAGAGTGCGGAGACCGCGCGGAATGAAGCCCGGGACGCTCTCCAGGAGATCCAGGAGGCCAAGAAGATTGCAGCTGGTAAGGCTTTTAACATGCAAAGCAAGTATGCGGACAGGAAGTACCTTTTACTAACCCGGATTCGGAGTCGCCCAGGGGCTTTTGCGGATCTACCCCGGAGCGTGTCCGATGCCACGGAGTTCTTCCGGGCCAGAGAAGGGGATTCCACGGAGGAGCTGTTACGTCGCAGATGTCTTGTGCCGTAACATCCGGTGCCCTTCGTCGATCAACCGGGCAGCTTGGTCGAGCTGCAAGGTGGCCGAATCGGCCATGAAGGATTTGATAACTGGTCAGGCCGGTAGAAGCTATTCCTAGCAGTTATTTTGGCCTCGTGAAGCGGGTGGTGAAAGCTTGTCCGCTGCTAGACATCGCTGTTTACCGGGCCCGCATTGAAGGTGCCCGCATGGCATTCGCCCGCTGCAAGATGTGGTGGGCGAAGATGGACGCCGTCGAGGTGGCCAGGGGGCCGCCGGAGGGCAAGGAGCACCGCACACCCGAGCGATATTTTGCAGATGTCCTAGAAGGGTCTCGAGTTGCAGCAGCGTAGTGCGGGCAGGATATTGTTTTCGAATGAATACGCTCATGTTTTGTCCTTGCCTTGTATGATAAAAACAAAGCCGGTTTGTAATATGATGTTTGTTATGTTTTAATTGTTTCCTCCTGTGCGGCCGTGTTGTATGAAATCTGAGGGTTGGCCAGTCGTCGGCTTCTGCCCTCACGTAGATAGTACGAATGTGTTTGGGATAGAATCTGAACAATCTTTATCCAATTATATGGTCCTTAAAGGAGTTGTTTAGCGCAACGAACCAGGCAATCAGACTATGCGGCTTAAACGTCCTCACTTAGCCATAGGAGTTTTATAATAAAACATGAGCGCAGCCCCTGGTGTACGAACCAGAGTGATGTCAGCGTCTGATCGGGAAGTATCGATCCTTCGCGTAATACGGAAACAATCTCCAACGATTTTCAACCTCTCGAACAGCTGACCGGCTCTCGCCGCATCATGACAGTCAGTTTTTGGCTTTCTCTACTGTGGTGCTCATCCGGGTAAACCAAGGCACAATCGCAGTAGTTCTCCCTTTACTACCCTAGCCGATGTAGCAGAACGTAGGGTAGTAAGCACAGGAGCCGGGCAACCCAACTATTGACCAAAGACATGATTTGGAGCCAATGCATATAATGCTAAATTCGGGGTGCCAAACTTATCTATAAGAAGTGTTCGGACTTTTTTGTCGTATTATGGGGCAATGGGGAGCCCCTGGCGAATATGAAACGTGCCAAAGTGCACGGGTGCGAGAATATAAGTATTTAACAGCAAAGGAAAACAGAAAAAGAGCAGAGGTAATATCTGTAGCCCTTGACCCTGGGCCATGAACAGTTTCCATTAGAATTGGATTGATGCGTTAAAGTGCATCAATACAAATTGTGCGATAAACGACCGGCTACTTAACATGCCACCACCGAAGGCAAGCTGTGCGTGAGTCCTGAAAACAGGTGGAGCAATTGTTAAATTGACCTCTAGGGCTTCTCCTGTACGCCTGTGCTTCGTGCCGTTCTGGTGTATTTATCCTTGGACAGGACCAGCAATCAGGCCCTCGAAGGAGGCCTGTGTAAAACCAGAGAGGGGAAGAGAAAATAGTTAAGGTGTATGTGAGTCCGGGATCGGTTTAGCCGAACTGTGGATCACAAGCTAGCTGCGCCTCCGTCGATGCCCATGGAATTTTGAGTGCGTAATTATGTATGTGTGGCAAGAATGCCACTACCTCATCGGGACTGGGACGGAGGCCGAATTGCTAATCGAGCTCTTATTGAGCCGAGCTATCCTGTTGCAGTGTAGTTCGGACCCTCTTAATGATGTCCAGGTGCTCGGCAGCCGGATTATGGTGCTGCTTGAGAAGGACGCTTTGTACCTCTGCTGCCACGGCGGCGGTGTGCTCCTTTGTACGGAGGGAGTGTTCCGTGTTTCCATTGACTGTTATGACGCCGCGCGCACCGGGCATCTTGAGCTTGAGATAAGCATAGTGTGGTACCGCGTTGAATCTTGCAAACGCGGTTCGTCCGGGCAGTGTGTGGTAGCCGCTGCGGAAGGGGACGATATCGAAGATTAGCTCTTCGCTTCGGAAGTTATCCAGGGAACCGAAGACCACTTCCAGCGAGATTGATCCCGTACAACGGGCCTCTACGCCTGGTATGACTCCTTTAAAGGTACTCTTTGTGGGTTTGATTCGTGAGGGCTTAATGCCCATTTTGCGCACTGTATCCTGATAGAGCAGGTTGAGGCTGCTACCCCGCCCATTAGGACTCGTGTTAGGTGAAATCCACAATGATTGGGTCGAGGACCCGGTCTTGGCTGAATCCGCCATGGCGGATACTAGTTGGATGATCTCGACGATCGAAGGTGATCGGGAATGACGACCACTGGTTGAATTTTGGGGCAACTGGCTCTACCGCGTAGTCCCTGAGTGCACGCTTGTGCTCCCTTTTGGGGATGTGTGTAGCGTATATCATGTTCACCGTTTTGACTTGAGGGGGAAATTTCTTCTGCCCCCCAGTATTCGGCTGTCGGGGCTCTTCGTCTTCGTCCTCACTTTGTGATCCCTTTTCCTTGTTCTCGGCATTTAACTTGCCAGCCTGTTTAAAAACCCAAAAATCTCTGTTGGTATGATTGGCCTGTTTGTCTGGGGTGCCATGTATTTGGCACGGACGGACGAGTATGCGGTCCAGCTGGATGGTCCTTCATCGCCTTTGTAGGGCTTCTTCCACGACCGGACTTGGAGCCACTGAATCCGGCGTGAACCGTAGTGTCATCTGTGTTATCGCCATTGCTTCGGTGTTTGTGTCTATTGCGCCGGAGCTTGTCGGTGCTACTTTTGGCCTCGGAGGGGCCTGTCTCGCTGGCTGTGTTTTTGCTACGCATGACTTAGCTATCCTCACCCGCCGCAAAAGCGGGTCATGAGTGCCGTGAGGGCTGCCATGAACTTCGCTTTTCTTGGCCGAGGTGGCGGGCGAGCCATTCGTCATGGATGTCAGGTTTGAAGGCCGCTAGGGCTTGGCATCCGCATACGGTCAACGATCTGGTTCTTTTTGGTTAGGAACCTAGTCCAGAATTTTCTGGTAGATTCTCCAGGTTGCTGAACTATATGACTTAAGTCATCGGCGTCTGGTGGCCGGACGTAAGTGCCTTGGAAATTGTCAAGAAAAGCTTCCTCCAAGTCCTCCCAGCTGCCGATGGAATTTTCGGGCAGGCTATTTAACCAGTGTCTAGCTGGTCCTTTTAGCTTTAGTGGGAGGTATTTGATGGCGTGGAGATCGTCTCCTCGGGCCATATGTATGTGGAGAATAAAATCTTTGATCCATACTGCGGGATCGGTTGTTCCGTCGTATGATTCCATATTGACGGGCTTGAACCCCTCAGGGAATTCATGATCCAGCACTTCATCTGTGAAGCAAAGAGGATGTGTGGCGCCTCTATATTGGGCCGCGTCACGGCGCACCTCTGATGAAGTCCGCCTGCGGTTATCGGCCCGGGCGTGACTAGGTTCGTCACGTCCGAATAGGTGGCCGACATCCCGAGTCGGAAAGCGTCCTCGCGATGCGAAGATCGATCTTGTGTGTCCTGCTCTACTGTCCAGTTCCTTTCGAAGATCATATGTATAGTGCCGAGCTGTTTTGTCTCTATTTTTGCAGGGCGGTGGGGCGTTCTTCTGTTCGGCATGGGTTGCCGTTTTGTCCCGACCGTGGAGTGGTCGGTCCGCCGCACTGTCTCGACCACGCGGTGGTCGTTCCGCATTGCGCGAGGGGAGGTATGGGCTCCGGCCTCCTCATCGAATCGAGGTAGCGATCTGCGTTTGGGTAACTCTTGGCCGGACGCTGGGGTCCGTATTCTTCGCTGCCGTGACATCGGTCCATCTCATCAATGAGTAGGTCTTGATCAGCTTGAAGGCTGCCGCTGCTTTTTCTTCGAGCTTCTTGTAGTGGCAATTAGCTGGCGCTGAAGCGCCTCGCCTTTCGAGGGTGCCTCAGGCACGATGAAGTCCTCGTTGCCGAGGCTCTCCTCATCCTCGGACAGTGGACGATAACTATCGTCATCCGGATCGTTGGGCATGGCCTGTTTATCAGGGTTAATTTCCCCATTGTCTTGCTCCTCCTGTTTGGATGCTGCTTCAACAGGGTCTTCGTTGTTTTTGGCGTCATCCGGAGTATTATTTTCTCCAGTGCCGGTGTTGCCGTCTTTTGAGCGACATGGCTTAGAGCGGCTTTACGGCCGCCGGCGCTTGGACTGTGTCTTAGGAGGTTTATTCTCAACTGGATCTTCTTTGTCATTGTCGCTAGCCTTTTTAGGTGTGTCAACCATGTACACATCGTACGAAGAGGTGGCCGTCCAACGTCCAGTGAATGGTGGATTTTGGCCCTGCTCCTCATCGTCATCGTCGTCCATGCCGTCGATGTCTTCGGAGCTGTAATCAAGCATGTCGGTTAAGTCATCGACAGTGGCTATGAAGTGGGTGGCGGGTGGGAAGCAAAATTCTCCGTCGTCAGCCCCTAGTTTGAACCGGACATAGTTCGGCTGTGGGTCCTCCGCCAAGGACAGGTTTTTTAACGAATTTAGCACGTCGCCCAGGGGCGAGTGTTGGAAGACGTCTGTGGCGTTGAGGGAGTCCTGGATTAGGGGGTATCCGGACGGCCAGAGTGTATACAATGTCCGGACTATTGAAGCGTGAAGATACAAGACTCAAGACTTCGACCCGTGTCCAGATGGGACTTTCCTTGGCGTGGAAGGCAAGCTTGGCGATCCGGATATTATATTTCCTTCCTTGTAACCGACTCCATGTAAACCCTAGCCCTCTCTGGTGCCTATATAAACCAGTAGAGGTTGGTCCTTAGAAGGCCGATCACAATTACAACCATACCATCATAGGCTAGCTTCTAGGGTTTAGCCTCTACAATCTCGTGGTAGATCTACTCTTGTACTACCCATATCTTCAATATTAATCAAGTAGGAAGTAGGGTTTTACCTCCATCGAGAGGGCCTGAACTGGTAAGTCCCTTGCTTCCTGTTACCATCGACCTAAGATTTACAGATCGGGACACCCTACCCGAGATCCGCCGGTTTTGACACCGACATTGGTGCTTTCATTGAGAGTTCCTCTGTGTCATCGCTGCAAGGCTTGATGGCTCGTCTCGTTGTCAGGGACAACATTACCGCGGGGGGAGCTCTGGCTGTAGGCCAAACTCTCCGACTAGGCGGCTTCGTCATGGCCGCCCCATCGGTTGTCGCGCCGACGATGGCCTCTCGGGTCATCACGCATAAACTTCACATCAATTCGAACTTCGCCCGAGCAGATGGATCCGATAGAGCTCTCTTCTCTTAATGAGCTCTTGGATCGCATCGCCGCTTTGGAAGTCGTGAACGGACTATGACCGGATCGGGCTTAAACCCGACCAAAGGGACATTAAATCCCCACCGGCCACCCATGAGATAGCGGTATCGAAGGAACCACACCAGGAGTATCCCTCTATTTTGAGGATGAATTATGTCCGGATCGCCGAAGCTCCGAGCCGGACACCCCTGGGGAGGATATGACCCGGTCCCGAACTTAGAAGCAGACGCAGGGCGGAAAAATTGGGCAGCGTCCCGAATCCCGAACTATTGAACTCGGAAGCTTCCATGCCCCGGGGTGCTAGATCGGATCAGAATCCGGATTCAGCTATAACCACCCATGCGGACTTAAATCATCTCTCCCATATCAGGCAAGAGCCCCAGGAGACAGTGCATCATTACTGGGCCAGATTCCTCCTTGCGCTAAACAAGGTCGAGGACTGCCACGAGGAGGACGTAGTCTCGCTCTTCTGCAAAAACTGCATGGAAAAAGGAATCCTTAATGCTATAAGTCACCATGACATAGTACGCTTTATGGGACTTAGCAATCATAATCTGTAAAATCGCATGCGATGGAAAGCGTCTGGAAAACCCAAGCCGAATTTTGGGACAGTCCGGCTTTCACCAAAACCTTTGTCCGAACTAAACGGGCGAACTCTCGTAAGTCGGCCGATCCAATCCCCAAGAAACCAAAGCCCACCCCAGGGCGGGGAACCGTATTGGAAAAATGGCTCAATGGGCCATGTAAACTCCACAGCACTCCGGATGCAACACCAACTCATAGCCTTAGGGCATGTCGGATACTCGGCAGGTTGCAAAAAGTGGCGAGGATCTTCTTACGTAACAACATCCCGCCAATGAGCACTGTCACGGTACTAACGGTCTTGAGACTTTGCCTCAAGCAGAGGGCGCAAGCTTAGCTCATCGAAGCTCGCGGAAATTTGCCATATGGCCAAAATAAACCCTGAACGACACTTCTATAACTTTCAATGCCAGTGATTTAACCTCGATTCCAGATTGTCAAGGGCACCACGCTCTGGTTCTTAGCCCAATCGTGAACGGCTTTGGCTCCTAAAGTGCTCATGGATGGCGGAAGCGGATTAAACTTGATCTATGAAGAGACACTCAGCAAGATGGAAAGTGACAAAGGCCGCATTGAACAAAGCGGCACAACCTTCAGGGGAATTATCCCTAGTCGGGAAGCGCGGTGTGCAGGAAAAATCACACTCGACATGGTATTCGGCACCCCGGAGAATTATAGGTTCGAAGAAATCACATTCCAAGTGGCCCCTTTTAGCAGCGGATACCACGCCCTTCTAGGGCGGGACGTGTTTACAAGCTTTCAAGCTATACCCCATTACGGGTACATGAAGCTTAAAATGCCCGGGCCCAATGGAATCATCACTCTAGCCCGATGATCCGGACGTCGCACTTGGCGTCGAAAACAAAACCGCAGCACTAGCCACCGGAGGCATTATACGAGGCCCTAGCGGTAGAAGAATTAACAACATCAGGCCACCGTGATGTGGACGACGTGATACTCGACAAGCGACCCAAGTCCACCTCATTTAAACCCGCAGATTTAGATAGTCAAATTCCAAGTCCATCCAATGAGACCCCATGAAGACAGCTTCCGTCCGGGACACGGCTGAGCCTCGCGATGGACGCCGACCGCGAGACTTCTTACGCGAGAATTGGGACATCTTCGCTTTGGCACCCATCGGACATGCCGGGCATCCCACGCAGATTGGCAATACAGCCTCAATATACTAAAACGATACAAACCGGTCAAGCAGACTCTAAGACGGTTTCAGAGCCCAAACGGCAGGCCATGGGGGAAGAACTAGCCAAACTACTCGACGCGGATTCATCAGAGATATCAAGCATCCAGTTGGTATACGGCAAACACGGTAATGGTACCAAGAAGGACAAATCACGGCGCCTATGTGTCGACTTTAAAGACCTCAACAAGGCTTGCCCCAAGGATCCCTTTCCTCCCTCGCATCGATCAAATCATCGATGCCACAGCAGGACACGACTCATTGTGTTTCCTCGACATACTACTGGATACCATCAAATAAAGATGGCAGAGTCGACCAAGCTGCAACAGCTTTCATAACGCCATATGGCCCTTTCTCGCTTCAACACTATGCCTTACGGGCTTAAGAACGCGGCGCAACCTACCAACGCATGATTCAAACATGCGGAAAA
Organism: Aegilops bicornis; assembly: GCA_021605145.1. Lineage (NCBI taxonomy): Eukaryota > Viridiplantae > Streptophyta > Magnoliopsida > Poales > Poaceae > Aegilops > Aegilops bicornis. The sequence goes on along the minus strand of JAHIAL010000116.1, from coordinate 876,210 downwards.
GCAAATCGGCAAAACAGTGGAGGCATACATGGATGACGTGGTCATAAAAACAAGACACGTCGAAACCCTAATAGATGACTTGAGGCTTACATTCGACAATCTCCGGACATACGACATCAAGCTGAACCCGGAAAAATGCGTTTTTGGCGTCCCCTCGGGGAAACTACTCGGCTTCATCGTTTCCAACAGAGGAATTGAAGCGAATCCGCAAAGATCCGAAGCTACATCACGATTGGCTATACCAACAGACCTCAAGCACATCCGAAAACTAGCCGGATGCGTGGCTGCTCTAAGACGCTTTATCTCCAGGAAAGGAGAAAAGGCATTACCTCTTTACCGCCTTCTTCGGCGCACCGAACACTTCATGTGGACGGATGCAGCCGCGGCCGGACTGGATGAAATAAAGACCTTATTGGCCAGTAATCCAAAGATTACTAAAGGCCGAATATTGACGAACCTATCTTTGTTGTACATAGCGGCAACGCATCAAGTTGTAAGCGCAAAGGTTTCGTCGTTGAGCGAGAGGTCGACGGATACAAATTTCCGCTCTAGAAGCGGTTTACTACGTATCCACGGTCCTAACCCCATGCAAATCCGATACCCACACTATCAAAAATTGCATCCTTGATTTTCATGGCATCCGGAAGCTATGACACTACTTTCAAGAGTGTTCGATTACGGTGGCCTCGGTGCCACTCAATGACATAATAAATAACCGCGATGCTACGGGCGGATTGCCAAATGGGCCATTGAGATCCTTCCGTTCGACATAACATACAAACCACAGCGGGCCATCAAGTCGCAAGTATTGGCCGACTTCGTCGCCGAATGGACAGAAGACGAACTCCTTAAAGAGTACGGCGCATACTCAAACTGGATCATGCACTTTGACGGCTCTAAAGTGCTGGCCGGATCGGGAGCAGGTGTAGTCCTGACGTCTCCCACCGGAGACACGGTCCAGTACGTCCTCCAAATATTATACACAGACTCCAACAATGCGGCCGAATATGAGGCTCTGTTGCACGGTCTTCGGATGGCAGTCTCTATGGGCATTCAACGCCTAGAAGTGTGTGGGGATTCAAACCTCGCAATATCACAAATAAATGGAGATTTTGATGCCAAGGACCCAAAAATGGCGGCCTACCTTAATGTCGTCCTCAAGATGTCAGCTCGGTTCGAGGGGCTCAAATTCCACCATGTGGCTCGAGAAAACAATCAAGCGGCGGACGTCCTCGCTCACATCGGCGCTAAACGCGACCCTGTCCCACCTAACATATTTTTGGAACGGTTGTTCAAGCCATCCGTAGTATGGGAAGGAGAGTCCGGCAATACTAGCACGGATCCGAATACACCCCCAGATTCCGAACTATCAGACATAGTCGAAGGTTCTACCACCGAAATAACGCCCTTGGCCCATGAAATCATGGCGGTAATCGCCCCGTGGACCGAGCCTTTCTTGGCCTAGCTAAATAGGCAGGAGCTCCCCGAAGACCAAAATGAAGCACGCTGCATCGTCCGGCACTCTAAAGCTTACAAAATCTACGAAGGGGAACTCTACAAGAAAAGCGCTACCGGAGTGCTCCAAAGATGCATCTCCGAAGAGGAAGGCCGGCAGCTCTTGGCTGAAATCCATGCTGGGCAAGGGCACCACTGCCGTGACTCGAGCATTAGTCAGCCAAGGCCTTCCAGTATAGGTTTCTTGGCCGACCCCTGAAAGGCATTTGATAGGACCTTGTCCAACATTGCGTTGGTTGCCAGCTCTTTGCCAATCAGAGTCATATGCCCCCTACCGCTCTCCAAACAATCCCCATAACTTGGCCCTTTGTGGTCTGGGGGCTGGATATGGTCGGACCTCTTAAAGGGGGAAGCCATAAGAAAAAATACTTATTGGTCATGGTGGACAAATTCACCAAATGGATAGAAGCTAAACCGGTCAAAAGCGGCGAATCCGGACCAGTAATAGATTTCATATCGGGGTCGTACACCGATACGGTGTCCCCCACAGCATCATCACTGATAATGGCTCAAATTTCACAGCCAACAAAGTGAAAACTTGGTGCGCAAAAATGGGCATTAAGCTTGATTACGCTTCCATCTACCATCCCCAAACAAACAGCCAGGTAGAGCGGGCAAATGGTCTCATCATGAGCGGCATCAAACCCAGACTAGTGCGATCCTTGGCAGAGTCGGATACGCACTAGGTCGAGGAGCTCGACTCCGTACTCTGGGGGCTGCGGACCACGGCGAATCGCACCACCGGATATACACCATTTTTTATGGTGTACGGCGCGGAAGCAGTATTACCCTGCGACATAATGCATGATTCGCCACGCGTACGCATGTACGAAGAGAAGGAAGCCGAGTTAGATCGGTAGGATAACTTGGACGCCCTAGAGGAGGAGTGCGACGTTGCAAAAGCCCGCTCCGCATTCTATCAGCAGCAGGCTCGACGATATCAAAGCAGAGAAGTGCGGGCCAAAACTTACAATATTGGCGAGCTCGTTTTACGCCTCTGGGAGAAGAAGAAGGACAAGCTCAAACCCAAGTGGCAGTGGTCCCTTTGTCATTGACAAAGTTCTCACCGGAGGAGCGTACCGCCACGTAATGCTTCCGATATGAGACTCAAGCCGAACCCATGGAACAGCGGCCGGACTCGGAGATTCTACGCCTAACGCCGAGCTCAATGTTCGTCTCCTAACCCCTCCTTTTAATTATGCTCCATCCCTTTTTCCTTTCTCGACCTTTTCCTCTTCACACAAAGTATTCAAGCGGTCGGATTCCCGGATCACTCGGCCGCACTATGTGTGTAAGCAATACACTGGGGCTTCCTATAGGAAGCTAAAATAATACTCACATGGCTTTCTGCCCATCACATATGCATTCTTTTTCCATATGTTCCTTTTCTTCACCATTATATGCATCGATATGACTTAAGATGTGGCCAAGCTAGGTTGCGTGGCTCTTGTGTTTATGCCCTACGTTCCGTTAATTCGGCTAGGGCATAAGGGGAGCACCTCGGCGATTATTCTTACCGGTTCAGCCGGATGTGTACCTCGGTGGTGAAGCCGAAGCTAGCTTCCTTAAGAGAATATTCGGTCGGTGAACAAAAGATGTATTCGTTTATTATAACGTAAATCCCCAGAAGTCTTGTATCCTGCGCCATCGTTCGCAGTCTGGACATGTGCATTGTTGCATGCATACCCAGGGAAAGGAACCCCTAACGGAACTATTCTCCCTGGAAGATGTTTCTTACTGTCCATGTAATATAACATAACTAGTTGGGTACTTGTCTGTTCAAGCACTTATGACCCCTACGCCTTGTTTCCACGCATACCCAGGTTTTGTATAAGCGAGTGGGTATTGGACACACCGGACTATAGGATCCGGGGCTGAAATAAAAGGTCCGGCTATGACAAATGATTTTAATCCGACTAGGGGATAATTATGTCCATTGAATTACACAGTCACTTGGACTGACTATATTCCTCCTCTATACCATCCAACAGGCTATCTAGCTTACAATCTGTTGAGAATACTTAGCGGCTAACGCTACCTGGTCATATACCAGACTCACGGGAATTTCTTGCCCATCGGCCCCGCGATCCTACTTGACCATATGGTTCGGGTCCGGCTTGGTGTAGCGCGTCTTCACCATAGCTCAAAGCTTCTCTTAGCGCCTTGCCGGCAAGCGGACATCTTCCACAGTCGGAAACGCTGCCGCGCTCCTTGAAGCATATCCACAAGCTCCCCCATGCCAGCAAGCTTGATGGCAACACCCTGCATCACTTGCCGAGCTCGGGCTGCAAGGGGCCATTCTGAAAGGTCTTCGCAGTAAATCACTTGCAGAAGAGGGCATCTCCTCCTCGTAGGCGACCGTTAACATTCACGCAAGCAAAATTCTTTCAATATACTTCCTCGCCGAACTATACTACAGTTCGTCTAGGCACTTACCGTAAATGCTGGCGTCGAAGCCTTTTGTTCTCCTTCACGAGTCCGCCAAATGAGCACGGAGATCTTTTAACTCCACGTCCACCGGGACTTTGGCATCTTGAAGATTGTTCTTCTCTCGCCTAACTTCGCGTAAGATTGCGCCGCTTGACCTCCATTGCCTTTTGAGATGCGACAAGGCCCTCTCTACGCCCTCCGGATTCACCCGGGATTGTCTGCGAAATTTTACATTAGACTTGTCATATCAGCCATTTACTAAGCTGGTGCATCTTCGCATAATACGACAACTGTTACCAGATGAGGGCTTTTGGGATTCCTCTAATTTGGCAATTGCGGCCCTCAGTTCGGCCTTGCATTCCTCCAGCTCCCGAGACAATTGCTCATTCTTATCTACAAGGACCTGTGCATAAATTAATCCTTAAAACAGTTGTTCCAACAGTTTCAAGTCTCGAGGCTCTTGCTACACATGCTTATCTAGTTTTCTTACCCGTATATCTTTGGTATCTTTGGTCGTCGCTCGGGCAAGCCCGCCTTGAGCAGCTTCGGATGTATGCGTCTCCCTTATTGAAGGCGTTAAATGCCTCTTGGAAAAGATGTTGTTCTGGAAATGCGACCCGTCGGCGCCCGGTGATTCATGGCGCTCTCTACTTGAATTCGTGGCGAGACCATATCCGCATTCTCTGTTGGAGAACTATGCGGCATCGGCCCGCTCCGCCTCCGCTCTCGGCCGGTTACGGAATCCGGTGGTGGAGGCGTGGTTGGCGAGATCCCGGATATAGTCCGGCTGCTCCTCTTCTGCCCGGGACACAAAGGGTGTTGTCGTACTTCAAAATACCATAATCACAGCACAAGTTTTTGCCTTACCTCTGTAGTGGCGAGTCGACCCTTACCACCTTCCTCTTGAGCCTGCCCGATCCGGACGCCCTTGGCCGACGAGTCCCTAGGGGCTCGGCCCCACGCTCCGACCGCCATCTCTGCAAAAACACGACACTTCAAGGGTAAGGCATGACATCTGAAGGGAGTCCTCTTCGGAGGATAGGGTTTTTCGACTTGGCTTACGTGCGACGTAGGAAGCGGTCCGGGATAGTCGGCAGTAATGGCCACTGAGGCGCCATCGCAGCTCGCTTGATAAAATATCCCGTTGACAAGCTCCACGGTAATATCCGGATCTTCTTCGAGACCCGGATCTAAGGCCCTTCGAGATCCTCGGCTGCGGGGAGGGCTGGAGATTCCTTCTGACGGCCCTCCTCGGTTCACCTTTGCCGGGAATATCGAGGCAGATGATCTTAGCGAAGAACGCCACAATAAGTGACGAGGGAAAGGAATGACAACGTACCCAGTTTGGGGGGTTGTACATGGAGAATCCATCTCGCGGTTTAATGTGAAGAAATTCCTCCTCTTCCCCTTTGTATAAATCGGACAATATCCTTGCCAGAGCAGTGGCGGAGTCCAGACCCTTACGGCCACAGCGGGTGGCATCATCTTCCCCGTTGAGGTGCCACATGGGCTTCCCCTGATATTGAAGCGGTTGCACTCCCGTATTATGCATATTGCCATAACCTCGACTATCGTCATCCGGATTTGGCGATAACTTTATCCTGCTCATCGGGTAATATATTTCCTGGTATCCTCCTCTTGGGGGCCTCGGGGTGCCGGCTTAGGCGATGCCCTCGGCGGCGTTCTTGAACTAGGGGAGACCTGTCATTTGGATCCGGAAGGGAACATCGTCAATGTAGAACCACTCTCAAGGCCAGTTCTCTGGTGCCTTCTTGGGAGTGCGGATAGGTATCCGGTCTCGGCAATGCGCCATACTTCGCCCCGCCCACGACATAGGGATTCTCCACGGTTGCGGGGATAAGTAACAACTTCTTCCATAACTCAAGTGAGGCTCGTAGCCTAAAAATAGCTTCATAAAGGGCAACGTACCCTGCTATATGTAGTATAGAGGCAGGTAAGATTGTGTAACTGGAGGCCAGAGAACTCCAGAGCCCTTGAAGGAGCAGGTGAATAGGAAACTGGCGCCCCTTAGCGAGATGCGGGATGAGGCATATTCGCTCCTCACGGAGATGGATTGGGAGATCTCTCCGCTTGCTCCCGCCATTATAGGTGGCTATTAGGCTCGGACGGGGACCATGAATCTTGGTGGAAGAAACCTTTGGGTTTGTAACTCAATCAAACGGCTATGGGGAGGCCGAACTCTCTTCCAGTCCCGGCTTGAAGCGGGAGAGCGGCGGAGGAGGCTGTGACGACCCGGCCATGTTGGAATGGTTTTTCCGGAGCGCTCTGTTGGATGCTTGCTCGAGGGGGAGGAGTGAGGTTTGGATCTGAGAATCCCCGTCTCTTCAAATAGGCGGTCAGCCCAAAAGATTGAGGGTGGCAAATGCGAAAAATACCTCGGCTCCTCGCATTCGCTTGACACGTGGAGATGGTCATTATTGAGGCACATAAGCCAAGGAGTACAACATTGATGGAGTTCCGGACACTATTCGTCGTAACTGGTACTTTGGAGTATTCGGAGATGGAACCCACCCTGCAATGCCGAAGACAAGACTGCGTGTCGGACTCATCGTCATTGAAGCCTGGTTCAGGGGCTATTGAGGGAGTCCTGGATTAGGGGGTATCCGGACGGCCGGACTGTATACAACATCCGGACTATTGAAGCGTGAAGATACAAGACTCAAGACTTCGACCCGTGTCCGGATGGGACTTTCCTTGGCGTGGAAGGCAAGCTTGGCGATCCGGATATTATATTTCCTTCCTTGTAACCGACTCCATGTAAACCCTAGCCCTCTTGGTTGCCTATATAAACCGGAGAGGTTGGTCCTTAGAAGGCCGATCACAATTACAACCATACCATCATAGGCTAGCTTCTAGGGTATAGCCTCTCTGATCTCGTGGTAGATCTACTCTTGTACTACCCATATATTCAATATTAATCAAGCAGGAAGTAGGGTTTTACCTCCATCGAGAGGGCTTGAACCTGGGTAAACATTGTGTCCCTTGCTTCCTGTTACCATCAGCCTAAGACGCACAGATCAGGACCCCCTACCCGAGATCCGCCGGTTTTGACACCGACAGGTGTCGAATTCGAAAATCGATAACCGATCCAGCTCGGTGTCCGCAGGCGTACGTGGTTCGGAGTTTATAGCCGGAGACGAGTCCGGAGTTCCGTTGACGCAAATATTGCAAGGTGTCGAGTCTGTGTGCGGCTCCAACGCCGTGGACTTTGTGGCCTCGGATGGCGCAATCTGCCCGGATTTAAGGCCGTTGCGACCGCGGAACCATCTCTCGGGCGTGATCGATGACAGATTTAAGTCATGTTCATCGGGCGAGAGGAAGCGATCGCCCGGTCTCGAATCCATCGAAGATCAGGTCTCCGCGGATGTCCGCGGCGTAGTTCGAACTTCCAAATCGACTTGATGGCGGGGCGTGGCTGTCGATCTGCTTCCGGATGGCCAGCGAAGTTGGCCCGCGATCTGAAACCGCCCGAATACAAAGATGCATCCGGGAGGAAGGTTTCTCCACGGGACAGGCGGCCGCTATCGACGATTGAAGCGGCCATCGAACCTTTCGTCGACGACACAGTGGAACTCTCAATGAAGTCAAAATCGGCGGATCTCGGGTAGGGGGTCCCGAACTGTGCATCGAGGATCGATGGTAACAGGAGACGGGGGACACGATGTTTACCCAGGTTCAGGCCCTCTCTATGGAGGTAATACCCTACTTCCTGCTTGTTTGATCTTGATGAGTATGAGTATTACAAGAGTTGATCTACCGCGAGATCGTAATGGTTAAACCCTAAAAGTCTACCCTGTATGACTATGGTAATGTGTGTCCTTTCCGGACTATCCCCTCCGGTTTATATAGGCACCGGGAGGATCTAGGGTTTACATAGAGTCGGGTACATAAGAAGGAAACTTCAAAATAGGTCACCAAACATGCCATCCACGTCAAGGAGAGTCCAATCCGGACACTGCATGCGATCTTGACCTTCATGTCTTCATTAGCCATTAGTCCGGCCCATGGATAACGGGCCGGACGTCCGAGGAACCCTTAGTCCAGGACTCCCTCACTTAGGTAGCTAGTTCTTTGGGTTCTGATAATCCTGCTTCTTATGGGATGTGTACTCCTTAACATTAAGTTGGCCCCTCTAATGGTACTGTAGTATCAGTGCTGATGTGGTCCTTTTATGGTGTCGGAGATGATTCCGGTAGATCCCTCGGTAGAGTATCCCGGCGTGGTGATTAGGCTAGAGGAGAAAGAAGAAGCGAGTTACCAAGGTTCGGGCCCTCATGGTGGAGGTAAAACCCTACTCGTACTTTGTGTATATTTCGACTGTGGTGTACAAAGTACATGTAATACTGAAGGATTATAATGTCTAAGACGTTTTGTCGACTAGCCCAAACCTGATTTATATAAGATATCAGGGGCCCTAGGGCTATAAGAGTCCTAATTGGCAACGTCGGTGGAAAGGAGTCCTCCACGGATCCGACTTATTGCTCTTGAACGGAAAGGCTTCAAATTCTTTCTCCTAGAGGGCCAGTGGGCTGACAAGATGGCCCAAGGCGGAACCGGCCTAGGGGACCTCGTGCCGTCCTACTTGGACCAAGAACTGCAAGGTGAGGCACCCCTAAGCCGTAACACCATCAGTTGACTAGTGATACAATAGCCCCCGGTCGCAGCGTAGCTCGTATCGCCAGAGACCACGCATGACCAAGTTGTTAGAAGGATTAACGAGCACTCATACTCATACGAGTGCGTCTACAAACTTGTCCACACTCATACCACAAAATAGTAGAAGTCGGACACAAGCCATAGATTTAACATAACAGAAGACGAGCAATGGTATGAGCGCGTTCGATCATACCGCAAATCAAACCAGAATCACAACTCATGCCGGTTCACAAAAGTGTTTCATTTGAACAGGTCTACATCACGCATCAAACATACCTGCCAGTATATGCCGGAAGATTAAAAAGTCTTTAGCTCCTTTAAGAAAAACTTTACCTAGAATGAAACATCTAAATTGTTTTTCCTAGCTTGTCTTATATTTACTAATTGGAGGCACCTTTAAATTCGTCTCATTAATCCACATCATTAAAATTAATTCCATCGTTGGATTGTAAAACTTGCGGACAGGATAGAAAGAAAACTTACGTAATACAGATTGTCCAATCCCACAAAAAAAAGCTTCTGACACGTCTAATGTTGTGAATGGATCAAATAAAGCATCCAACCGTTCCTCTACAAAAAAGAAGGGAAGCCTCCGTCCCCTCAAAAACTTCCACGAAAAAAGAAAAAAACAAAGATCCTATTGATTGCCCGTAAGCCACCATCCCGTTAAACACTCCCACGAAAAAGGAAACGATCTATGATACTGTTGATTGCCCGTAAAAGTTTCCATCAATAAAATATTATGTGAACTGAAAGGAAAAAAACTGCAGAATAAAATCTCCACGGACTCCTCTATTTTGACGCTGTCTCCTCCTTCCCTTCAATCCTGCTCCACTACCAATCTCCCACGAAAAAAGAATAAAAAAATCTTGATGATTGCCTGTAAGCCACCACCCCCTTAAAAACTCCCACGAAAAAGGAAAAGATTCATGATCCTGTTGATTGCCCGTAAAAGTCTCCATCAATAAATATTCTGCGAACTCAAAGAAAAAACTGCCGAATTAAATCTCCATGGACTCCTCTATTTTGACGCTGCCTCCTCCTGCCTTCAATCCTGCTCCACTACCAATGGCCGCTGGAGGCAATTTTTCTTCATCAAATCAGGTGCAAATCTCACCTTGCAAGCAATCCATCAGCTATTACGTTCCTCCTCAAGTTTTCAATCTCAAATTTGAAGTACAGCAACCCATCGTGTGTTTGTATATGATTTCGCCTCATGGTGCTGATAACAAGTATGATCCAATCAAGCAATCTAAGCAGTATATTCCACTACATGATTTTACCTCATGATCATATGTTCATTTAGCAAATACAATCTACTCAAACATGCAAGTCTAGGGCTGCTGATTGTGTTCCTCTTCAACCGTTCAATCTCAGTATTCTAAGTCTCTTACAACATGTATATTCCAGCACCTTAATTTATCCCACAATAGTTAATTTCGCAGAAGGAGGAGTTGTACGGCTGTTTGAACTTTGAAGCAGAAGGAGCCAAGTGTCGCAAGTCAGCAGTTTTGCAGTTATAGTTTTCTCGCAATTCAATCTAACATACATCTAATTTATTTTTCTACGTGGTAGATCAAAAAATAAAACTCCCATGTTTTGTGGATTCTATATATTTTTCCAAGGGAGATTGAAGCCGACGTTTGTTAATTATACGGATGTGAAGTTGGTCGAGACTAGCGGCCAGATGAACCGGCAGAGTGCGCCAAGAAAAGACTTGGTTCCAGTTAAGACTCAAGATTAATGGACATAGTCAAGGAGATCATGAATGTAGGAAATCATATTAGGTTAGATGCTTATTTATTTATTTTGAGGAATAAATTATTTTTAAAAAAACAGTACAGTTTCGATTTCTTGGGTTGGCCCCATTAGGCAACTTAAATTATGGTTCAGTTTTCATTGGCAAGTTTTGTTGGTACAGATAGCACAGGGCAACCGATCAATGCCCTCAATAATGAGTACTCCATTACATCATTTTTCTGATACACCGTGTACAAGAAAAAAACATTTGACAGGTGTCCTACGCAAAAGATAAATGTAAGCACATAAAATTTTAATTATTAAAGTTTTCCATAATATTTATAACCAATGAACATCCATGTGATATAAGAAAATGCAGATCTATCCTACATCTCCACAAGTAATATTTTTTCAAATTTAAATACAGTCAAATTTTGTACTGCTTACTAATCCTAATAAACAATCTAACAAAAGAGAGCATGTCGTTCTTCTGCAAGGGAAAGGCAGATCTGCTTTACTAATTTCATGAAGCGCAGGTAAGAATTTATTGGTTACCACAAGAACTTCAAATCTGAATAATATGTGGCTCTCAAGGTATGAGAAAATCACAAATGGATTTATTAAGGATCTATTGGTTAAGACAAGAACTTTTAATTGCCAAAGTATCACAAACGTTGATAAAAAACCGTGCATGTCCATTGTTGTATATAGAAACAAATTATTTTACAATGAAACAAAACTTCGTGAAATTAATTCTATGTTCTAGAGGGAGGAGTTCTGTTTTCTTATATATGCTGCTATATGGCACTTGATCCAATACGCCTTTTTAATCTTATATGTCACAAATACATAAAACATGCACCTGCTTTTCAATTTGTAACCGTGTTGTCTACATATATAATAAAAATAATACATAACAATGTGTTCATATTATAGTGTCCAAGATTTCTAATTCATACCAACTTTGTCATATTTATATTAGAAGTGCTAGCCCGTGCAAATGCACGGGTTGATGACTAGTTTTTCTAAAGCAGAAAATATCTAAACAATCATTCGCCAAACTTCAAAAATACCGCATGCCTGTTTTCCCCAACAAAATTAAAATTTCAACGGGGACGCAGAATGGAGAAAAGTTAACCCGCCACTCGGCCTATTTTTGATAAAAAATTGACTGATGAATATACGGAATACCCACTCTGCATTTAACCTATTTTTTTTTCTATTCATCAGTTTTACTGAAATTCTTTCTTATTATTGTTCCCACCGTGCAACATTAACTTGCTTATTTATCCAGGAAATCTTGTGCACTCCGGTGAAGAACATTTCTGTACTGGAGTCTTTCAAGGGCCTGACTAATCCTATCTAAATTCCTCAATTTCTGTTTCAGCTTTATCTGATTACAAAATCAGCACCTCATCTGGCTAGTTATTATGATTTGCATCTAGTAGCAGCCAAAACGTTGTCAGGTCTGTGGTTTGTTACCTGCATCAAACAACTATCCAAACTTCAGTTCGCATGTTGTCTGCTCAACTCCAACTGGAAGAATTCTTTTGGCTTATGAACAGAGCAACATGTAACGAGCTCGACTACAGAGGGAAAGATCAAGGTTACATTGCCTGTAAAATGTTTCGGCATGGTCAAGATCTAATTTGGAATGTTTGACTGCAGGACTTCTGAAGCTCAATTTGTAAGCGGCCACGCAGGGAGAGGTGGAGGATGATTGGGAATCCTAGGTGCAGTTCATCATAGATTCAGTTTCCCGCAGCTTGATAGGAATAAGCTTGAACTGAACTTCACAAGGAGGTTAAGATACATCGCTGAAAATTACAGATCAACGGAAAATTTCAGATGACACAAGAGAGAATTTACAAGTACAGCGTATTTAGCCGTGACCTTCATAGGCAGGGAGCAAGCATTCGCAAGATCAATTGCAGTCATAGGTAGAACAAGAGATTCAAATGACTGCAGCCATAGATAGAACAGCCGACTGAAATGATTGGATCTTTAGCCATTCTCACAGAAATCACCGGTACAATGTCACCCTTGTTCGACGAATCTGACAGGCACTACAGACTAGCAGGCATTACATACAGGGTCTCATCTTAGTCCATGAGAAATGGATCTAAGTAACACTGGCTAGGCTATGGGGACGGTTACTCCTTGGTGGCGGCGGTCTTCTTCTTGGGGGACTTGGTTGTGGTCTTCTTCTTGGGCGACTTGGCCTCCTTCTCGGCGGCGGCGGGCGACTTCTTGGGGAGCAGCACGGAGTTGATGTTGGGGATCACGCCGCCGTGGGCGATGGTGACGCCGGCGAGCAGCCTGCCGAGCTCCTGGTCGTTGCGGACGGCGAGCAGCAGGTGGCGCGGGATGATGCGGGTCTTCTTGTTGTCCTTGGCCGCGTTGCCGGCAAGCTCCAGCACCTGAGATTCAAAAAAGAAATCTGTCAGTCATCCGTCGAACAGGACAACAACACGGCAGAACAGATGCTCGAGAACGGGGAAGGTCGGTTGTTACCTCGGCGGCGAGGTACTCGAGGACGGCGGCGAGGTAGACGGGGGCGCCGGAGCCGACGCGCTGCGCGTAGCGGCCCTTCTTGAGGTAGCGCCCGATGCGGCCGACGGGGAACTGAAGCCCGGCCTTCACGGAGCGGGTCACCGCCTTCTTCCTGTCGCCGCCCTTCCTTCCGGCCATCTTGCTTGCTGCTTCTCCGGCAACGAGGACTCGCTAGGAGTGGTGTTGGCGGCGGTTTCGCTGGACTCGCTAGGAGTGGTGGCGGCGGTTTGTGTGTTGGAACGGCGGCGTGGGCGCGTGTTTTATGGGGAAGCAGGAGGGGGGAGCGATCCGCGTGACATGCTGCGCTCACCGTTGGATCTTGGCATGGTGGACGGTGGAGATTAGTACGGGGCGCGATCCGTGGGATGGTCCTACCGACCAATCAGAGCGCAGAGATTTTGTTTTAGCACTTATTCACTTTCTGCGCCAGAAATCAAATTTGGCTCTACTGAGCATACGCTCATGCGCACACAAAATGTATTTTGCAAATGTAAAAACAAATAGATGTGTTCATTGTCACACCAAAATGCTATTTGCAGTTTTTTGGGTAAAGGCTTAAACATTTTGACTTGCACAAAAAAACAAGTCGAGCGACAAATGTTATCTCCGAATTTTTTACTTAATTTTATTTTTATTTTTCATTGATAAAGCAATGCTATCACTTTCATATGAGTATAGGAGTTCATGCATATGGGAGTGCAAGGCGACAGGAGGAAAACATTATCACGTGAGCTTCAGAACTACTCTTTCCGTTCTAAAATACTTGACTTCCATTTGTTTAAAAATGGATGTACCTATATACTAAAACATGTTTAGATACATTTATATTTTAATAAATGGAAGGCATGTATTGTGGAACGGAGGGAGTACTTCCCACATGCACTCTTTGATGTTATGGTTATAATCCCAAGTGCAAATGCTATTGCAGCACTTTTCAAAGTGGAGGTGGTTAGAGCATCGACAACCAGACTCGCTAATTTGACCTCTCAAACGTCTGTGGACGCGCCCGGACAGTGACCGGGCCTGTCTGTTTTGTCCCCTCATATTTTTCTTCCAAATAACCACGTATCTCAAATCTTTCTCCCCACTTTTGAGTTATTTCAACAAGCACCTTACGCGCGACCTCGCAGAGCACGTAGCAGCGGAACACGGTGGCAGGACCTTTGAGGATGGCAATTTTACCTATGGGTACGGGTACCCATGGATATCGTACCCGCATGGGCAGGATATGAGCACAATTTTATACCCGCGGGTAGTACATATACCCTACCCGTTGAGTCATGGATAGGGCACGGATATAGCCTCTTACCCATGGATATACCCATACTCTATCTGTTTATACTGACATGTGAATCTTACCTGTGATTCACAAGTGTATGTACGATAAACTTGTGTCGTGAGCTTGTGAACCTAGGTTAAAGTTGTCATCAATTATCAATTTGAGTTGAGATAATTGTCATTTACTCATCTATCTGTTATTGAGTTGAGATCAATGTTTTTTTTGTCAAATGTGCTATAAAGAATGCAAAATTGCGAATAACTTGTGTACACTATTTGATCTACCCGTTGGGTACCCAATGAGTATGGGTACATGTAAAGTTTCATACCCATCAGTACGGGTATGGGTAGAATTTTATACCCATTAACTACATGGGCATGAGTATGGGTATGATATTACCCTAACCGTCCCATACCCGACCCATTGCCATCCTTTTGCACTTCTAGTTGATCGACTTTTGAGAGATAACATCAAAAAAATTACATAGGACAAGAAGTGTTTTGCGGACGCGCTTATTTGTTACGCCTCTAACTGCGAATGGAAGTATCTGTGTCATGATCGCGACAATCAAGAGACTTCAACCCGCTGAACATTTGTTCGTTAACCTCACATATCTGCATATACTCCGTAAGTAAGTGGAACCAGCTTTGATACCTTGAAGGCACTTGAAAACTTGTTTGAGCTCCTTCTCATCTAGAGTAAAGCGAGTGTGTGGTGGGGAGAGGGGAGGGAGTTGTCATCCTTGAAGTTTGGAAATATTTTTGCACATGACTGTTTTCTCTACTCACGATATATGTGCAACTAAACCTCACATATCTGCATATACCAAGGTCTTCCAAGTCCTATCTTGCCTTCAACCCATCTTTTTGTTCTTTTTTCGATCTGTCAAACTATGTGCCACGCAAACACTCGCAGACATTCTTTGTGACATCAAGACAACGAGGCGTATCGAGGACTATCCAACAGGACAAGCCCCAAAAACCAGACTCTGTTTTTCATACTTTTAGCAATGACTTCTCTAGGGCCTTTCAGTTCTATCCTGACTTAGGGCACTACTTCCATCGTTCAACATGTGGTGGATTTTTTCTTCGCTCCTTGTACGTGGCTTTAATCGGAATTGAGTTTTACCGTCGAACAATAATCTTTGCAGGTTATCCACTTCATGATTGTGAAGCCACCTTCGACGCCCCATGAACACAATTTTGCAAGAGCTGGCTTTTGATGTCTCGTCAAAAGTTGTATCATCCATACACTTAACACATTTGCAGTGTCCATGGCATACCTGGGAGGAGACATATCCATAACCGAGATAGCGCTGCACCATCGTGATCAACGCAACTCTTATAGGGAAATGATCCCCTTCGTTGGCATCCCAGGTATTGATCCCTCCAGCAGCCCATGATGTGTACATCATCCTTCAATAGCCCGAGATACAAGTTAATATTGTTCCCTGGTTGTGTCAGCCCTTGAATTAGCATAACCATGTGTATATATACTCCCGCTTTATGTAGAGCCATGGGGTTGTATAACCATACAAACACACGCCATGTGTTATGTTATGTGCTAATTCCCAAACGAATTTAGTCTATCTGTACTCACATCCATCCCGGAGGTTCCCTGATTTTGCCGAGAATTCATGGTATTCACACTTGAGTGCTTTTCATATGTCTTACACATATGCATAGTTTTCGCTTGTTTCATAACATAATTACGTTGTTTATTCATAGTTTTGGCACCAAATTTTTATTATTTTTCTAAACTAACCTATTAATTCGGTCCAAGGGCAATATGTTGTTTTATATAATTTTGGGGCTTTTAAGTAAAATCAATTTTCACAGCTCAAAGGGGGGGGGGGGATTCCTCAAAATGATTAAAGTCCAGAAGCTTCGAGAGGCACCTAGCCCCGCCTGGAGAGTCCTATGGGCCCCATGATGCGAGGGGTGTCCGCGTGGGCCCCACGGGACTCCGCTCCACCACCTCTCGGCACCTCCTCCTTTACAATTGCTTGAAAAACCAATTTTATATAGAGGTAAACAATTCACAGCCACACCTCTATGTCCCACCGCGATCCAATGCATTTTCCTATACTCTTCATGAGGGAATTCGTCATGGCGACCATCAACATAAACCTTGCTACTACCATAATTTCACATGAGTAGTTTTCTTTGGACTACGGGTACATGGGAGTAGCTAGATGACAATCCGTGCTTGTTATTCAATATAATGTTTAGATTTTTTTTAAATCATATTGTTAAAAATATATTTGGAACTTAAAAAATGTTCAAATTTTGAGAAAAATGTTTGTATTCTTTTAAAAGTTTTGATTTTTTCAAAAAATGAATGGGATTTCTAAAAATCATTAAAAATAGAAATTAACTAATATTTCAAAAAAATGTTCAGCACTTTAATTTTTTTTGTGTTTTCAAGAAAAGTTCACAAGTTCAATAAAATGTTATCAAAATTTGAAAAATGGTTGCTACATTAGCCCGGTCGATATAGTGCATCTGTTGCTAAGATAAATTGGCTCGCTACATACAGTACACTGGTTTTCTAAAATTCATCAGTTCACTATGATACATCAGCAAAACAACTCTATCATTTTCGGGCTTGCTACAATATAATGCTAATGAGCCGGGCCATCAAAACGCGCATGGTGCGCGTTGCCTCCGGTCAAATAGGAGGTCCCATTAGGAACAAAGGCTCTATTTCGCTCCCTAGTAGGCTGACCCAGTAGTAAGTTTGCTCGTTTATTCGTTTTGTTTGTTTGTTACTTTTTTATGCTTTCCCGTACCAAAAAATATTTTAGTGAGTCGACTACTACGCTAGTGGTGAGGCTAGGCACATGACACGAGAAATTCAACTCGACGGTCCGGTGCCAATAGAAGTCGCTTACTCTTCATGCCATATCCTTAAAGTAAAGTATCTATTAGCCTAGTGTACCAACCACGTGGTACGGCGGGCACTCAAAGACCTGAAGAATGAGGGCCCACCCCACCCAAGAGCGCTTATGTCATATGGGAACTCTCGGCTGGAAACAATCCTTATGGTTTTTATATCTGGTTAGAATAACAAGAAAGAATTTAAATCCAGCTGGTTGGTGAGGTTCGACGAGCACTTGTTGGGTTTAAGATTCATTTTTTGTTAAATGTTACAACCTAAATGCTGAACTATTGACCCTACTTGTTTGGAACGTCTCGCAATAAGCGCTCATAGTCCTTGTTAGGAGTTGAAGATGCTCTATATTGGGCAGTGCAACGCTTTGTCTCGCTTCTACAAGACCGACGGCACCTCGCCTTAAGCACGACGTATGGTGGGCCAACCTAATAGTGTTAGGTTCGTTAGTTTCATTTGTTTCATTGTTTTTTTCTTTCCCTTCTTATTTTTACCTTTTTATGATTTTGGAAACACAATAATATACACTTGAACTTTTTAAAATACCGCTCTAGCATTTAGAAAATGCTAACACAATATAAAACATTTGTTCGCATAATTTTAAAAAAATATTCATACTATTCAACAAGATGGTCGTGACAATATCAAAATGTTCGTGTGTTTCAAAGAAATGTACTTACCATTTTTTTAGTGTCTGAACAAAGGAACAAATATTTGCGTGTATTTTTAAAAATCGTTTCATTCAAAAATTAAATTTTAAATTTTAAAAGCTGTTCACACATTTCAAAAATAAGTTTATGACAATTTTTAAAAATGATTATACAATGAATAAAAATGATCACATAGTTTAACTTTTTGTTTTCTATCATTGGAAAAATTCCCGTGAATTTGCAAAAAGTTTAAAATGTAGTCATAAAAACATTCAAACCTATATTTCAGAAAATGTTTATACATTGTACGAAAATTCTTCATTTATTAAAAAAAATGTTTCATATTATTCAAAATTATAGTCAACATGTGTTTGAAAAATATTTAAATTGTTTTCGTAGCATGTATTTGCAAAATGTTTATCATGTATATGATACACAGAAAAACAAAAAATAAAAACTGCAAGAAAGGTTCTAAAACCCAATCTGTAGAACCACCATAAAATGGGTTTAATGAACTGGCCCACTAAGATGTGAGCACCCCGAGCGCCAGAGGTGAGTTCATGCTAGATCCTTAGAAACTTAGACGAGATCAAAACTGGGCAGAAGATCGACTGGTTGTATATAGTCGTTCGGAACACGTCACCGAGGTGTGACTAGGTCACACACCTCCATGTATTAGGGAATTGTTGCCTCTTTGATTGTAACCCAATAAATATGGAATAAAACTCCCTTTTCATCGCAAAAAACATAAATATATTTTTTGAGAGAAACAATAACAGAGATATAGCCTTTGCGAATGGCGCTGTTATATTGGGCAGAGGGAGAGAGCAATCTCTATCGGGCCACCGTCCAACTGAGTTGTCATAATTACAAGCGGGCCTCAATGGTGGTATAGTGTTCAACACATGCGCCGCCAACGTATGTTCTATTTTGGACCAGCCCATGTATGCAATGCGAAGGTATAGCTAACTGGAAGGCACTAAATTTGAACTTAAACAACGACAAGAAATTGAACGGAGGGACTAGCTGAGTCCATACATTGAGAAAAAAACTTGAGCACCAGATGCGAGTGGCCGAGCATGAGTGAGTCTCTTCACCCCCAATGTTTTTATGTCCTTTGTAGCTTTTATAAGTACAATGTAAAATAAATAAGTTAAAAAATAAAAATCTTTGTGCTACAAATGTTTTCACACAGATGAACCTTTTATGTGATTTATAAAGTGTATCTGATAATGTTCATGGCCTTCAAAACATATTTGTATGGTTTAAAAAATGTTCATGCAGATTTAAACAATTCAAGTTTTTTTTTATTAATCATGCATTTCTTTATTATTATTAAAGTAACCTGATAAATGTTTCATGTATTTTATATAGTACCATTTAAAAAAAATGTTTGCTCATTCTGAAACATGTTCATGAAGTTACAAGAAAGTGTTCATATAATATTGAAATAAATTCACACATTAAAAAATATCCAAATAGATTTAAAAAGTGTTCTTGTAATTTATGTTCGGTTTTTTTGAGTTCTAATGTAATTCTAAAAAGTGTTGGCATGTTTAAAATAAATGTTCTTAATTTCTATAAGTGTTCAATTCTTAAAAGTTATTCATGTAGTTATCAAAAGTGTTGCTGTGTTGAAAAAGTTTTTATGTTTAAAAGTGACGGGTCTTTTGAAAAGTTTTCTTATAAAGTATTCACCTATTTTAGAAAACATGTATGTGCCATTTTAAGAATGTTTCACGTTTTATTCAAAAAATTATGTATTTTGGAAAACATTGTTATATTTATAAAAAGTATTAAAAATCCGAGACAAAACAAAAACAAATAAGAGAAAGCTGACGAGAAAGTAAAAAAGGAAAACTTCAAAAGAAGACAAATGGGAAAAATAAATAGAGACAACAGAGGAAAAATAAAAAAATGAAACAATAAAATGGAATTCGGCAAAAGAAAAATATAACAAACAGAAAAATATAGTGGAAAACCCATATAAATCCACGAAAACAGCATGAAAAACAAGAGAATCGTACACAAAAACTATATCCTTAGCACAAGACCTTCCCTGGACTCGGTACTAGTTTTGGTTGCAAGCGATTTAGCGGAGAATCGGTTGCAATAGAATCGATGTGTTTAATTCCAAGTTTTTTTGAATGAGATTTGTACCTGTTGTATTTGCATGGTGGTTACCAATTTTACTTTCAGAAAATATATTTTGTTGATGGAACGAAGTGAAACATCGCTATATCAGTTTTCTTACATGAGCATGGTTGCTATCTTTATTTCTCAATGTTTGTTTCTCTTTAGGTCAATCTAAATTAGTACCTTATCTGGCTAGTGGCTCATAAATCATAAATCTGGTTTGTGGTTTGTTACGTACTACCTGACGCCGGCACTACTCTTACCGGAAGAATTTGTTTGGCTTGGGTGGGAAAGATAAAGGCGACTTTAACTGCAAGAATGTTTTGGGATGGCTTTTTTGGTTCGCTGGCACATGCTTGAGCACTGTAATTGCCATGTCTGTCAGCTAAATTTCTGAAGCATCATAATTTTTTAATTTCAGCACGTCTAAGATGGTGGTGCGGACTGACAGAAATTTTACAATCAGTGTCTGAAATGGAGCGCCATAATTTAGAGAGCAAAGAATTGGGGAAATTTTCAGATGATAAAAGTGGGAATTTAGTACTAGAAAACAGCACAGGTAGCAAGGATTCACAGGAGAGTTAAGATCTGAACGATTGCATATTTAACCATTCCTACAGAAATCACAGACACAATGTCACCCTTGCTCAGCGAACCTAAGGACAGGGCCACTACTCATCTAACTAACCAAAAGACTGCTCATCTTGTCCATGAGAAATGGATCTAAGCAACAATGGCTATGCTATGCGGAATTCTACTCCTTGGCGGCGACCTTCTTCTTGGGGGACTTGGCGGTGGTCTTCTTCTTGGGCGACTTGGCCTCCTTCTCGGCGGCGGCGGGGGACTTCTTGGGGAGCAGCACTGAGTTGATGTTGGGGATCACGCCGCCGTGGGCGATGGTCACGCCGGCAAGCAGCCTGCCGAGCTCCTGGTCGTTGCGGACGGCGAGAAGCAGGTGGCGCGGAATGATGCGGGTCTTCTTGTTGTCCTTGGCCGCGTTGCCGGCGAGCTCCAGCACCTGCGATTCAACCAAGAACCAGATCGGTCAGTCATCCGTCGAACAGGGCAAGAACAGAGTATCAGAGGGTCGAGGAGGGCGGCAGAGATCGGCGCATACCTCTGCGGCGAGGTACTCGAGGACGGCGGCGAGGTAGACGGGGGCGCCGGAGCCGACGCGCTGCGCGTAGCGGCCCTTCTTGAGGTAGCGCCCGATGCGGCCGACGGGGAACTGAAGCCCGGCCTTCACGGAGCGGGTCACCGCCTTCTTCCTGTCGCCGCCCTTCCTTCCGGCCATCTTGCTTGCTGCTTCTCCGGCGAACTGGAAACTACTCGAGATGCGGGGGCGGCTGCTCTGGATTGGAATGCTCTGAGATTGTGTGTTTCGACGGCGGCGAGAGCGCGGGTTTTATTGGCAGGCGGGAGCGTCGCTGGCGGGGGGAGCGATCCGCGTGATGCGGTGCGCCAGCCGTTGGATGTGTGGGGAGCGGGCGGTGGAGATCAGTTTGGGGGCACGATCCGTGGGAGGGTCTAATCGGCCAATCAGAGAGCAGGGCTAGCCTGGTGTATTGTGTTTTGTACGCATCCATGCCTGGGTAGCTATTATCCAGCAATAAAATAATCGGTGGCCTGTGACTCTACGGGATAACATGCGAGGAGAGGCTCGATTAGTACCCAGGCATGAGCCAGGCTACCTACTTGCTACGCTTGGACCAGGCTAATAATTGTACAAGGTTGGTGGCCCATGTGACCCGCGCTATATAAATAAAGGTGGGGCCGGGGCACGACTTACGAGGTTAATCGCTGCCACAATCCCCATCGACACTCCCTACCGATCTAGGGTAAGCGCGGTGTTCACGGGAACCACACCACCACTGCCATCTCTCTGCCACCGCCACCATCGCCCTCTCCACGATGGCCTCCGGCTCGAGCTCGTCAGCACCAGGAGAAGGTAGGACTACCGGATCGATCTGACCTAACCGATCCTCATGATCTATCAATGGTATCAGCCAGATTGGGTTAGTCTTTTCGGTAGAAAGAAATCATAGCAAAAGTAAATCCCTCCCAAAGAACCCTAAAAAGACAGGGCAAAGTTTTCACCGGAGAAGGGCCTCGGGCCTCGCCGGCAAAGAGCGCCGCCATCATGGCCGCGCCTATTCCTCTCGATCCGGACGCGCATGGGCAAGCCGAGGCGTCGGACGAAGAACCTACCCCGAAAAGGGGCAAAGAACACCGCAGCCAAACCGCTCGACGGCGGTGCGCTCATCGCAAGGGGACGCTTGAATGGCTGAGGGGATGGATGGCCACAGATCATCAGAGAGTGCTCCACCATCGTAGAAGACAAGGGGAGCAGAGGAGATCCTCGTCCGCGCTTTTTCCTCTCTCTGTTGCTGGAAGTGGAGAAAGAAGCAGGAGGGGATGGAGGAAAAAGAGAGGCGCGGCGTGGCGTGGTGGCCCTTCTACATCACGCGTGACCGACCCAAGAAAGTGAGCCACCCATTGCGAGCGAGAAAAAAGAAGGGGTAGGCGAAGCCCTCTCCAGAGGAAGGGAGGAAAAGAGGAGGGAAAAGAGCTCGCAAGGAGCGGTGGCTATTATTATTGAATTTTAAAGGTGCATTTGTTTCTAATATTTTACCCAACGGTAATATAGATTTAATTGCATAGACAATTGTATGTTTAATTTGACCAACATTAGATTAATGCATATGATTGTTATACCTCAGCAAAATGGAGTAGCTGAAAGGCGCAACCATACACTTATGGATATGGTCCATAACATGATGAGTTATTCCAACTTGCCATTGGGATTATGGATGGAGGCGCTTAAAACCACCAAGCAAGTCGGTGCCCAAAACACCATACGAGCTAAAGGCCCAAAGGTATCACACCCCGAGTATGTTGATTTCAATAGTGATGAAGATGACTTGTTAGGTGATGATGATTTACTTGTTGACAACTCTAGTGATGAATACTATGACGAAACATCAAATAATCATGCTAATCAAGATAAGACGAGTGACAATGATAAGGAGAAGATTGAGCACCTAACTAAAGAACTAAACACTCTTAAGTTAGCTCATGAAACTATCTTAGGAGATCATCGAGAACTTTTAAGGACTCATGAGAAGTTACGCTTTGAAAAGCTCAACCTTGAGCAAGAGCATGAGTTTTTAAAGGCAATCAATGATTATCTTCGCAAGAAAAGTTCTTATTACATTGCCAAGTGTTTACTCTTATCTACTTACATGCCTCAAGTCAAGTCTAGTAATAAGAACAAGAAAGATTCTTCTTCTAGTAGTTACAATAATCATGCTAAATCCAATGTTGTTGCTTCTAGTAGTTCTCTTGATTCCACTGATGATTCTCTTAGCCAAGTTACACTTGAGCAAGAAAATAGCCTTTTGAAGGGAATTATAGAGAAAGGTGTTTACAAGAGCCTTCTTTGGGGAGTAAGCAATTGAGGAAATTGTACGCAAGCAAGCAAGGGACGGAAGAACCAAGGTGTTGGTTTTGAACGAAAGTTCAATGCCAATGGAGTTGACCGGAAGAAAATCAATACCCCAAGACGAAGTTTGTTCCTCAACAAGAGAAGTATGATCCTACTTCTTTCAAAGGGACACAAGCTCAAGATGATCTTCCACCACAAGACCACAAGCAAAAAGGCAAGGACAAGCTTCAAGAGGAGATTGATGCATTTGAAGAAGCTCCTAAGGCCTTGGTCAAGTGGGTTCCCGAGACTACATCAAGTTCTACTTCATCAAGTACGACTACAACTCCAAGGATTCCCATCAAGATGATGTGGATCCTGAAGAAGAAGAACTAGAGAGTTCTTGAGGGTGACTCCGCCAACATACTTCACTTTTATCATTTTGGCGAGGACAAGTGCAAACAACTTCCACATCTTGCACTAGTTCAAGGAGTCACAAACCCTCTTGTTGGTAAGACAAGGGACAAGGTAACCTAATGCATTCATGGACATCATCTTGTGTGTGCATCACTCTATGTCTATGGATATCCTTGTTTGTTCCTTGTGGGACTAACCCGTGTAGGTATTGAAAGTGCAACTCACTCCAATGGATTGCTCCAAATGATCTACATCAACATTGAGCATCCACATCTTCAACACCTACATGAAGTCATCATCGACAAAATCCAAGGTTAGTTCAACCCTCTTATGGGGGATCACACATCTAGGGGGAGCTTTACTCTAAGAATTGAGCTAAAGCAACTCTAATGGTGTGAACATAACAATGCTTTATGTAAAAGTGGCAACCCCACTTGTGCTTAAACGATGAGTATGACCTATGATCAAATGTTCTCATTTGACTCCTAAGTCAATATACTCATATATAGATGACCTAGTCATCGCCAATTGTTTGATAGATGCTTGAATTGTTTGTGCATGCTTTGTCACATATTTCATTTGCCATTTTATTGTGTGAGCATGTTGGTTTAGGGATGGCAATGGGTACCCATTACCCGCATACCCGGTGGGTAAAAACCCTATTAGGGCAAGAGTATGGGATAAAAGATTACCCATGGGTACATAAATAGGAAAATATTAAACCCATCGGGTATTGTGGGTATGGGTATGGAATATCATAACCCATACCCGTGTACCCATAGACCCACAAAAATATATTAAGTGGGCCTTCACTATTCATTTATCTAATTTAACTTGCCACAAAATGAGTCTAATCCGCACTCCCATTGACTACATGAGTAGGCCCCACGTTGGCAATAGGTAAATGGTAACATGGAAATGAAACATAATGGCGTAATCTAATCCCACAAATCTCTCCTTCTCTCCTAGATTAACGTGATTAGGTAATGGTGAATAATGAATACGTGATCACATCCCATATTTAGATAGATATCCTCCTCATCTCCTCGTCTCATCTCGTCTCCTCACCACCTTGCCCATTGCTAGTCGCCGCCGCCAGCCGCCTCCACCGCTCATCCTTTCGCCTGTTGTTAGCGCCTCCAGTCGATCGGACGCCATGGACCTTGCGGATGTCTCCTCACCACCTCGCCCATTGCTAGTCGCCGCCGCCAGCGCCTCCAGCTGCTCACTGCCACCCAAACCAAAAGTCAAACTTGGCCCCACCGATTCTATCTATCCGGCGCCACCGAGTTCAGATGTCATAGCCACTGCAACAAACCCTAATCAAATCGGTCTCGCCGATAGGGATCTCGGTCTCACCGAGATGGGATTGTAATCTCTCTGTTTCCCTTCGTAACGTTTTGGTACAACCGAGATGAGCGATCGGTCCCACCGAGATTGCAATGCAAACTCTCTGTTTCCCTTTCGTAACGTTTCGGTCCAACCAAGATGAGCAAACCGGTCCCACCGAGTTTGCCTGACCAACTCTCTGGTTAGCTTATTACCAAAATCGGTCTCACCGAGTTTGTGTAATTGGTCTCACCAAGATTACGTTATGCCCTAACCCTAACCATATCGGTCCCACCGAGTTGACATGTCGGTCCCACCGAAAATCCTAACGGTCACACTATTTGCTAAATCAGTCCAACCGAGTTTCACGATTCAGTCCCACCGAGATTGGTAAGTTGTGTGTAATGGTTAGATTTTGTGTGGAGGCTATATATACCCCTCCACCCACTCTTCATTCGTGGAGAGAGCCATCAGAACATGCCTACACTTCCAACATACATTTTCTGAGAGAGAACCACCTACACTTGTGTTGAGGTCAAGATATTCCATTCCTACCATATGAATCTTGATCTCTAGCCTTCCCCAAGTTGCTTTCCACTCAAATCTTATATCCACCAAATCCAAACTCGTGAGAGAGAGTTGAGTGTTGGGGAGACTATCATTTGAAGCACAAGAGCAAGGAGTTCATCATCAACACACCATTTGTTACTTCTTGGAGAGTGGTGTCTCCTAGATTGGCTAGGTGTCACTTGGGAGCCTCCGACAAGATTGTGGAGTTGAACCAAGGAGTTTGTAAGGGCAAGGCGATTGCCTACTTCGTGAAGATCTACCCTAGTGAGGCAAGTCCTTCGTGGGCGTGGCCATGGTGGGATAGACAAGGTTGCTTCTTTGTGGACCCTTCGTGGGTGGAGCCCTCCGTGGACTCGCGTAGCCGTTACCCTTCATGGGTTGAAGTCTCCATCAACGTGGATGTATGATAGCACCACCTATCGGAACCACGACAAAAACATCCGTGTCTCCAATTACGTTTGCCTTCTCAAACTCCTCCCCTTTACCTTCATATGCAATTGTTTTACATTCCGCTGCTATACTCTTAGAATTGCATGTGTAGGTTGATTGCTTGACTTGTGCTAAGTTGCTAAAATCTGCCAAGAACTAAATTGGGAAAAGGCTAGATTTTTATTTTGTCAAGTAGTCTAATCACCCCCCCCCTCTAGACATACTTTCGATCCTACACTCACCAACCCTACAAGCCCATGAAGAATATGCACCACCACCACCACCAGCAGCATCAGCGCCAGGGCCAGGCAAACACAAGATTGTCAGTACCTCTCAAACTCAGAACAAGACTCAGAAAGAACCAGGAGACCATAGTAAATTCAGAACAAAATTGTAATAAGGACAGAAATAACAATGGAGTCAAATCATCATCGCGGTGTTTTCACAAGTCCCTTTTAGTGATACTCTGTTGGTTTGCGGTTCTACATTCAGACTGTTTTTAGCTTCAACTCCATTTTGGGTCTACCTTAACTCAGTTCACAACAGTAATCCTACTTGATCAATATGTCCAACCCCCACTTAAAAAGGAAGCTAAATGTGGCTACATAGTTTGACCAAAATTTATGTTTCCAACAAGTAGAATCCTGAAGCTAAGAGTCGAAGAGGTGGGAGAGGGGGGGGGGGAGGGAGAAAAGAAGAGAAGCGAGCCTCCATGATGGCGCGGCTCATGGAGCCGCAGCTGAGCGCCGACAGCGGGCGAGATGCCCCTCATGGTCAGCCCCCTCAAAGAAGACTGGCCACAACAGAGTACAAAGACTCCGCTACCGCCAACCAAAGAGATCCGAACTGGTCAGACAAAGCAAGAAACCAGAGATCCATCCATCCATCCAAGGAAAGGAGAGCAGGCATGGGAAGGGGTGCACCATCCGTAGAAGAGGACCTAGTTGTAGACGGAGATGTAGAGCCGCCGCACCGCCGACCCGACGCCAGCCATTCTAGACTAGTTGTTCATCTTAGCGGCTTCCTTCTCGAACCTCTCGATCACACATTTGTCAATACCTCCAAGCTTGTAGATCAGATGGCCACTTTCCAGAGTCGACATGGCCAATGACCACAATGTTGATGTGAGTCTTCTCCTTACCCATGGCTGAAGCTAGCAAACAGAAACATCAAGGTAAGCAGGTGTTAGAAACAACAGATCCAAGTGAACAAGTGTCAACAAAGTAATATTCTATCTATTTGTGAGGTTAACATATGAAACAACCATCATACAAGTATGCGTTTAACGAGATGGAATTGCACTTGAAGCAATCTGAAAAGTGTGTACTTGTTAGATCTAATAATTATCATGTAATTACTACCGACAACAAACAAATCTAATCAATTCACCATACAAGTACATGATGAAGTTCATGCTGTCAACTCTTATAGAGAACTCACAGATCCTATAGAACCAGAAGTACTACACGAATCCATCCAACAACACATGCAACAAAGCACAGACATGATTCAGGAACATCTCGTGAGACCGAATCGGTAACAGAAACAGTTAAAACCTACAGATCAAGGCCACAACATGAGCTTATAGGCAGTCATCAAAATTACAGACGAAAAAAGGCATGCATCCAAGGTGTCTCAAATAAGACGAGCCCCAAATAAGACGAGCCATGGAAACCAAATGTGTCACAATCACAAGACGAGCCACAACTCAACACATGCCCCAACAAGACGAGCTATTCCCTTTGGAAACCAAACGCGTCAACAAGGGAATGGAAGGGATGGGGAGAAGATGGGCGAGATAGTGGCTACCTTGACGTGGGAGCAGCTGCGCTGTGGTGTCTCTAGCACTCCCATGGCGTCCGAGCAGAAGTAGACGGAGGAAGGAAGGACCCTGCCTCGATCTGGACCCTGTGTTGGTGCCGCTCTGCCTCCTCCGGTGGGTGTAGTCGCAGCAGGACCTCGCGGGCAGCCGCCTCTATGGGCCGCATCGCCGGCGGGATGGTCGGGGGCCGCGGACGCAGCGCCATCAGCATCATCCCACATGGCTGCTCGTCCGAGACCCAACCGAGGCCAGTGGGTGGCTCAGGCCCACGCCGTGGGGTTGGGGGAAGCCATGGCGCGCCGCCTGCTTGAGTTGCCGATGGAGGGCCACGCCGGCAGCCGGATCCAGCGCCCATCGGCGTTCTCACGGGATGTGGCACTCAAGAAAGAAGGGGAGAGTTGGGTGGCTGAGAGGGAGGCGACGGCGAGGGGAGAGGTGTGGCAGAGAGGGAGAGGTGCGGCTACAAGGGGGATCTGGATCGAGAGCAGAGTGGCGGCGATGAAAGGGAGGCGGCTTTGGAAGGGAGTGCGGCGTCGCCATCGATTCGATCTGAATCGGGGGAGTGGGAGTTAGGGTTTGGGAGGAAGGAGCAGAAGGAGGAGCGGAGGGAGGGATGGTGTGGGATGAATGGATGGATGGATGGATGTGGATGGATGGATGGATGGATGGATGTGTGCCATGTCATCTATCCGTGGCACACACCTTTCCACCAATGACAATTTAATTTTATTTTCTGAGTGTAAAAATGGTTTTTTAAGAACATATAAAATCTTTGATGGAAAATTGGATCATATTTTGTGAAAATGATCCAATATTGTGTACATGTGTGTATATTGGGATGGGAGTTTTATTTCTTTGCACAAAAAAATCATTTTTCAATTTTTGGAGTGCCAATAATCGGGTTTTTTGTGAAGGACCTAGCAAATAGTTGTTGCAAAATTGGACCAAACCATTTTTCTAAAATATTATGACATATTTAATGCACAATTGACAAAATGGTTGGGTTTCAAAAGTTCTGACCCACCTCTCGTGAAAAATACAAATTTCTGTCGATGCAGTTGGAAGCGGGTCAAATTTGAACTGCAGCTGCCTCATAGTTTGCTCTTTGTTTTTCCCAAAAATCATTTGTAGGTACAAAAGTATCTATTTCATCAGAGAAACACCAAAAGTTTTCCGAGACTCACCACTAGCTATGAACGGCCATGCCCGCCGTTTTGACCGCATTTTGAAACGGGCATGAAAAATTCAAAAAATTAGAAAACCTTCGCATTATGTCATTATATGTGGCCAAGTTACCATGAAAAATAATAAACTTGTAATACGGCAATTATTTTAAAAAAGTGTTCTCAGAAATGAGCTATCATGTGTGAAGATTCATGGCTTTCAACCCAAATGATCAATCTTATGGCCACATTCATGGCATAGTTTATTCAGATGATCTCATATTATGCACAAGGGTGCATATTAGAATGTCAAACAATGTTGCCTAAGGAAGTTTTCATTTTCTTTGGACGAAAAATTCATTTTCCATTTTCTGAGTGCCCAAAATGATTTTTTTGTGAAGGACCTACCATATATTTGTTGCAAAATTGGACCAAATCAATTTTCTAAAATACTAGGACATATTTAATGCGCAATTGACAAAATGGTTGAGTGTCAAAAGTTTTGATCCACCTCTCGTGAAAAAGACAAATTTCTGTTGATTCACTTGGAAGCGGGTCAAATTTGAACTGCAGCTGCCTTATCATTTGCTATTTATTTTTTCCAATAACCATTCTAGTTACATAAGTACCTATTTAATCAGAAATACATGGTTTTGTGGCGATACATCGAGGTTTGGACGGTGGCTGAGGGCCCCAACTCTAGAGCACGTAAACTCGCATGCCCGCCGCGTGGTCACCGTGTGACCGTGGCGTTGCCATGCGTTCTGGGCGGCCTAGTCATGTCTAGTGGGTTGGGCACTCCCCAGGTAGGTGCTAGGAAGAAAATCACAACATAAGATTCTCACGAGGAGACTGATCTATGCTCAAAAATGAATTAGCAGCCAAGTGTTTGATTAACAGTATGAGAAATGCACATGTCTAATGGGCGTGAGTTTTGGCTGAGGTTGATCAGTTACTAAGAAGACTATCTTCACAAATTTTCAGCTCAAAAGGAGGAGCCTAGGTGGTACGTGCTTTGCAAAGTACCGCACTGGACATAAATACGAATGTTGAAGCTGGGCTCAGAATAATGAATGGATTGAGCTGAAATTTGGTGGAGGATGGTTATTTGGGCATAGGAAAGCATTGTAGAAAATTGATACCATTTGGACATGCCAAAGTGGTACTTCCTTCACAATGCTCTTCTCTGGACAGAAACTTCAAAAAATTAGTGAGAGAAATTGGCTAAATGAAATGAGCTCAAATTTGGTGTAGGTAAGTTACATAGGCATATAGAATATGTGGAAAGAATTCAACTCATTAGGATATGCATAGCTAGTACTTCTTTCACAAAGGTTGTAGGTGGACAAAAACTTTGGAAATTTGCCGAGGAAGATTTACTGGCCAAATGGAGCTGAATTTTGTCATGAGGCAATGATTTGGATAGGAAAGAGTGCCCAAAATTTTTGAGGGCAACCAAGAATATATAAATATCACTTCCTTCACAATGCTCTTCTCTGGGCAAAAACTTCGGAAAATTAGTGAGAGAAATTGGCTAAATGAACTGAGCTCAAATTTTGTGTAGGTAAGTTACATAGGCATATAGAATATGTGGCAAAAATTCAACTCATTAGGATATGCATAGCCAGTACTTCTTTCACAAAGGTTCTAGGTGGACAAAAACTTTGGAAATTTGCCGAGGAAGATTTACTGGGCAAATGGAGCTGAATTTTGTCACGAGGCAATGATTTGGATAGGAAATAGTGCCCAAAAACTTTGAGGGCAATCAAGAATATATAAATAGAACTTCCTTCACAAAGTGTTGTTCTGAACAGAATAGAAAAATTAATATTGTTGAATTATTTTTGAACTAGGCAAGGAAGGTTTTTTACATATTTGACGAAGATATGACCCAAAGAATTTATGAGATTTTTTGGGGAATTTTGGGAACGACAGAAATATAGGTTGCTTCACAACCTAGGGCAAAAATTGACACATGGACATGACACATAGGCAAAACTGATGAGGTGGCACCTAGTCGTAGCAACCCACCACAATTTACAAGGTTATGACCATCTATATTGGTCATGATCTGCTTTATGACCATTCCGTGTAAGGAAATTATGACCTTTGTGACCAAAATGGTCGTTATTGTTCAGCGTTTGGAGCCCCCTGAACAGCTTTTGACCAATTGGTCTCAAATGGTCATAGATTTATGACTAATTCACCCACGGTCACTACGATAAGGTCATAAATGAGCATATTTCTTGTAGTGAAAATTACGGGCTGCTTTTTCCTCTTATTATTGTCCTCAAGGAAAGCTATATACAATCAGGAGGAAGATAAGCAGTTTTGGACAAAGGGAAGGTGAGAAACTAGTGGAGGCATATATAAGGTATCTTGAAATACTTCTCGCTTGCCCTGAACATCATTATCCCGACTTTTAAGTAGTCAGCTTCTTTTATGGTGGGCTTAATCGACAAAGTAAACAAGCTTTAGATCTTGCCTCTAAAGGTTCCTTTTTGGGAATCGAGATATCAGATGCTTGGAACTTACTTGACATGATGAGGTACAATGCTGAGAATTGGTACCTTTGTTCGAAGGAAAAGAGTAAAGTTGATCCTGTGTATGATAGCATTAAATCTTTCCTTAGAACTTCGAAAGTAAAAAAAATTACGTGTGAGCTAAATATTGGAATTGAACCCATGTTGCATGTTTTGAAAGATTTTTCTAAGTTCTTGAACTTGCCAAAGAAGAAGTACTTGAAATTCAGCAGGGAGTCTAAGGATATTTGCATGGTGGAAGCTATAAAGAAAAAAGACTACACCGACTGAAAGGTGAAAAGAAGCCTACCGCAAGCCCAATGGTAAAAAACTGAAGGGAACACCCTTAGAAAAGGAGAAGAGAAGGACAAGATGGAACAATATGGGATATCACCCTATGTTAATATAATGAAAGAACTTGTTGTACTTATACCGGTGGTGAATAAAGAGGTATATCTAGATAGGGATACCACTTCTTATCTCAAAGGGTGTACATAAGGTAAAATGGTAGGTAAGAAAATTTTATCATGCTCCTTTGGATGTAAGGCATATTTTGGGTTATGTGATCTCGGTTCACCGCTTAATATTATTCCTTAGTCTTTATGCTAAGATTTATGATGATATTGCTCCTTGCACCCTTGAGCCTGCTGACGTTATTATCAAGCTTGCAGATAAAACCGAAAGGAAACCTTGTGGCATCCTTAAAGATGTCAATATAATAATAGGCTCTCTTATTTATCCCATTAATATTTATGTACTAATGATCTCTGAGGATAAATATTGTCCAATTGTTTTTAGAACCACTTTTTTGAATGTTGCAGGAGCCTACATAAAGAAGAAACCCATCTCCATGAAGTGGGGAGGTGAAATGATAAAATTCCCATTTTCCTCTGTATTAAGTAAGCCATATGAAGAGGAGGCTCGGGATAATGAGGAGCAAGAATTAAATCAACTAGCTGAAATCCATCTCCAGGCACCAAAGGATGAGGTCGAACGGGTATTAGTAAGTCTAGGATCCTTATATGAAGATGAAGAGAAAGAGAAAGAGGAGATCGAAATGATAATGGATGCTACACCAATAGTATGTCTGTGCCTCAATAAAGTTTATGAAGCACTCAAGCAAAAGGGAGACGAGGATTTACCTCCTCCGACTTTGAAACCACTACCCAAGGGGTTAATGTATGAGTTTATGGATAATAAGAGAGATTTCCCTATTATTGTTAATGCCGACCTTTCAGGGAAAGAGAAAGAAAAACTCTTAGCAGTACTAAGTAAGCATCGAAAGGCTTTGGCTATTCAATCTGATATGTAAAAGAGATACATCTCTCTATATATTCTCATGCAATACCTATTGGAGAAGGGGCTAAGCCAGTTATTGAGAGCCAAAGGAGACTACATTTGGCATCGAAGAACGTGGTAAGAAAATAAATAATACGTCTCCTTGATGTAGGGTTAATTTATCCCATATCTGATAGCAAATGGGTAAGTCCGGTCCATTACATTCCAAAGAAAGGAGGAGTTTCCTTGGTAACTAATGAAAACGATGACCTAGTTCCCATTAGGGTTGTTGTTGGATATGGGATGTGTGTTGATTTCAGGAAATTAAATAAGTGATACGTCTCCAACGTATCTATAATTTTTTATTGTTCCATGCTATTATATTATCATTTTTGGATGTTTTACAATCATTTTATATCATTTTTTGGTACTAACCTATTGACATAGTGCCTAGTGCCAGTTGTTGTTTTCTGCTTGTTTTTTACATCACAGGAAATCAATACTAAACGGAGTCCAAACGCATCGAAACTTTTTGCGGATTTTTTCTGGACCAGAAGACACCGTATGGGCCAAGAAAGTACCTGAGGGGTGCTCTGAGGGGAGCACAACCCACCAGGGCACGTTTGGGTCGACGAAAATCAATATTCCAATATTCCAACCCTCGGTGGCCTCCCACACCGCCTCTTTGCTCTATAAATACCCCAATATTCCAGAAACCCTAAGAGAGTCGACGAAAATCAATTCCAGCCGCCGCATGTACTAGAAACACCAGACCCAATCTAGATACCATCACGGAGGGGTTCATCATGTCCATTGGTGCCTCTCCAATGATGCATGAGTAGTTCTTTGTAGACCTACGGGTCCGTAGTTAGTAGCTAGATGGCTTCCTCTCTCTCTCTCTCTTGATTCTCAATACAATGGTCTCTTGGAGATCCATTTGATGTAACTCTTTTTTGTGGTGTGTTTGTTGGGATCCGATGAACTTTGAGTTTATGATTAGATCTATGTTTTTATCCATGAAAGTTATTTGAGTCTTCTTTGATCTCTTATATGCATGATTGATTATAGCCTTGTATTTCTTCTCTGATATTTGTGTTATGTTTTGCCAACTTGATCTATTTATCTTGCAATGGGAAGAGGTGCTTTGTGATGGGTTCGATCTTACGGTGCTTGATCCCAGTGACAGAAGAGGAAACGACACGTATGTATTGTTGCTATTAAGGATAACAAGATGGGGTCTATTTCTACATAAATATATCTTGTCTACATCAAGTCATCATTCTTATTGCATTACTCTATTTTTTCATGAACTTAATACACTAGATGCATGCTGGATAGTGGTCGATGTGTGGAGTAATAGTAGTAGATGCCACTACAAGAAATATGTCAACTTGTGACCTTGACTATTGGTCACCGAAAGGTCATTGTTTTTCATTTATGACCTTTTGTGACCAAAACAGAAGGTCAAAAGTCGGGCGGTCAGAATCGAAATTAACGACCTTCTCCGTGAGAAGGTCGAGACGCGTTCTGACTAAAATGGTAAGGTCGTTGAACTCATGACCTTTTGTTTTGGTCATCGTCGTTGTTTGTGCCACGTCGGATCCGACGTGGCAACTGGACGATATAAATTACGACCAATTGAAAAGGCCGTTACTTAGAATCAGCCCGGTCCATTTCGGTGCTTTAGATGGGCCGAGCCCATTAATTCAGCCTTTCTATTTTTTTTTCCTGTCAATTTTTGGTCGACTTCATGGGCCAAGCCCAACATTGTAGCCTTTTTATCTTTTATTTCTGCGAAATTATGTTTAACCAAATGAGTCCAGCCCAATGTTTTTCAGGCTTTTTCTTTTCTGGGCCTTGGCCTTTCCACATTCATTTATTTTCGTTTCATATTTTTACCCAAAATATTGTCCAATATAATTTAATCCTTGGCCTCTTTAAGGTCCAACTCCAGCCCATTTAATCTAACATTTTCAAACCAGTTTGAATAACAATATGAATCACCACCAATTAGTCGAGTATTACGTAAATATCTCGTAACTCACATTCTACAAATTTCCATCACATTCGTATTTTATATAGATCCAAGCAACCTACAACATTACTTATTGAAGCATTCATGCTGAAATGCTCTAGAACAGGAAAGAATAAATAGAACTATCTAGTGCTTCACAATAGGAAAACATGTTTGCTTCTTCAAGTACTGCTTCTTCCTTAGCAATGACATCTGGGCATTCAAAAGAGAACAAAAAGTATGTCACTGATATAAGAAATATTACAAGAATACTTTTAAAATAAAAACTAAAGACACATGAGTATTTTATCATTCTACTTATTATTATTTTAATAAGATCATTCTACTTATCTGGAATATGCCTGTTCATCAAAATTGGGAATTGAATTGGCACATATGACAAACTTAGCAGCAAACAAGTATGGAATGTTTTCATCTTGCCATCTACTAAGGTTTAGTAATGTGTGTGTCACATGATACATGCATAAAGCATAAGGACATCAAGCATAAGGCCCATATCTTTTTAGCAAGACGAGTACATACCTTACTTTGTGTCGATGCGATGGATGGGGCTGCACTTGAGCATATGGTCTCAGATTATCGCTGACGCCGACGTCGCATGAACTTGTCCAGTTAGAAGTATGCCATGCAAAATGTTACACATGCAGGTATTAGCATAAAGTAGAGCTTCTACAGTACATGCAAGCTTTAGATATGAAGGACCAAGCAAACTGTTATGGAAATATCTAAAGTTGCAGAAAAGCATGTATTGGCCAATTAGCACGAACATGAGTAAATCACATAACTAAGTACAATTCAAAGTCCTAGCTGCCACAAAACTTCTTTAGCCAACTTAATTTATATAAAAGATCTCTTTTTGCAATACAATTATCTTATGTACATATGAATGACACCCAAGTAATTTGAGATGGAAACAAGTACATCTAGCAATCTAACATGTATAGTGGCACCAGCAAAAGAGCAAGACATGGAAGAATTTTAGCATTACATAATGTTTACAAGAACAGGACCCTGATACAGGATTTAGCTTGTCCTCAACACTGTTAACAAGGTACTGAAAGTAGCTATGTGCATCAGCCTCACCAAGCCTTATCATGAATTGGTTGCTTTTACAAACTGTACTATATTTATGGACAACAAACTAAATAGACGGCTGCTCTCAAACCGTACATCCAAACGAAGCAAATAAGTACTCTGTGGAAACCTTAGAACATGGTTTACAACTCATATTTAGAGGCCAACTTGAAATTATGAGCATAACGAACTCGTTTCCCAGTTAGAAGCTCATTACCCAAAACTGTCAGGCAGTGCAGTTTTTTAGCTGAACCAAATTCAGTTTACACAGAGGTAAGTAAGGAACTACTTCAAAAATAGAGGTGCTAACTATGTTTACACAGAAAACTGAGTATGGTGTCTATTTGCCAAACTTGCATCAGCTAAGAATTCATTGCCCACGGAGAAAATGAACTGACTGAGACTATGATATGATTGTCGGCGGCCTACGTTTACGGTATCCTATTAACACAAAGATAAAGAAAAGAGAGCATGTCCCGTCGTCATTAGATTAAATTTCTACTAGTACACAAAGGTGCTAGAATCATACGACCTAAATCCACACGACCTAAAGAAATCCTAATCGAACCAAATCTCCGCAATGTAACCAATCATGGCGGCGCCACAAAGATCAAAACAGAAAACACTAGAATCCTGTACCACCGGGCGCCGTGAGTCATGAATTAACCTGTATGTGCCCATGGCCATCTCTATGGCGCGTTTGCTGACGGCCATCTCGAAGCATTCAAGCTCGTTCACAAGAAACGCGTGCTTGAAGCATACTGCCAAGCAATGCTTGTGTGGCCTCGAGGTCGAAGGAAACCCTTCTCAGATACTTCCTTGTTAACTTCAATCGATCGGATTTTGATCTGCAGAATCAAGACACCGGACTTGTCAAGCAATGTTGTTTTGTTCAGAGAAAATAAGTGGTGGACCGCCATTTGCAGATTATTAATGTGCTCAGGCCTCGGCGCCCGTGCCATGCCTCCACAGCCATGTCCTGCTCCACCTTGACCTTCTCCCAGTTGTTATTCTTGTTGTACAGCCGGCACAACACCCATTCGTCCAGCTGCAATAGCCACACATCACAAAAAGAGAGGGTCAGCATCTATCTATCGATCGATCAGTATTGTTGGTGAGCAAAGTGCAAACTGGAAGACTCTGTTGACGCTCAAAAGTGGCACATTTATAAAGAGTGGCTTGAAGCCATGTCAAGATTAATGCAAACTTACTATTGAAAGTCACCATGAGATGGTTCTCTTCGAGAAAATGAAGATGAATATGAAGATGGTCTAAAACGGAGCTCGGATGTAAAAGTTATGACAAGTTCAGAGATACTAATGTCGACACCAGATTAAAGAATGGCTAGAAACTCAATTAATATTGCTCCAAATGGAGAAAGCTTAAACATGAAAGTTGTGCGCCTCGTTGAAACAATCGATTTTGATATAAAGATCGTCCCAATCCGAGGTTGTATGCAAAAGTTAGAGCCTGTACAGCGCGACCCTCTATGACGCCCGGAACCACATACATGTGGGTATGTCTAATGAGATGCGTGAATAATTAGCTGTTTTGCACGAGCGATTTCACCCTTGAGATGACATTTGATGAAAAAACTGTTTAACATGAAAGTTGTTCGTCTCGTCGAAACAGTCAAGATTGCTTTTGGACTCGTTTCCATCCGAAGTCATTTACCACAACCAAAAAGACCCGCAAGGTGCAGCCAGTTTTAGACCAAACAATTTTGGAAAGTTCGGATAAAACCAATCCGAATTTGACTAGGGTTTTGGACGTGAATCCAAACCTTTTCCTTGCGCGGGAGTTCCAACCGCCTCTTATATTCCTAAGGGGTGACGGCCGATTGAACAACACCAATCGAACCAATCAATCTATTACACTTTTGTGTTCATCTATCTTTATTCCCTACCCTTGTATGTTTTTTTCTCGTTCTTCGTTCGTTCTTCGCTTTGGAGGGCAGCGATCCACGAGGCTCTCGGGGCAAGCAAATCGACCTAGGGCAGCCCATAGCCGCGGCACTCCCTGACGAGGTCTCTCCCAGGCGTGTGGGGTTTCGGGTCTGCAAAAGCACCCGCCGAATCGCCTTGGCGATCGCGCTTATCGGTCGGGTCTCCTTCGACGTGAGCTGCGGTGCATCACCCCGACGTCGAGGGTACACATGACGTGTTCGTGTGTCAACACACTTTTTGGCGACTCTGGTGGGGATCAAGCTTTGAATAGTCTCCAGCCAGTTCTTGCTACAAGGAGAGCGTCATCAAGCGGCTGCAGTCTACAACGGTAACATGTATCATCAATATCCTTACGTAGATGCAAATAGCCACTATGTTGATGTTGCTAGATCTTTCAATGGACATATCATGTCGGCTAGCCCTAACGAGCAAAGGCTGACTAGTTATTCCATTGGATAAACTTGGAATTTACAGAATCGCGACATGCAACTTATGAATCTGAACTTTCGTGCATCGGCAACATCTTTCAATATGCCGGTGAACAACACGATTTGTTCGAGTGATAAGTATATGAAACCTCATGTACAGGAGGGCGTCTCACAGTTTTATCCATTGGCATCGGACTCGCAACATGCGGGTTCATCCCCAAACATGCCTATGGATGGGGAAATCGGCCATGCTTCCATTAGCTATTTGGCCGGTTATCCTCAAACCACATATACTACACCTCGTGATATTAATTGTTTAGTGGCATATGAAACTAAAAATATTCATGACTCGGATCACCTTGGCCGAGTGAATGGAGATTCTGCAGGAGCATATGTGCCTAATATTGCAGGAGATGAGGTGGCTCTGGCTGCATTAAAAAGTTTAGCCCAAAATAAGAAGATTAGTGCTATTTGCCTTGAGCAGCACGAAAAGGGATTGGTTCCTGATTATGAGGCAATAAGAGCTAGGGTTTTGAAAGAATACGAAGTGTTGCTGATTGATTAAATTGTTATGAGAAAATATTCAACAACAGTGCACATGTCTTCACCTATCATTGCAGCATGTTATACACCCCCTATACAATTGCAAATTTTTGGCAACATCAATTCATTGCCGAAAGATCGTAAAAGTATTGGGGGGCAAGCCGATCCAAGCAGGGCTGAGTTTAAAGAAAAATATGTGGCCCAAGTGGACAAGAACAAGCCAGAGCTCACAGGGGATAGCGTTAATGAATTTACTACACCTACCCTTGAGGAATTACCAGCAGAATATCGACAGGCTTATGAAGCACTCAAGAAGAAGCGTGGAGAGGAAGATTTGCAAGAGTACATCAAGTGCCTTTCTCCATGTAGCAACCATGTTGGCCCTTCTACACTCTTAAGGCAAAATAAAAAAAAAGCTTTGCAAGCAAATCAGCAAAAAAGGATTCACTCGGGTAATACAGTGGATTCGGTTGAAACCAGATTGAGCACTGAGATAGCTAGTGTCGAGTGCATCAAGCCATTTATTACCAAGTGTACCAAAATAGAAGATGCAAGCTTCGCTGAGCAAAGGAACGACAAACGCAGCAAATTGGCCCTCCTCGATTTTTCTAGATGTAAGGGAGCTTACATGCTACCCTATGAGTTTCGTGCCAAAAATATTGATGAGCATCAAGACCAAAGTAATATGGCCGAACACAGTTCCGTTAATGATGAACATCAAGAACAAGAAAATGCAGCTGAGCAAAGTTCAACTGACAAAGAGCATCCGAGTGAAATCCACTCGGGCAATCCGACTGAAATATACTCGGACAATCCGAGTGATGAAGCACGAGATCCAGAAAAAGAGGACGAGGCGTTGGAGAATTATTTAGAAGTGGAGCAAGGTATTGTTCTAGTGGTGCAACCATCTTTTCCTTCCAACGTCTTCACAAAGGTACACCTAGCAGATAGTTTATTCAATTTTCGATTCGGTCAAAATCATATTGTTGATGCACCTGTTAGTAAGATTCTAATTAATTTTGAAAGACCAATCGAAATGAGTAATCTGTTTGTTAGGAATGATCTTGTCACTAATCATGATAGTCAACACATGGTATCATTCATATAGACTGGTAGTGATAACTCATCGCAACCAAAGCTTTTCCCGTTATGCCGACTTAAAATTATGTTCATATGGGTAGCTTTGCTTGTTTCATGCCCGGCTAACATTTGGTCTCAATCGAGACGATATATTCAGTAATTGTTTTGGTTGCGGAAACATAAAGCCGTGTCCAAAGTCCTTCGAGATAGCCGATTCAAGAGCATCGGAAAACAGGATGAAAATCAATGCATAGCCGAAGTCGGATGACGCTAAGCCAAAGACTACTCGGTTATTTTGTTTTAGAACCAAAGATCACAAGACGCTTAATGGACGGACAATGTACCTTCAGTCTGGGCATGGGTAATCACATCGTTGGTGCATCGTCGACAAATCCTATTATAATTGATCATGATGTCGAGCCATCAGGACAAGAACAAATACAATGTTTGTTTGAAGAGAATATCAAAGACAACAACGTGATTCATCAAGCCGCACAATCGGGCAACATAGGACGATTGGAGTTTGTTGAGGCATGAGCATATGGCCAGTCGTACCAGATTGGTCTTGATGGTAATCAAATGTTGACTCGGCTATCTCAAGCCGATTCATCTAAAGGTCAATAGGTACACACCAATGATGACGGGGTCCAGTCTTCAAGCAAGGATATGGTTAAAAAGTGCATCAATAACAATCTTGAAGACGGTAATTCCATCAAAGCTACAATAGCGACATCAAGCACTGGGAGGCAATGAGAAAATTCAAAGACCGATGCACGCACAAGTAAACAGAGCAAAGGCAATGGTAAGCACAAAGGTAAAAGGCCGAAAGTCACTTTCGCGCAGTTATTAGAAAAATATCAGAATATAAGTGAGGCAAAGAGTGCTTATCGGCCAAATGAAACAAAAGCATCGAAGTCACCCCCAAGGCATAAATTTGAAGACCGGGATTGGCGAAGGAAGAAGTTGAGCAAACACACTCCATATCCTCCTTTTGGGCCACCAATGCCGATGTCATGGATACCCCCCTATGCTGACTATTATTCAGATCAATCATGGAACAAGTATAAATCAAGGGCACACTGTCCATCATATTCTAAACCACCTCACCAAAATTATGCAGCTCCGAGAGGATCATCATTTGTTCAACAACCATAAAGACCGTTTCAATCATAAGGAGTTGGTCCAAAACTCAAGGAAGAAGAAAGAGGTGGTCAAGCAAGTTTACCGCGTTAAAAGAGATGGTTGTCAGAGTGCAACTTCATATTTGATCTCAAATGAAAAAGAGCCAATTA
The DNA here is from genome assembly GCA_021605145.1 of Aegilops bicornis. Taxonomy (NCBI): domain Eukaryota; kingdom Viridiplantae; phylum Streptophyta; class Magnoliopsida; order Poales; family Poaceae; genus Aegilops; species Aegilops bicornis. The sequence goes on along the minus strand of JAHIAL010000116.1, from coordinate 834,986 downwards.
AAGTGTTGACATTGGCTACTAAAGGCAATGAGACGAAGCAACCAATTATTGCGAATCAAAGTGCCAAATCTGAAGAAAATAAGTTGAAAGCGCACAAGGCCAAAAAGGAATTGGCATTGGTCAAAACAGAATCACAAATGAGATGCCCACTCGGCCATCAGATTGGCAAAAGAGGGAATTACACAAACTTAGTGCACAAGAACTTGAAGAAAGGAACATGGCATGGGTTCCCAAAGGAAGTGCTCAAAATAAGAATTATGTGCAAGCCTCCATTACAAGAAGTGCGGCAAAGGTGAAGAAGGAAAAGAGTGAAAACTATGAAGGACCAAGATTAAGATTTCAGCATCTTCGGTCTACACATTGTCCATATTCTTCAACTATTCCATTAACGCCTATGCCATGGAATTGGCCATCGTATGATTGGTAACCCTCAATGTGCTTATTTTAATCCATGGATGCAATATAATTTCTTACATCATGAAAGGGTATTATCAAGTCACTATACATTTGATTAGCTACAAGTTTGTTGCTGATCCAAAGGGCCGAAATACTTGATTTTTCATTTCATTTGTTTATTTCGGCTATATGTGCTTTGAATGAAGTTTACATGGTAATGGCCGATATTTATCTATCGTCCTAAGAGTATGTCAATGCATGGCCGGTGCAATATTATAACATCGTCCTTAGTTTGATTGGAGAGCGAGACAAGGTACGTGCTCATGGAAATTTATATTTATATTTGAATGGAATTGAGGACCGATGTCATTGAATACATGATGCATAGACCAATTCATAGTTACAGAATTGGCTAGGGGGCTTATACTTTGTTTGGATATGTTTTGGCTTATGCGTCTTTGAGATCTATAAGAGGCCAAATCATAGCTGATTTTATTCTTGAACATCGATTAATGACATGCATAATATTGATACTAGCCTTATCTCTTTAGTACTAATGGAGATTATGTTTTGATGGTTCAATTCGTAGCAATGGCCAAAGTGTTGGTGTTGTTTATATATCTCCTGATGGTACTATTTTTGAAGCCTCATGCCGTTTAGAATATTTTTATGCACGATTAATCAAAGCCGAATATGTTGTTATTCGGATTGAGTCTTTTACTTGCTATAGGTGCTATACATATTGAGGCTTTCGGTGATTCGTTATGAGTAGTGTAACAAATATCCAAGGGTTATCAATGTTTTGTCGAATCACTTATAGTTTATCTTGGGGTATATCTAGATGCAAAATTTACCTTGGGTTGCATTAAAATTGTTCATATATTTAGACATGAAAATTGGAGAGAGTTGGCATAGCAAGCATCTGGCTACCATGTCCATCATGTTGTATTGCATTTCTCTCAACATAGGTAAGGACGAACCGAAGTCCACAGCTTCGGCCACTAATGAAATTTTTATGCAGGCGAAAGTAAGGATTGGAGAAAGTTTATTGTTGATTATCTACAAAATCCTAGCAAAAGGGTGAACAATATGGTTCGGAGGATGACCTTGAGATACATATCTATGGAACTTTATCACCAGATTGTTAATGAAGATGAGAAGGTTTCACCCAAGTTTGCATCAGAAAGTTCACACAAGACATGGCCGATATATACTTATCGTCCTAAGAACATATAAATGGCCGATGGAGTGTTGACATCGTCCTTAGAACAAATTTGGTACAAGTTATTTTTCGGCATGCTAGCTTTGCCGAAAAACAGAGGGGCATGTGTTGACGCTCAAAAGTGGCACGTTTATAAAGAGTGGCTTGAAGCTATGTCAAGATTAATTCAAACTTACTATTGAAAGTCACCATGAGATGGCTCTCTTTGAGAAAATGAAGATGAATATGAAGATGGTCTAAAACGGAGCTCGGATGTAAAAGTTATGACAAGTTCAGAGATACTCATGTCGACACCAGATTAAAGAATGGCTAGAAACCCAACTAAGATTGCTTCAAATGGAGAAAGTTTAAACATGAAAGTTGTGTGCCTCGTCGAAATGATCGATTTTGATATAAAGATCGTCCCAATCCAAGGTTGTATGCAAAAGTTAGAGCCCGTACAGCGCGACCCTCCAGTGAGCAAAATATGATGCCCGGAACCACACATATGTGGGTATGTCTGATGAGATGCGTGAATAATTAGCTGTTTTGCGCGAGCGATTTGACCCTTGAGATGACCGCTTATGAAAAAACGTTTAACATGAAAGTTGTTCGTCTCGTCGAAACAGTCAAGATTGCTTTTGGGCTCGTTTCCATCCGAGGTCGTTTACCACAACAAAAAAGACCCGCAAGGTGCAGCCAGTTTTAGACCGAACAATTTTGGAAAGTTCGGATAAAACCAATCCGAATTTGACTAGGGTTTTGGATGTGAATCCAAACCTTTTCCTTGCACGGGAAGTCCAGCCGCCTCTTATATACCTAAGGGGTGACGGCCGATTGAACAACACCAACCGAACCAACCAATCTGTTACACTTTTGTGTTCATCTATCTTTATTCCCTACCCTTGTATCTTTCTTTCTCGTTCTTCGTTCGTTCTTCGCGTTGGAGGGCAGCGATCTACGAGGCTCTAGGTGCGAGCGAATCGACCTAGGGTAGCCCATAGCTGCCGCACTCCCTGACGGGTCCCTCCCGGGCGCAGGGGTTTCGGTCTGCAAAAGCACCACCGATCAGATTATGTATCACGTCATTTGGCCGGGTCTCCTTCGACGTGAGCTGCGGTGCATCACCCCCGGCGTCGAGGGTACACGTGACGTGTTCGTGTGTCAACAGACGCTGGGGTTACCTTGAGGGATCCCTTCTTGCCGGGCAAGTTTGCTTCCTCCTCTGTTAATCCACAAAAAAGAACATGTAAGTATGTCAGCCAACAGTACATACATATAGAACAAATAAATGTTCGATCAGTAGCACTCAAGTTTGCTGCAGCCACGACATCGATCAACCTTCATTTAGTTAGGAACAACCTTGTAAACTACTCCAATTAAAACATTCTGGAGCAGAAGCTTACTTGAAGGGCAAAGAGCTCGGTGTTGAGGTTCTGGGAGTTCTGCAGGATGTGCACCACTTGCAGCCACATGTCAGGGTTATTTTGCAGATCCCGCAGTATCAGATCGGTGGCACTCCTCTGAAACAAAGTAGCCCATTTTCAGTCAACATAAACCACTGTAGTAGTAACACAACGGCAACACTGCACACCCAGACCCATCTACGATAGCATGCAATCAGTCTCCAGGATGGATAAGTAGAAACATTTGTTCAGAGAGGAAGCACATTTGACTAAAGTACCAATTTTCAAAGTTTGTATAACATCATGAATAGGCAGTTGTAAATCATATGTTACCACACTAGAATGCTATCTAGAAAGAAAGATACGACGTAGGCAGTGTCCATTACCTTGGTACATTGGTACAGGCACTAGTGAATCAGAAAACAAAATGATGGCTGCACCAATGGTAAGCAACAACAAGCAATCTTTTGTCCCCAAACAGTCGATGGATCAACAAGCATGTAACGAGGTAAACAACAATGTAGCAAGCGCAAGAAGATGAAGCTGCTCCCTCCAACAGGAGGGAAGCCACAACAGCAATTAGATCTACAAAAATCATCTACGAATCTATACTAGGGGAGGGCGTTCTCAGCAAACAGACGGGCGAGGGAAGGGGGCGTTTAATACTTACTCTGGTTACTGCGGGCCGCTGAAGAGGACGGCCGGTGGGTGTGGTTGCGCGTCATGCCGCAGTACTGTCGATGGTGGTGAAGATGGGCTTGCGAATCGCATGGCGGGCTTGCATGGCTGCGGGGGATTGGTCATGGCGAGGGCTTCATCGTCGACATCTCACCGGAACCCTAAACCCTCAACTTCTCCACCATGGCCGCGAGTGGTGGGAGAGCACCAGTATCACTACAAGAAAATACACTTCCGTGATGATACGTGTTTGTCACAGTAGGCCGCGTTTTTTGTCATGCATGTACATCCATGACGATTTTATGACAGAATCAAGTTAGTCATACCGTGTCGTCAGAGAAGTGTTCCATGAGATTACCAAAATTATCATCATGGAAGTGTCCACTTCCATGACGATAAATCGCGCGTCATAGAAGTGCTTTTCGCCAAGGGTGACCGACACGTGGCATCCACCGTAATCGAACGCCGTTAAGCTATCGGGTCCGGTTTTGGATCCGATAACTCGCTAGCAGTCCCGACCAATGGTGATTTTCCACGTGTAAAATCATCATTGGCTGGAGGAAACATGTGTTGGCTCACCGTTGGGACAGATGTCATCCACTCATTGGACCGAACGCGCCCATGATACGACGACATGTGGCACGGCCCAACAGAGGCCCATTCCTGTGAAAAGGCCGGCCAGTTTGACTTGGTCAAAAGGTATCGGGCCAGCCCACGGAAAGCCTGTTAATGGCCTGTTCGCATATAGCCCATTTACAACCCGCTAACCTGTGGCCGTTCATTTATCTCTCCGAATTAGGCCCAGATGGCGCCATCCGGTCAGTCCAATATGATTCCAAATTGCTTTTAACTTCCGCCCATGTGTGGCCCATGACTTCTTTCGCCCATATGAGGCCCTTTGTAACTCTTGGCCCATTAACGACCCATGGTGAACCGCCCGTAATGAATAAAGGTATCACTTTATACCCATTAACGGCCCATTATTCCATTGTGTCGTTTCGGTAAGTTATCTTTCTACTTCTCGGGGCCTATTGATTCTTGGGCTCATTTGCAACATTCGATTTACATCTGACCCGTTCTTGTCATTCTCCTTGTGGGCCAAATTCAGCCCGTTATTCTGGTCGGCCCGTTAATACGTTGGGCCATTTTCATGTAAAAAACCCGTTGGGCTGTTTTCTTAGAGTTATCAACACGGCCTATTAATCTACCGTTATGGTCCACTTAATAGTATGGCCCATGATTGGCGTAAATGATGATACACCCCGTAGAAGGCCCATGGATCGTGCGGCCCGTGTATGAGGCCCATGGATCGTGACGCCCGTAGAAGGCCCATGGATCGCATTTACCGTAGAAGGCCCATGGACCCTACGACCTGTAGAAGGCCCATGGATCCTAAGGCCCGTATAGAAGGCCAATGGATCCTACGGCCCGTATAGAAGGCCAATGGATCCTACGGCCCGAAGAAGGCCCATGGATCATACGGCCTGCAGGAGGCCCATGGTTACAACAATCCGTGTGTTGCCATGATTATTTAGGCCTAGTTACCAAAAATAGGCTATTGTGGCCACTAGAAAAACATGTAAAAAAGAATCAAGTGACTACAAGCAAACAACTAAACAAGACAATAAGGAAATAAATAAGCAAGAAATTAACGCTAGCCTATTACCGCTTATTACACATATTACATCCATCGGGCATCAAAGTTCGCCACTAGTGCAAATATAGCGAACAAAGCAAAGATATTACATACATCGGCCAGTCAAAATTGGCCACCATGCAAATAAATGCGGCAAAGACAAAACAAGAGCATAACTCAAACAACTTCGTAAGAGCTCAAGAAACGTTATCACAGGTATCCAAAGATGTCGGCAATATGCTTAGCAAGCTTATTAGCTTTGTCCTGCTTGGCGCTAAAATCCTCCAAAGCTTGCTGTTGCACGAGTAAAGTATGCATCCGAATGCTCCAGGACTTCCAATTCCTTCCGCTTCTTGTCGCAAAGACAACCGATCGATGTCTTTTAGCTTGTAGTTGAGACTCAAGAAACCGAACTGATTGCATAAAGTGAGTTTGAATAGCTTGTGCAAGCGGTAGTGGCCAGAATCCTGAACACTAAATCAAGACATGACTTTGGGGTTGTCTCATTGTCTTCAAGATAGACTTACTTAGCTGTTTTATCGCCTTTGTTGGAGACCGAGGGAGTCCTCGGACTAGGGGTGTCCGGATAGTCAACTATCATCTTTGGCGGACTCACGGCTATGAAGATACAAGATTGAAGACTTCGCCCCGTGTCCTGGATGGGACTTTCCTTGGCGTGGAAGGCAAGCTTGGCGATCTGGATATGTAGATCTCCTACCGATGTAACCAACTCGTGTAACCCTAACCCTATCCGTGTCTATATAAACCAGAGGGTTTTAGTCCCAGAGGACTAACAACAATCATACCATAGGCTAGCTTCTAGGGTTCACCTCTCCGATCTCGTGGTAGATCTACTCTTGTACTACCCATATCATCAATATTAATCAAGCGGTGAGTAGGGTTTTACCTCCATCGATAGGGCCCGAACTCGGGTAAAAACATCGTGTCCCTTGTCTCCTGTTACCATCCGCCTTAGACGCACAGCCTGGGACCCCCTACCCGAGATCTGCGGTTTTGACACCGACATTGGTGCTTTCATTGAGAGTTCCTCCGTGTCATCACCTATAGGCCCGATGGCTCCTTCGATCATCAACAACGACGTGGTCGGTGGGTGACTTTTCTCCCGGACAGATCTTCGTGATTCGGCGGCTTTGCACCGCAGCCAATTCGCTGGCCATCCGGAGCAGGGTCGAAAGCTACGCCCGCCATCGTGTCGATTTGGAAGTTTGAACTACACTACGGACATCCATGGAGACTTGATCTTCGACGGATTCGAGCTACGCCAAGCGCCGCCTTGTCTCGATGGTTATGATCTAGCTCGCTGGCGAAGGTGTCACGGAGGCCGCACTGGCTGCCTCCGACCCTTAGTTTGGAGCCGATTTACCGATTGAGGACGAGTGGTCGGACACCGCCTCGGGCTACGATATCTCTGGCGATTGAGCGAACACCATCCTCGCCCTTTGCAGAGCCCGTGACTCGAGGTGCGGACTCCTCTCCGGACTCAACCTCCTGCGCCCGCGGTCGAATCCGACTGGGCGCCGGTTATGGAGTTCACCGCCGCGGACGTCTTTCAGCACTCATTAAAGTCTCTCTGTTTGTCAGGGGAGCCCTGGCCGAACTACGGTCAGGAAGGTTGGGATTCGGACGACGAAGAAATTCAACGCCCGCGCACCACCCACTTTGCAGCCACTGTCGATGATTTAACCGACATGCTCGACTTCGACTCCGAAGATATCGACGGTATGGATGACGGTGCCGGAGACGATCAAGAGCCAGCGCCCACGGGGCACTGGAAGGCCACCTCTTCATATGACATATACATGGTGGACATCCCAAAAGATGGGAATGGCGATGGAACAGCGGAGGGTGACCCCTCCAAGAAACAACCCAAGCGCCGACGTCCAAGGCGCCGCTTTAAATCCCGCCACAAAGAACGGTGATTCCGCACGGAGATAATAACACCCTGCAGACAAGGTCCGAAGACAACCCCTCCAGCAGGATTCAAAGACAGAGGAGGGAGAAGCCAGCCCTCATGATAGAGCGGCAGCATGAGAGGTAGAGGACTTATAATTATATGCCTCCCTCCGAAGATGAGGCAAGCCTCGACGACGCATTTAATTTGTCGTGTCGGAGGATCCCGCCGAACAGAGCGCTTTCAAACGCAGGCTTATGGCCACGACAAGCAGCCTCAAGAAAAAGCAGCAGCAGCTTAGAGCTGACCAAGACTTGCTAGCTGATAGATCGACTGAAGTCCTTGCAGCCAAAGAGTACGAACTCGAACGCCCCTCCAAAAGCTACCCCAAACGCAGGCCGTTGCCTCGATCATAGGAGGAAGCACCCGCATCACCAGCGCACGACATGGAAGACCGGCCACCCCGTGGCCGCGATAGAGAGGCCTCTCGGCCCTTCGCTCAAGCCACGCCCCGACGCCGCTCAAAAAGTACCAACACACGGGAGAACGCGCCGGACTTGCGAGATATACTGGAGGATAAGGCAAAGCAAACAAGATCGATCTCCAGATCGCGTGGGCGCCTAATGACTGGGATGATTACCGTCACGCCGGATCTGAACCCCGGCCGGGCGAACATGAGACAAAGCTCATATGAGCTACGCCGTGATATAGCCCAATACCGAGGCGCCGCAAGACACCCACTATGCTTCATGATGAAGTAATGGATCATCAAATCCTCGAGGGTTTCAAACCCGTAAACATCGAATCATACGATGGTACCACATATCCTCGCGGTCCGGATCGAGGACTATCTCCTCCATATCCACATGGCTTCGCGGTGATGATCTACACGCCATCAAATACCTCCCACTCAAGCTTAAAGGACCAGCTCCAAGATTGGCTCAACAGCTTGCCGCCAGAATCAATTGGTTGTTGGGAAGACTCGAAGCCGCATTCCTCGATAACTTCCAGGCACATATGTGCGACCACCGACGCCGGCGACCTTAGCCATATAATTCAGCAGATGAATCGCCGGACAATTTTGGACACGGTTCTTAACCAAGAAAAATCAAATCGCTGACCGTCCGGATGCAAGAGGCCCTTGCAGCCTTCAAACATAACATCCATGACGAGTGGCTAGCCCGACACCTAGGACAGGAAAGCCGAAATCCATGGCAGCCCTCACATCACTCGCGACCCGTCACGGGAGAGGACATCTGCTAGCTCAAGCAACAACTTGGAAAAACACCACAGTAGTTCGGATACCAAGGACAACAATGGCGTGTCGCGTCGCAACAAGAATAAACGCCGCATTAACGGTGACAATTCTCAAGATACGATAGTAAATGCCGGATTCAGAGGCTCTAAACCCGGCCACGGAAGAAGCCATTCAAAAGAAATACCCAAGGCCCGTCCAACTTGGACCGAATACTGATCGCTTGTGCGGATACATGGCACCTCAAAACCAGCCAACCACACCAACAGAGATTGTTGGGTGTTCAAGCAGCAAGTGTTAAATGCCGAACTCAATGACAAGGGGCTGCATAGCGATGACGAGGAGGAGCCCGACTACGAACAATAGAGGATGAAGGGCTTTACCACAAGTGCGGACGGTGAACATGATATACGCAACCCACATACCCAAAAGGGAGCGGAAGCGTGCACTAAGGGATCGTATATGCGATGGAGCCGCCGCCTAAAGTTCAACCCGTGGTCCTCCCGCCTGATCACTTTTGATCAAGGACCACCCCACTAGCATCCGACACGGCGGATTCGCCGCATTGGTTCTTGACCCAATCATTGACTGGATTCCACCTCACTAGAGTCCTCGATGGACGGCGCAGCCTGAACCTCGCTTTACCAGGATACAAGGCGCATAATGGGCATAGACCTCAAGGATCAAACCCACAAAGACGACCTTTAAAGGCGCCATTCCGTGTAGAGGCCAATCAGACAGTTCCGTTACACTTGAAGTGGTCTTCGGATCCCGGATAACTTCCGGTTAAGAGTTAATCTTCGGCATAGTCCCGTTCAACAAGCTATCATGCCTTCTTTGAGACGAACCGCGACGGTAAAGTTCAATGCGGTGCCGCACCACGCATATCTCAAGCTCAAGATGCCAGGCCCTCGAGGAGTAATTACGGTCAATGGAAACACCAACGCCTTCTCGAATGGAGGAGCATACGGGCGCCCTAGCAATGGAAGTGCAAAGCAGCCTCTTAAGGCAATTCTCGAGTCCGGCCATTAAACGTCCGGACACCGCTGCGCGCCCGGAGCAACCTACAGCAAGACCGCTCGCACGATCCGGAGCAAGCGTAGGCAATGCGGCCCCAACCCGACCCTCGCGAAAATCGCGAAAGCGATTACGCTGCATATAACTACGCTCTGGAGATACCATGGGCATAAGGAGGGCACGACCACAAGACGCCAGAAAGCGGTTCAACCGCACTGTGGCTCCCGATTGTGTCATTCTTTTTTTCTTTTCTCTTACTTTCAGGACTCCGTCTTCCAGAAGCCCTGTCGGCACTAGAATTGCCAAACTCACGATGCAATGCCTGTGGAAGCGTAAAGCTACGTTGAGTGTCCAGTGGTCTCTACTACGAGCATTATAATTGCTTTTACATACCACCCCGCAGCTTACTCCCCTGAGGGGGACATGTTAAATAGTCCCATCCCTTGCTTACCGCACTATTTGTATCGCTCGCTTTCATTGCAGTATCTTTTTGAATAAAACAATACATAGCTTCTGCTTATTATTGCATTCCTTTTTTTCCATATATGTTCATCTATGACATGTTGCACCCATACACTTTGGTACGTCCAATACACCAGGGGCTTAAGTACCCCACAGAATGGTGTGATAAGTCCGAACACTTTCATAAGTGCGGCACCCCGAACTTATAGCATTATATGCATCGGCTCCGAATCATGTCTTGGGTCAATAGTTGGGTTTGCCTGCTCCCATGTTTTGGTACCTTACGCCCGTTATATCGCTAAGGTAGCATCGGGAGAACCACCGCGATTGTGCTTGGCCGATCGGGTTGAGCACCTCAGTGGAGAAAGCTAAAACTGACCGTCATGATAAGGCGAGAGCCGGTCGCTGTTCGAGAGGTTTTTTCGGGTCCCTAAAGACTTATGCCGCTTAGAGAGAGGAGCCGGCATTGTCCGGCCAAGGCGTGGATAGCGCCTCGAACTCGGTCTTCCAAATACTAGGGGCTTCACTGAAATTTAAAATTATAGAATTCTATGGCTAAGTGAGAGTGTTCAAGCACTATAAGTCCGGTTGCTCGTTCGCTATGCTGAGCGCCTCAGAGGGACCCAAGAATGGGAACAAGAGCGCTCAAGTTTATCTCGAACACCCCAAAGACTCGTGGCATGGGGAAATAAGCCAACGACTTGCCATCTCTCAGATTTGATAAACGGCCGCACGTAAGGTAATATTTTAAATTCACAAGCGTTGCTTAGCGATATGAACAAGTTTTCAGCAGACATGATAACAAATGCGAAGTCTATTCAAAAATTACATCTTTGGAGCATTCACCCGCTATCAGCGGGCACCTCCGTGACGCCCTCATAATACATCTCGGGCTTGCGATGCTCCTTGCCCACCGGGTGGTCCATCCTTCACAAGCTTCTCACCGTCCAGCTTGCCCCAAGTGCACCTTAGCACGGGCAAGGCCCTACGGCACCTTCGATGCGCATGTAGCGCTTGATTACTTCGATCCATGGACAAAGGCCCACCACCGCAGACTAGCCCGGTAGCTCCTGTGCATGGCCTGATTTGGCCACGTACCGAGCTATAAGGCCCTTTCATGTATTCTGTTCGGCAACCTTGTGGAGCTCGACCAATTGCTTCAGCTTGGTCGCTCAAGGGCACTGGATGTTCGGCCTCAAAGATATCGAGACCAAACACCTTCTCCATCGAGCTCCCTCTTCATTTCGGTAGAAAGCGGCAAGGCGTCGGATACATCAGGGGCAGATCTGCGAAGGCTTGCCTCGGAGAGCTCCGGATTCGGGTAAGTAACAGATAATTGACTTTTACATTCTTGCTTTGCATAAAGAATGCCTTACCCGCCGCTATCTTCTTCATCGCCTCAATTTCTCGAGGGCTTTTTGGGCTTCGCCTTAGCAGCTTTGGCACTCTCAAGAGCCGAGGCAAGCCTTGACTCTCGGTTCGAGTCACGCTCCAAACCCTCGTGTTTTTTCACGAGCACTGAGCTCTTGCCATTCTCCGCCACCGCGCCTCCCCTTCTCTCGCTCGATCGCTCCATGCGCCGCTTTGTTTTCGGCGCGGTCACCACTTTCCTTTAGGGTCGCCACCTCGCTTGTGGCCCCTACAATACCCATGTTATTCTGCTTTTTTGCAACCAACTCCCTTCTATAAGGTATTACTTTAATAACGTATTATTTACCTTCTTTGTCCTCGAGTCTGCTTCTTGGCTTGGCCGAGCTTGTTCTCGGACCGCCCGTGCTCTCCTTTAATACATTGACCTCCATGATCCGGGCAGAGGTCAGCAGGCAGCCTGCATTCCCATATTGACATAATTATGTTAGACTCTCACAGATAGTCTTTTTAGATCCTTAGTCCGATTTTTCTTTCCTAACACACGAACTAAGCATCGTGGGCTACCGTCTATGCGGTAATCTTCTTGCATATATAGAAAATTTACCTCAAAGCCCGTTAGAAGGCTGTTGCAGAAGTTTACCACCCGCTCTTGGCGGATCGAACTTTCGGATCACCGCACTCATAACAAAGGCGGTTCTCCTCGATGGAGGCGCCTAAGCGCCAAGAGCTGTCCGGTGCCTCCGGTTGGACGAAGGACACGGCGTCTTACCCTTCTTACGAAGGGGCCGCTTGCGGACTTGAATCAGCTGAAGGTTCGGTATGGAGTCCGGACAAGGGTCGGGCTTAGAGCCCTGGGGTCTTGCTCCCCTCACGCCTGAGTCCGGAGGCTGCCTTGTGGCGCCTCTGCGCCACCTCCTCTTGACCAGGCCCCCTTGGGGCCCCACCTTGGCGCTGCGGGCGCGAGGCGAGGAGGCGGCCGGAAGAGAAGTGCTCTCCACTTCGACGACCAGTGTGGGACCCGCTTGACGGCGGCAAGCTACCATGGGTGGGCTGCATGATTGTTCGGCATTAGAGAACACTATGCAAATAAGAAAAAACATGGGTATCCTGGACACTTACGATCTCGCCAGGCTTGGCCCTCGAGGGCCACTCCTCCTCGCCCGTGGTTGGCGTTGGTGGAGACGTCCCGAGGAAGGGTTCTTCCTTCGACCCTCCGGCCTCCCCGATCCAGGCGGCCTTCCTTTTCTTCTCTTCCCCGGGAGAGGCTTTTTCCTCCTCCTCGGGGAGAGGATTCGCTTCAGAACTGACACCACCTAGTGCCGGAGCTCCTTTGAGTTCCCGTGGCCTCCTTCTTGGCCTTCTTCTCCGACACACCATGTGAGGTGCCGGAACCAAAGAGCAGCCCGCTGTCAAGCGGGCGTCTCACTGGAGTCTTCGGCAAAGGAGCTGGACAGCTTAAGCTGTCCGGACATTTTCACCGATCTGTCCAAAGGTTAGGGAGTTTTAGATCCCGCATAGAGTCAAACTATGAAAAAGTCCCATAAAGGGCAAAATAACTTACCTCATTGGCTTGACGTCATGAGCGGAATCCGCGATCTTCTAGATGGCGGATGGAGCCAGCGCCTTGAACAAAGACCTTCCGGGCATCTTCGTACATAGTGTCAAGAGCCGGCTCAAGGTCCGTGTTGTGCAGCCGTATCGAACTCCCACAAATTGAAGGCCCGTTGTTGGCATGGGGAGAATCCGGCGGATGAGCATAACACGGACGACGTTGACAAGCTTGAGGTTCTTGTCCACTGTGTTCCGGACATGGTTTGGAGTCCCACCAGCTCTTCCGAATTACCTCACGCCAGCCGTCTCTTTCCATGACGTGAGCCAAGTGGGGAGCCAGATCTGAATTCGGGGCCGCCCATTTGGAGTCACGCTGCTCGGTGATGTAGAACCACCTCGATCGCCACCCCTTTATGGTCTCCACGAAGGAGCCCTCAAGCCATGTGACATTGGGCATCCTGCCCGCCATGGCGCCTCTGCACTCCGCTTGTCGGCCGCCCACTATCTTCGGCTTGACGCTAAAGGTCTTCAACCATAGGCCGAAGTGGGGCTGGATGCAGAGAAAGGCCTCGCACACGACGATAAACGTCGAGATATTGAGGATGAAGTTTGGGGCCAGATCGTGGAAGTCCAGGCCGTAGTAGAACATGAGCCCCCGGACAAATGGGTGAAGTGGAAAACCTAGTCCGCGGAGGAAGTGGGTGAGGAACACCACCCTCTCATGGGGCCTGGGGTGGGGATGAGCTTCCCCTTGGTGGGGAGCCGACACGCGATGTCGCCGGACAAGTATCCGGCCTCCCGCAGCCTCAGGATGTGCCCCTCCGTGACGGAGGAGACCATCCACTTGCCTCCCGGCCCGGACATGGCCGGAGAAGGTTGAGGAGATGTGCGGACTTGGGCACTGGAGCTCAAGTGCGCTGGAAATGGATGAGCAAAGGAGGAAGAAGGCGTAGGTGAAAAGGTGGATCCTTATCCCCTTATATGGACTGGACGCAATGACTAAGCGCCCCCACCAACTGGTAAAACTCTCTTATCTTCCAAGCGCCGTAATCAATGGCGCGGTTGGGTTACCCACATCCGTATTGATGAGAATCCCGGAATAAGGGGACACGATCTCTGCTTTGACAAGACGTGTTAGGAAACCGCCTCGCTAAACGCCAATGAGGCGTAGACAAAGGAAACGATTCAAACGAAGACTTGGCCGTGGGCGTGATGACACGCCATGGAATACGCCAAATAGATTGATTTTGTGTAAATATTATTCTCTACGGTGTTATGTGGAAATTATTTGCAGAGCCGGACACCGCCCTTGTGTTCAAAATCTTCTATGAAGTATTCGGAGGAGGAACACGCCTTGCAATGCCGAAGACAATATGCGTGCGGACTCGTCATTGAAGCTTGGTTCGGGGCTCACGAGGAGTCCTGGACTAGGGGTGTCCGGATAGCCGAACTATCATCTTTGGCCGCACTCGGGCTATGAAGATACAAGATTGAAGACTTCCCCGTGTCCTGGATGGGACTTTCCTTGGCGTGGAAGGCAAGCTTGGCGATCTGGATATGTAGATCTCCTACCGATGTAACCGACTCTGTGTAACCCTAACCCTATCCGGTGTCTATATAAACCGGAGGGTTTTAGTCCAGAGGACTAACAACAATCATACCATAGGCTAGCTTCTAGGGTTCAGCCTCTCCGATCTCGTGGTAGATCTACTCTTGTACTACCCATATCATCAATATTAATCAAGTAGGAGTAGGGTTTTACCTCCATCGAGAGGGCCCGAACCTGGGTAAAAACATCGTGTCCCTTGTCTCCTGTTACCATCCGCCTAGACGCACAGTTCGGGACCCCCTACCCGAGATCCGCCGGTTTTGACACCGACAGAGACCAACAAGGATGTGTCACTATCCTGAACCTTATCTGCATTACTTCCTTTACCATTTCTTAATAAGGCACTCTTCCCCAATATTCTGTCAGCATTCTAAAAGAAGAAGCAAGCAGACACATAACAGGTTTAGCATGTACTAGTATATGAAACTCACTTATGTGAACCTGTTCATTAGTAAGGTGGACAGGATTAAACTACCAAGTCTTCTATTGCCAAGTACTAGTACATAATAAAAGCATCAAACAAACATATATCTATGTCCTATGGTCACTGCATTGTCTTGCCAAATCAAAATAGAGACACGGTTCAAATCCTATCGGTTCAAGACAAAGCAGCAGTGAAAGAATACAAAGCGTGGGAAACTACACGACACAACAAGATTTCAGATGGGTACCACGGGTCTACATGTACAACAACACTATTGGCTCATGTTGTGATGCTAGTAATGTGCATGATATGAAAGTCAATCGTATACACAATTGAAATTGAAATCAACAGAGCTATTGATAAGAGCAAACCTGTTAAAGAAACATGCGTGAACATACCTGTCGTGCCATTGGAGTTTCGATTGGATCCTTCAATTTAAAAAATAAGTTTGTATGAGTAAATACAGTTGATACAAGAGCAAAGCAATCATAGTTAAAAAGGCGGCGCCAAGTGAGCGCTTAAGTGCGCCTAGGCTCTAGGCGTTATAAAACGCATTGCATAACCACGCTTAATCATTGCATAACTGCGCATAAGCATGCGCTTTGGTCAAGAAGCGCAAAGCGGTGGCAAAATGCACAATTAACGCCTAGAGCTTTTTTGAACTATGATAGCAATGGAATATTAAATTAGAGCAGTTGTTCTTCAGGTTTAGGCACTTGTTCTACATGAACAAAGTACAAGAAGACGCAAGAATATAATACTTAAAAATAGAAAATGAGCACATAGACCTTACCACATTCTTGGTCTGGGAACAAGATAGTAACAAGGCATTCCGATCCATCGCCAAGAATGTGTCTGTGGAGAACGTAAAGGGAATTTGATGAGTTTCTTTTGCGGTGAAGTACATTTTCTTCTGTGTAATTCCGACATCGCCACCAAGCATTCTTGAAGATAGCGTAGGTATTAGCACAGGTTACCCCATCCTGAAGTTTCCAAATCGGTCCTTCTCTATAGAGAAAAATGGGAAAATTTGCTGTATCATAACCATTATGGAGGTAGGATGTATGGGACAAAGCAAAGTAATTGCCATGAATAACATTACTTACACATAACTCCTGGATAAACACCTGCAACTGGCATTTTCCTTCATCTTCAAAGTATAATATTTCCAAGATGGGAAGATACGCATACGATTTAACAACATCAAATGCGATAGATGCTAAACTACGACTAGCTGGTTGTGCTTCCTCCATGGAATAGGCGCATTAACCGGGTGGAGTTGGGGTTCGCCGTGATAGTATCTTGGCCCTTTGGGCAATCGGAGCTGCCTTACTAATCGCTTCTTGTTTGGGAGCTCTATGGTGGAGATGGTCTTTGTGTCAATGAGGCTGAGTTACTATCATTTGGGGTTGGGGTTAGATTGGGTGAAGCTGGTTCTCTGTCCATCGCAGTAGGGGTACAATCTGCAAGAGTTTGGGTTATGTGTGGTAGGGCTGGTTCTTGTGCAGGTACAACCGGGGTGCTATCTCCACCAAGAGGTAGCACTGCTTTATTTGAAGACCATGTATTTAGTCTGCTAGATACTGACATCACCCGCTCCAATTCAAATGGATGATAAACAGGAAACATAGTTGAATGTACAGACATTGTATGAGAGACAGATGCAATAGATAGTGTGGAAAAAAGAGGGCATGAAATAGTTGACATGTATATTGTTTAACTAAAATGGATAGCATGACATAATTTCACATATATGATGTCTATCTAAACTGGATAGCATAACATAATTCAAAGATATGATGAATAACTAAACAGGATCGCATGACATAATTCACCTACATGTTATCTAAGTAATCAGGATCACATCATTTAATTCACATATGTGATTTATATGCTAAACAGAGGGCATTCGATATGATGTCTGAACTAAGAACATGGTGTTGAATATTGTGTATATGATGTCTAAACTATGCAATGCAAGACACCATATACATGATATGAGCAAGATAACTGCCAAGTTAGAGCATACACCTCGGTGGGGGAATAGGACTGGTCATCTGTCTGAATCCATCTCGAGGAGCTATCGGGACCCAACAAGAGATCTACTTGATGTAGCACTGCCTCGCTCCTCAAGGCCTTGTTTTCACTCCAAATTTTTCCGTCTCCCACCCAAATGGCTGATTCACAGGAAGAGTAGTTTAATGTACAAACATTGTCGACAAATGGATATGTAATGAAGAAAAGGATGGGCAAGATATCATTCAAATATATGATGCCTGGTTAAACAGGATGGCATTGCACATTTCACATATATTATGGTTGGCTAAAAGACATGAGACTGCATAATTCCCATATATGATATAGAAACTAAACAGGCGGCATTACGTAACATGTCTAAACTAAGTAGATGACATATATGATGTCAAAAGTAGGCACTGCATAAGGCAACATATGCATGATATGACTAACATCATCATGCCAAGGTAGAGCAAACACCTTGGGGGTAAATAGGAGTTGTCATGGCGTCTGAATCCGCCTCGTAATGTATATCTTCCTCTGGATTACAACTGGAGAGGGGTGGGGAGGGTTTGCCATTGAACCCACCATGGAGCGATGTCTGCATGACATTGTATTGCCGCCAAGAAACTCCTCTTTTCTCTACATGTTCAGCATGACTGTGTACAATATCACGACATGCATACGAAAAAAATATGGTGAGATTATGTAAGGAGAACATGCAGAAATTTAGAGTGATGGTAACAACCAGTGGATGGATCCAAAAATAATGATAGCAGGCCGATGATTGCTTTAATTTAATAAAAAGATAGATGATGATTGCTTTACTATTTGTTTCCCACCCAAGATGAACAACATAGGCATACCCTGGGTGAACCAGATATTAGATGTACATACTATTCATTGTTGCCTCGATATGTGCCCCACAACTAATTTAGAACTCAAGTTTCAACATTAATTTGGACCGACTTGGAGTCCAAGAGGTGAACATGACGATAAAGTAGCAGGTAATTTTAAGCAATGCATAACATAAGCGTAAAACAAAAGAGTGTGACCTCTCTTGTGGACCCGTGTACTCCTTTAGGTTCATCTCACGAGTCGATGATGGTGATGCTGCTATGTGTGAGTGCGCGGCAGGGAAGGAGATCCGAGGTGGTGAAAGACGGTTAGGAGTCGTGATGTCCGGTTTGGTGGATGTTTCAGCCGATGGAGCAGCTCGGTGAGGTGGGCGACATCGCTGGCAGAGCAGGACAAACCACACAAAGTTCCCTTCGACACCTACACAGTAATCAAGTAATTATGTAAGGGCTCATTTGGCTTGCATGATTCTAAAACACAGGGGATAGGAAAAACACGGAATATGATAGGAATGCACATGGTAAATATAGCATTTGTAAACACAGGATTTTTGTCAACTTGGGTGTTTGGTTTACAGGAATTGGAAGAGCAAAGGAATGCAAAGAATCATGGCCAAAATAAAGTGAAACCATATGAAACCGTGTACAGTTAGAATGTTATTCTGCCACTAATGCACTTGGTCTTGTTTTCATGCATAGGATTTTGAAAAGTAGGTCCAGGTGGATGTTTTGCTTCATTCCTGTCAACATCATGCATGAATAATTGAATAGTAGAGTGCCATTGGAAAATTCCCTATTGCTATGTTTTTCCGTTGAACCAAACTAGCCCTAATGGATCGACATGAATGTATAGTAATAAGTGATGCAACAAGTGTACAACCTCTTTGCCGTAGCCGTGTAGACCTCAGCATCATTAGGTTGGTCACCGGCAGGTTGAGGCGCAGGTGGCTGTCGGAGGTGTGGAGGAAGATCTGAGGAATCATGTAGGCGTCCGAGAATCTGCTTCGTTGTGATGGATGGATCGTCGTTGGAGCAGCTCCGGTGAGCCGTAAGACGTCAAGGCTTAAGCAGCACAAGACATACATCATCAATCTCAAGTGGTATTCTAATAGCATCTCCAATAGATGATGTAAAATAGATGTAAAATTTACATCACCAAAAACCACTGACTACAAGCAGATGAGGTAAAAACTGTTGACTCGAACTTAACTGTCGAAACTGAAATTTCTTTGTGGAATCTGAATGTTATCACAAAACTGAATGCAATGGTAGCAGAGAGGCACTTGACATGTAGTTTAGGGAGGCCTGCAGTTCATCTTCAACCTGCACCCCTCGAGCCACCAACCACTACCGGCCGAACTGTCGGCCCCAGCCACCGGGCCGCCCGAAGAACTCCCCACCGCCGCCCGGCCAGCCCTCTAGCCCCCGAACCCTAAGATAGATAGTGGGGTACCTCTCCCAAGAAGCCCTCGCCCCGCCGCAGTGGTTCTTCCTTAACTCAGCATGAGCCCCAACCCTGAAAAATCGGTGACCCAAAAGTAGATTCACGATCAAGTGTGTCTAAATCGGAGCAGAGCAAGAAAGACGAAGCGAGGGGGAGAGCAAGAGAAGATGAAGGAAGGAAGCGAGAGCCAAGCAAGAAAGAATCGGGCGAAGGACGAGCGAGCGAGAGCCGGAGCAGCAGCAACAGATCCGGCTGGTATGGCCGCCGCCGCCGAAGGGGCCTCGCACTGGGGGAGAGCCGCCGTGGAGATGTCGCCCGCGGCGCCGGCTTCAAGGTAGCCGCTCCATGGGGGTGCGGGATGGAGCACCGTCGGCGCCGGGAGGTCGAGTTAAGGAGAAGGTGCGATGCGATGAGTGTACAACCTCTTTGGTGGCGCCGAGTAGGCCTCGGCTTCATCCGAGGAGTCGGTGAGGATGCTGCGGTTCCGGTGGAGCAGGTTAAGGCGGCGCTGTGGGGATGGAGCAGCCGCGATACACAAGGCGATCGTCAGAGCAACTCCTTGGAGGTGGAGGACGGGCGGTGAACCAGCGGAGACGACGAGATGGACGACGGATCCTCATCCGGGGAGGTGGATGAGGGACGTCGAGCTGTTGCGGTGGACGACGTCATCGAGGAAGAGGCTCCGGCCGGGCAGCTGTGAGGTGGCGGACGAAGGAGGGTGGGGTTTCACGGCTGGAGCGGAGAGGTTATGGCGGCCTGGGATTTTGAATGGCGAAAAGGGGGCGATGGGAGGGGGTGAACCATGACTTAGGGACGCGCTTGTCCAAAATGTAGGGTGTGTTACAAAAGTACCCCCATCGATTTGAACTAGTAGCCCTTTCGGCTCAGGGTTAGAAGGGGGATCTCGCGTGTCGGGATTTGGCAGCTGGAGGGAGTTTTCGCGCGCGTTGTAATTTCGGGATAGCAAGACACAGATTGTGAAGGCGCCAGTTTTGGGAGCACGATATCTGAATTTTCGGGATATAACAAGATGCGGGTTGAATTTTAGGGACAAGCCTAACGTGTAGTAATATTGTACTTGTACGTACCAAATCAATTCGCACTTCCCTCAACCAAAAAGAAAACAAAAAAATAAAACTATTCACACCACACAAAGAGAGAGTCTTGCCCTGCTTTTACTATACAAATGCTATTCAAAGCTACTCCCTCCTTCCATCTATATAGGGGCCTAATGCGTTTTCGATGCTAACTTTGACCAAATATTAGAGCAATAATATATGGCATGCAACTTACACAAAGCACACCGTTAAATTCGTCTGTGAAAGGTTCTTTCAATGATAGTGCATGTACTATTAATCTTGTCAATAATCAAAGGCGGTCTTAAAAAACTCATTACGCCCTATATAGATGGAAGGAGGGAGTATGAATCCATGTTATGTCCAATTAAATTTTTTCGCTTGCTGTATAATGCATGTAACCTACTCATACCAACATTTTAGTGCATTCCAAATGTCTATACTACCACAGCAATTCGAACCAAATTTGAATTCGTTTCTCTATTTCAATAAGAATCTACAATCATGATTGTTGCCAACTTCAACCATCATTCGTGTATTACCTTAATAACACACCACATGATTACTATAGAGATAGATATGAACTATGTGTACTACATGAAATCGAATTCTATTTTTTGAATACACTTGATGTTGATTCCAAATAATAGTACATTTGATGTACTAACTATATATTTATAATCTAAACCATGTTCCATACGTACACCGTGTTTATTACACAAAGTATAGTGCCCCGCCCCCTACATTATGACAAGTATTTAGACCTGAGTTGCAAAAGCCACACATTAGCCCAAATTATAATCAATGTTCTACATTATGATATCTTCTTCAAGTATCCGTATCCACTTTTTTATAATGAATTATGATATTTGTTCATCTTTTACACCTTCATGATCCTCTTCTATTTATAGCTAGCTAGCTAGCGCTAACTTTCTATCGTGCATGCACACGCCCGCCCCCTCTCACCAACCCTTAGCGTCCCCTCCATCATGCACGTTCATTATTTCTCTTTAGGTCGTTCACCAAGGTGTGTGTAGGCCCCGGCTCCTTCTTTCAAGCACACACCGGTCGATATACCTCTCTAGCCAAGTGTGCCTACAACAAACACATATATACTTCCCTCTTCTCTTCTCACCATCCATGCCCCCTATGTCCAATACGGTTCCACGCAGGTGCACACTCCCGCCCCTCTTTTCATTGATCACATACTTGCACACTCCTCCCCCCTCGACATGGTAGGCCTGTCGCACCACCTCCTAGCCGCAACCCTCTCCCTCTGTCTCTCTCTCCCGACCTTATTTGCTTCTAACACATGCAGGCGTGTATATGAACCGATCTCCCTACATATAGCCAGGTCGACTATAATTCGTTTTCCCCAAGCACCGATACACTTACCTCACTAGTTATGTCTCTCCCTTTCTCGGACACACGATGGTTTATCTTCCTATGTAGTTACGAATGCTTACCACAACCATATCTTCTCCCCTCATCATCCTTGCATACCTCCCGACCCGTCTCTCACACGCACATGCATAGACAGACATCCCCCACCCTCTCTTATTGATATTGTACTCATACCCTCCGTTTGTCTAGCAGGCCTCTCCCACCATTTGTGAGACGCCACTCCACCACCAACCCTCCGACGCTCTACCTTTTTCTTTCTCCCAACCTTATTCCTCTGCTACACATATCCATGGATGTCGATCGATCTCCCTCAATACATAGCTAGGTCTCTCTCCTTCCCCACACATATACTAGTCGATCGGTCTCTGCCCCCTCCCCCCCACACACACCGATAGTCGAATGTTGTAGGTAGGTATCCATGTCACGGAGAAAAACTGCACCTCTGCCCTCTCAAATTCCAGTAGGCCAGCCGCCCTGTATCTTTGACGTGGGCAAACACAAATTCAATGGCACTCTTTATCGATCGCGCAGCCACACACTTCATCCATGTTTTCAATTCTATCGATATCTCACGTCCATGACTCCGCTTTCACACACATTGCATATGTTACGTTTTTCTCGTTTGAGATATCATCAACACATTGCCTCTGCTCCGCACAAACCATCTCTCTCGCACTCCACCCACGCACGCATTCCGCACCTAAAGAAGAAGTGCACACAGGATTTACATACTCACGCCTCGCTCCGACCACAACCGCTGGGTACACGGTGGAGTTCGTTTCTATACGAAAAGGCAGCCCATGTGATAATTTGACGCGTGTAGCGGTTGTTTACTCGAAGGAAGGTCGGGTACCACGCCTAGACGGAACAAAGTTTGACTTGATGCATTACTATTAAATAAAGTTATGTATTCCTCAATGGCTCGTACAGAATATAAAACGATTGCCGTGGGGAAAATGGAAAAATGGGGTTGTCTCTCGTCACACCATCTCACACAAGGTGGCCGTGGCCTCTCTCTCTCAGCGTTGGTTAGTGATCCGGTCGCATACCATCTGCCAGCGGAAAGGGAGGATGTGCATCGTCTCTCCGTTCGGCAGCGTTGAGGCAAGACGTCCGATCTGCGGTACCCGCCGTTCTCTCGACCAAGCTCCGGCGGTAAGAGGGCCTTTCGCCACTTGCTCGCTGTCAGCGGTATAAGCAGATCCCGGCCACATGCGCCTCCTAGTAACATCCCGATGACCCTCAGGTACAGCTTCCTCCAGCCTTGCTCCACTGCCCATCTTCCCATGTTGCTGCATGTGGATCTTCTTTAGTTGTTTGCTTAAATCGTATCTCGACCGATGTACTTTCCATCTTGCAATCTCATCCTCAAACCATTTTTGATAAACCACCATGTGCTATATTTCCCTTATTACATGGAATATGCTTATTTTTTGTCGGTCTATGTGTCTTCAACTCGTGTTATTGGGTAGTAATTGTTTCCTTTCGACCTCCTTTTGCAAACAGGGCTATCCATTTTCACCTCGTTGCTATTGCGACCTTTTGGTGAACTGCACAAATCACTTTTTTCTTAAGAGTGTTTTGTGCAGTTCCGTCAAAATGTCACATGGGCAACATTTTTACATTTCCGTGGGACTGCAAAAAGGGAGATTGGTTTTGCTATCCTTCTCATCCAACTCCGTGTCTAATCTTCTCCAACAAGAAGTTAGTCCTAAAGAGAGATGTGTGTTATGTTTCATCATCTAGTTCCACTATTATTGTAATCACAATCGATCGGATATCTTTGCAAATAGGGATGGTCCGCTCGATTTTAGTGGAGCTGCGCATAAAATGATCGGATTGTGGTGTCCTCCATACACCTCCTTTTTGGCTACTGAGCTGGGTGAAACTAGCTGCCAAGCAATGAACACTATGCCAAGGAAATGGAGCCATGCCTACGAACACCATCGATCAATTATATTTTTTCTTTATTTGTACACCTTCTCACAACTTTGTCTTCAGTTGTGATGTGAATATTGGCTCTGATCTGCGAACCATTGAGATGCATTAGCCATGGTAGCCATGGTAGTTTCATCTGTATTTGATGGAATGTTGTAACGAGATAATCTCGAGGCAAGACACATAAATCCTAAGTCGAAACCTTTTTTTTCCTGCGGGAACCAAAGTTGAAACCTTCATAGCATCACAGTACAATTTCATTAAAATTATGCATACATATAAACAAATCCTGAAGGATTGATAGCAATGCCGTAAACAATTCAACTTCGCTTTAGCCGACATGTTGGACATCCTTCATCCGCTCCACCGCCATGCAGCAATATTGAGTGCACAACACAACTTCGTGGAAAGATTCACCTGTGTCGTTATACCGCAAAGAGTAATGACTAGTGAGCAGTCAAATCATAGAGCCCCATCTTCGCCACAATAAGTTGCTCGGACGAAGCAACCATCATTTCTCTGTTCCTTGAATCTGCTAGTACTCCCATATTCCCACAGTAATAAGTTGCTCGGGCGAATCAACCATCACTATATCCGGCCACGCGGTGATGACCACAGGAGCTATCCATTCAGATTGTATGTTAAAAAAAATAAAGGTTGATAACTAATGCGGCAAACTTTCAAAAAAAAAAAAAAACTAATGCGACACCTCGGGCCAACGCGGCCAGATCACATTTTGCACGAGAAATTACACACCATGTTTCGTTGACACGTGGTCCCGTTCCAACATATCAGTGAGACGACAGTGAGTCCTTTTCTACTAGTATTTCCGAACGGACGTGTAGGCCGGGGCGCCTCTTCGTGTACCGTGGCAAACTGGCAACCGTCCACCGACTCTTCACCTTTCCCTCTCGATTTGAATCGCCGTCGACGCTCTTCCTCCCTCCTCCATTTGCCTTCACCCTTCCTTCTGCCATTGTTCGATCGTCTTCTCCATGGAGGGAATAGGTCGGAAACGACCCCGTTATTCTTGCCCCGATCTGAAAGATGACCTGGTGGAGGAACTCATTGATCGGTGCGACGTCATCACCTCGGCTAGCATGGCAGGTTCGTTCAAGACCATTCTCGACTTAACTAATAACATCATTACAAGGAACCCAAGGGTCAAGGAGCGGTTTGATCTCCCCTATCTTCTTCGCCGTGACTTCGATGGATCGCTGGGACTGACGGAAGCCTCGCCTTGTGCAAGTTGATGCCGCTTGATAATGATACGTATGACGTTAAGATGCCATCGCTTGAGGGCAAGGATTGGGCATGCACAAATGGAGATTGGGTTGTTTATATTGGGTACAACTGCAAGTGGGAACTTGTGAATGTGTACACTCGTCACCGGGTTCCACTTCGAAAAATCTCAGCAGACTGCCCAGAGGTTGAGCACAACGGTATTGTACGCATGTTCAAATATGATCATGGTGACTGTCTTCTACGGAAGATAGCAATTTGTCGAGTTCCCAATCGCTCTTGGAATTACAAGAACTATGAAGTTGTTGCTATCTTCGACAAGCTTGTAGTCGTCCTTTGTGGTTTGACTCGATGGATATTGCTCAAAAATCAGTTTTTATACACGGATGTGTACTGTGATGCAATTCAATACGAGGGTCTTGTGTTTGCTTCCACCACTCATGGCACTGTTTTTGCATGGGATCCTCGTAGTTTCAGTACATTTGTCTTCCACCGTAATTATAATTGTTTCATCCACATGCATGCGGGTTAGCAAGTTTCCCTTTACTAATTAACCTTCTTCTTGTGTTTCCAAGGTCCTATGCACATTCCACCACCTATACTTGAAAAATTTTATAACCAAGGGGGAGATGACGATGGTGATGATCACGAGCATGAGGACGAACAAAACTTATATACTCAGTGGCGCCTGGCAACTAATTCTGATGGATCACCTCTTCTTGTCTCAGACACAGCAAGACCGAGTTTGTTACTACTGAGGGAGCACGTGTTGTCTCCCATGGTCACACTCTCCGGACCTATTCCAACACTCGTTGCATGGTATTCGGGATGGATACTAGTGTGCTAGCGCCAACACCTTCTCCCTGGTACACAATTGATAGTCTTGGAGAAAACTCGCTCTTCCTTGGACAAAACTATCCGATGATGGTGAAAGGCGATCCAACTGCTGTTGATACAATGTTACTAGTACCATTTATGAGAAGAAACTGTATCTATACCTCGGACATTTGGGTGGTTCCCTACCCTGGTACTGATATAGTACGCTGCTTTAGCCTGGATGATCAGTCCTGCGTTTGTCTCGAGATCGAAAATAGATGGCCCGTCCCAGAGAATCACTTGTGGTTCAAAGCAAGCATTTCCAACGCCGAGGATTGGTTGAGTTGAAGTTCATTTCATTGCTTGTTATTTGTTGTGTGATGAAAACTTTATTATTTATAATGTATCCTCGTTGTCGATGTGGATTGATGACCTATTGTATGTAATAAAATGATATGCCTGTGATAAACTTACTAAATTTATGAATGGCTTTCGAGTCGCTTCTCTGAGTGAGTGGTGCGACGAGGCAAAAAAATATTTTCCGAATACATAATTGTACGTGCATTGCAACAGGTTATTGGATGAGGCCAATCAACAATAGTAGTACACTATTTGTACTAGCTTCACATGCTTCGCGCGTCGGGCGGGTGTTTTTACTATAGCCATATGTTAATGTGTTCGCTGTACATAACCAGCACCTCGAATCCTCGATATACTACTAGTAGGAGTACTATATAAGTAGTAGAAGTAGTAGGGTGGCATGGGCCAGAACAAGCATTCACGTCCAGGAGTACGACACACGCCACCAGCACGACATCCATCTGACACCATATTTCTTGGAGTCCGTGCTAGAGAAATCTCTTCAACCTCGTCGTTTCTCTAACTTCAGCCATCATGCCGCAAGGCGAGGTGGGGTTTGCCGATAGTCGGTTTCCTCAACTGTGCTCCCACTTGTAAGGCCAACTCCAACGCATACGACCCCAAAACGAACCTCCGCTTTGCATGAACTCCAACGATAATTTTGACTAGAAAAGCGGACCAAAGAAAACAAGAACCACAAGAATACATTTTAGAAGATATCCAACTTCCGTGAATCGCTCACCGTAAGTTGGATTAGTGCCTTCTCGATGCATTCATTGTTGATCTGTGGAGGCTCGATCTTGCGTGCTTCGTTCTTCTTCGAGTGTAAAGAAGTAGACGTTGCTTCCTCGCATGTAGTCTCATGTCTAGCCTCTATTCTAGTAGGAGTATCAACAAGTGCACTAGTCCAATCTCTAGCCTCTATGCTAGCTAAAAGTGCTAGAACATCTACTAAATTGCTCTCTATCAATATATCGATGTACTCTTCTTCCCAATACCAAAACTTGCATCCATTCTACACAGTAAAATTTTTAAGTTAGCACAACTAGTCTAATCCGAGAGCACAACCGAAGATTTGGTTGGGTTCTTCCTCCTTTTGCCGACACGTGGGACATCCAACATCCAGGTCGTGTCATGCAAGAAAATAGAGTGGTAGTTGAAGCCACATGATGTGCATCTTGGGTTAAACTGTAAATAGAATCTTACTACTCTTGAGTAACTCCAAAAGCGGCCACCGAAGATCTTTATTGGATTTGTTTTTCATCACCAGCACATCGAGGTGAAAGATGTGCAGGTTTAGTGGGTCCTCTTGCGTTTTCACTGACATGTGGGACCGCATATGAGCAAACAGAGATGGGCTCCACGCATCCGTTGGCTGGCTGAGAAGAGAGATAGAGGAGGGCTGAGCACGGACTCCAGGAAATTTGTTGTAGCGACCCGACCTCAGACGGTCAAGTCTCTGTGTTTCCGTGTCATCCCTGGATCAGTAATGCTGACACACACAGTACTCGAAGGATTTATAATGAGTAGCAATCACACACTTATTACATCGAATGTCTCAAAAGAGAACTTATTACGATAATATGGCTTAAGGCCATCTAATGCGATAACAAATGAAGGCTTGGAAGATAAAGTGAGTCCATCAACTCCAACGGCATAACTGAGTTGCACGGCAACGACCTATCGAACCTTACTCCTCGTCTGAAAAGTCTGCAACATAATACGTTGCAGCCCGAGAACGGGTCAAAACATGGAATATGCTGGCAAGGTAACACAATAGAGCAATAACAGAATAATGCTACTACTACATGCATATTTGGCTGGTGGAAAGCTCTCTGATTCTGATTTTCTTGGAAAGCCAATTTTTCCCAACAACAAAGGAATAAATTTTAATTTAACTTATCATGGTGGTTGAAACATCATTGAGAAGGTATAACCCCAACTCAATCCCAATTAAAGTAGTTAACATCCCAGCAATATTAATTTAGAGTGATGAGATACATGTGAATACTCAAGTACTAGATACTCAGAATTGTCTATAACCGGGGACATGGCTAACCATGATTAGATTGTACACTCTGCAGAGGTTTGCGCACTTTTCCCCATAAGACTCGATCGCCTCCGTTGATTTCTCGCACTGCATTGTGTTTGAGAAACGGATGACCGAGATACAGTCTTTCAGAAACATTAAATCTTTACTCTGGGTAGACCATACCAAACCTACAAACCCACTACCTGCTGATCTACCTCTTCAAGAGCTTCACGTAACTTACTCAACTATGCTAGAGCCCATAATAGCTTGTGGCTGCACACGGAAGTTTCTAGCATGAATAATCTCAGTTCCTTTGAGCCTGGTGGCGGTCCATAGGAAGATCACACGGTAACCCGGATTTCCAAAACAAAAGCAGACAACACTTTGGGTTCCCTGTGTGCCTCAATCCACCCATATGTGTATTAAAGTTGCCACCTTAAGTTAACCATTAATTAACAATCTCACATCTGTCATGGATAACTCTCAAACCCAACCACGTCTACGAGCATAACATAGCAATATAAGCAACACGTAGAAGTAACTCCCAAGGGTTTGATAATAACAGGGCAATAGGTTCTACCTCAACTACTACTTCCCAACCCACAAGTTAATGACATCCTAATCATGCAATGTGTGAGGGTTGAATCTAATGCATAAAAACAGGGTATGAAAAGAGTATGATCAAAGTGTTACTTGCCTTGGTCGACGATCCGGAATCCTAGAGATTTCAGTAGTAACACGCTTAGCACTCGGGAATTCTATCGCAAGCAAACAATACATACATAAGTAAACAAGCAAAGATGCACAAGCGAAACTTCAACTGAAAGAGGTTGACCGGAGAGTTCAACTTAAGAACTCCGATTCACAAAAAGAATCAAACCAAACGGAGCAACGAAACTCAAACGACGAAAGAAACAACATTCGTTTACTAATCTGAACTAGGGTCAAATTTTACAGAGGCAAAAACTTGTTTGAGTTGGCTATTCGGAAAGAGGGTTTGAGATGAAACTCAGGCGCTTGAATCGCCTCGATTCCAAGAAACGAGCGAAAAGTTGTTAGAACGAAAATCGGATCGTAAATCGCGATCAGAAAATCGCGGAATAAATCCGATAAAAAGAAAACGACGAACGGCTAAGCGAGCGAGCGTTACGTTAGCAGAAACTAAATGGCGAACACGTTACGTTAGAACGAGCGAGCAATAACGCTTCGCTAAGTAAATAACCGAAAAAAAATAAAACCGATCTATATAAAAACGAATTAGGGTTTTTTCCTAAAAAAAACGAAGGGGTTTTTAAAAAAAAAAACCAAGCGGCGGTGGCTACCTCCGACGAGGTCGTCCCACGAGGCGGCGGGCGGCTCAGTGGGCTCGGCGAGGGGCGGCGGCCTCGGGTCTGGGCTCGGCAGGTGCAGGCGGCGGCGAGGCGGCGACGTCTCAAGGGGCTCGGGCTCAGGCCTCGGCTCGGTGGTGGTGGTGGTGGTTAGAGGGGGTGGCGGGCGTATATAAAGGGGCTGGGCGGCGACTTGGAGGAGGGGCAAGGCGGGAGGCGGAGTCCGCTCGGACTCGGGTCCGAAAAGTGGCGGCGGGCTGCCGGGCTGGGCTCGCTCAGCTGGGGGCCCTAGGCCCGATCCGGTAGCGGTCTTTTTTTAAACGTTCATGAAACTTAGAAAAATCCTAGAAAATAAATAAAAATCTAAAAATACCAAAATAAGTTTCTCCGTCTAAATGGAATATTTAGAACAGGATGAACTTTTCTTGGCCCCTAAAATGCAATTTTTAAAACATGCAAATTTTTCTAGGGCGTAATAAAATTCCAAAATAAATCCAATAAAACCAAATAATGATTTTAACATTTTTCCTCCGATATTTCAATTGTTTTGGAGAAGTCATATTATCTCCCTCATTTATTATTTAAAAATGAAATATTTTACGGAGAGAAAAATAATTAAAACCAAAAATCCTCGTCTTCACTACTTGATAAAATCAAATATGAAAATCGAAAATCTCCAACTCTCTCCGAGGGTCCTTGAGTTGCTTAGGATTTCGAGGATTGCAAACAGAAATGCAATAAAATATGATATGCATGGATGACCTATGTATAACATGCCAAATTAAAAATTTGGGATGTTACAAACCTACCCCCCTTAAGATGAATCTCGCCCTCGAGATTCGGGTTGGCTAGAAAATAGGTGCGGATGGTCCTTGCGAATATCCTCTTCTCGCCCCGTGGCTTCCTCCTCGGTATGGTGGCTCCAATCGAACTTTGCAAAACTTGATAACCTTGCCATGAAAGTGACTAATTGTCGAAATCAAGAATCTTTATTGGCTTCTCCTCATAGGTCGATTACTATCCAATTTGGAGATCGCCTCCAAGGGCCTTTATCTCAATTAACGGTATATCGGCCATCTCAAAGATGGCACTTCTTCACCGTGATACATGAAACACATCGTGAACTCGACAATCCTTCGTGTAACTCCAGCTTGTAGGCAACTTCTCCCATCCGTTCCAAAACACGATATGGTCCTACAAATCTTGGGGCTAACTTTCCTTTACTCCAAAACGTTTTACTCCCTCAAGGGTGATACTGCAGATAGACTCGTCTCCAATTTCATAGGTTACTTCCTTGCGCTTTTGAATCTGCGTAACTCTTCTCGTCTAGACCGAGCAATCTTTAGTCCGTCTCGATCGGTTTAACCTTCTCCTCGATTCCTTGATCAAATCTGGTCCGAACAAGCGACGGTCTCCAACCTCATCCCACATTAATGGTGTTCTACATCTGCGCCCATACAGAGCTTGAGCGGTGCCATCTTCAAACCGGCCCGGTAGTCATGTTGTTGTATGAGAACTCTGCGTCAGACAGCAAATTGTCATCCCAACTAGATCCATAATCTAGCGCCTGGGCTCTCAACATGTCCTCCGTAATCTGATGGACTCTCTGCCGTCTGTCCATCCGTCTTCGAGCGGAAACGTGGTTGAACTCCAATCTGGTACCCAAAGTCCGTGTAGCCGATGCCAAAATTTTGAAGTAAATCGCGCTTCCTCTATCCGTCACGATGCTCCTCCGAACTCCATGCAAACATACGATCCTGGTCATATATATCTTGGCCAACTTTGCACTTGTATAGGTTGTTTTCTTTGGGATAAAATGAGCTACTTTGGTCAAACGATCCACAACTACCCATATTGAATCATATCCCGCCTTGGTTCCGGGTAATCCGCAATAAAGTCCATGCCAAGTTTGTCCCACTTCCATTCGGTATTGGCATAGGCTGTACCAGTCCCCGCCGCTTCGATGCTCTGCCTTCACTCTCTCGACATACGTCACATACGGCTACATACTAAGCAACATCCTTCTTCATACCGAGTCCACCGAAACGTTCCTTCAAGTCCATATACATCTTGGTGTTTCCGGGTGAATCGAGTATGGTGAGTCATGGGCCTCTGAAGTATTAACTTCCGATCTCCGAATTGTTGGGCACATAAATCTGGTCCTCAAACCACAAGGTATCGTGCTCATCCTCGCGAAAACCTTTGGCTTTTCCTTCGCCCATCTTCTCTCTTATCTCAGCAATCTCTTTGTCCTCCTTCCGAAGCTTCTCGAATCTTGTTCAACAACGCCGATCGAACCTCCATTGTTGCAAGAAAACCTCTTGGAACAATCTCCAATCGAAGTTCCATGATCTCCGCAGGTAACTCCTTTGGCAATCCTTTGCTTTCAAGGATATTAGCATAACTCTTCCGACTCAAAGCGTCTGCTACGACGTTGGCCTTTCCTGGATGATAGTGTAGCTTCATGTCGTAATCCTTTATAAGTTCTAGCCATCTCCTCTGTCTGAGGTTTAACTCCTTCTGTGTGAAAATGTACTTCAAACTCTTATGATCCGTGTACACATCACAACGGTTTCCAATAAGATAATGTCTCTAGGTCTTCAACGCATGTACTACGGCTGCTAACTCCAAATCATGCGTGGCATAGTTCAACTCATGTGGCTTCAGCTTGTCGGAGGCATACTGAAACAACTTTTTCTCGTCCTGCATAAGAACACATCCAAGTCCCAAGCGAGAGGCGTCACAATACACTTGAAACTCCTTATGTATATCTCGCAATGTCAAGACTGGGGCTGTAGTCAACCGCTTTTCAACTCTGAAAGCTTGTCTCAATCCTCCGTCCATTTTAACTTAGTATCCTTCTTTAGCAATTCGGTCATTGGCTTAGCAATCTTGGAGAAATTCTCAATGAACCTCCGATAATATCCTCGCCACCCAAGGAAATCATGGATCTCGCCAATTGAAGTGGGTGCCAACCAATCGCTGTTGACCGAACCTTCTTTGGGATCTACTGCTATACCCTCTCCCGATATAACATGCCCAAGAAATCCAACTTCCTTCAACCAAAACTCGCATTTGCTGAATTTGGCATGATAACCGATGTTCCTCGAGTTTCTCGAGAACCAAGCGCCAAGTGTTTCGCGTGCTCCTCTTCGTTCTTCGAGTATACCATAATATCATCAATAAACACCCCAACAAACTTGTCCAAATACTCCATGAACACCTTGTTCATCATACTCTCATGAAATAGGCAGGGCGTTAGTCGGTCCAAATGACATGACCGTGATACTCATATAATCCATACCGTGTGGTAAATGCTGTCTTTGGTATATCCTTCTTTCGGATCTTCAATCTGATGGTATCCTCGATCAGAGATCAATCTTCGAAAACACCTTAGCTCCTTGCAAATCGATCAAACAGATCATTAATCATCGGTAAGGGATACTTGTTCTTTATCGTTACTTCATTCAGAGCTCGATAATCAACAACCATCCTCGTGGATTTATCCTTCTTCTCCACCAAAAAATCTGGGGCTCCCCAAGGTGATGAACTTCTACGAATGTAACCTTTCTCCAATAGTTCCTTGATCCGCTTCTTAATTTCCTCCAGATCATTTATGGGCATCCGATAGGGTCTCTTGGATATTGGCCCATGCACTGCAATAACTCTATCGGAAGTTCGATGTCTCGATCCGTGGCATGCCCGGTAACTCCTCCGGGAAAACATCCGGGTAATCCTTTACTACGCTTACTTCCTCCTCGCATAACTCCCGTGAGGGCATTCACTTAGCTCCTCCTAGGCACATGCCTAGATACATACTTAATCCTTTTTCCTCCTGGGTGGTAAGATAAATTGACTTGCTAGCACAACCAATACTTCCTCCATACTTTGACATCCAGTCCATACCTAATATCACATCCAATCCTTGCGACTCCAAGATAATTAGGTGACGGAGAAAAAACATGCGTACCAATGATTAGGGGTATCTGGGTGCACCATCTGCTAGCTATGTACTCGCCTCCAAAGTAGCTCACTAAAAGAGGGGTCCTAAGGGTTTGGGTTGGTAACTTAAACTTTTCCACAAATCCCCTCGATATGTATGAATGCGATGCACCAAGTATCAAAAAGAACAAGAGCGGTAAATGACTCCAACCAAAAACTTACCTATTACAGCGTCCGCCGTTTCTTCAACTTCCTCCACGTTAACGTGGTTCACTTGGCCTTGTTGAATGGATTGGGCTTCTTCCCAAAGCTCCCATTTCCGCTTTCCATTCCTTCCTTCAAGGCAGTCATTGGCATAGTGCCTCTGCCTTCCCGCACTTAAAGCAAATAACTTGGCTTAAGTCCCTCTTGGCGGGTGTAATGGGTTAGAGCGATTACGATTGTTGTTGACTCCATTCCCATTCCCGTTCTTCGCACCATTTTGGTTATGCGATCCTCCTCCAAAGATGGTTATGACCTCCATGGTTATGAACAAGTCCTCCCGAAGTTCGGGGTTAAGCGAGGCTTCGTGAGCTCCCGAGTTATACTTCCCTTTGTCCATACTTCCTCTTACGGTTCTCAATTTGTTGCTTTCCTTCAATCATTAGGGCCTTATCTACCAACTCTGGTAGTTGTTGAAAGTTGCCACCATCAACCGTGCATACTCATCTCATCATTCAACCTTCCATAAACTTCTCCGCTTCATGCATCTATGGCCACATCATCAGGGGGCATAGCGTGATAACTTGCTAAACTCATCCACGCATCGGGCCACAAGACGGTTCCTTCGGGCGTAAGTTGCGTAAACTCACGCTTCTTCATCTGCATGGCTCCAGTTGAGACATGGGCCGTATGGAATGCTTGTTGAACTGGTCCCAAGTGACATTGGCTATAGGAAAAGTAGCCATGTAATTCTCCCACCATGCGCTGCCGGGTCCATCCAATTGATGTGTGGCAAAGCGCACCGTCTCAAAGATCCGTGCATCCCGTGGTGGTTAACTCCTTCCAACACGGGCGTAGCCAATCATCAAGAACTATTGGCTCGGTGCTATCGGAAAACACCGGCGGTTGTAACCTCGTGAAACGGGCTAAGTTGTCCACCGCGGTGGGTTATTGTTGTTGTTGTTGTTGCCTCGTTCTGATCTAGCAATTGCATCAAGGTATTTTGTCATTGGATCAAGTAGGTGAGCTCCGGTGGGAAAAGAAAACCGGTGTCATGTCTCGGAGGCATCTGAGGGTTTAGATGGAAGAGATTAGAATAGAAAAGGTCTAATGAGAAAACACTACCCATATGCATATGAGACAAACACAATCATTTCACTCAATCCATCAAGCAAGGGCATACAAAACGGTCTAGGACTATCGTAAAAGTGCTCAACTACTACTAGATACATGGGGGAAATACTACTAATATTTGGTGGTCATCTAGAAATTTTGATTGGTGGATGACTCCATGATGTTTGCTCCAGCTTCGTCTTCATAGTCATCATCACTTGGATCAGAATCGGTGTCGTCGATGATGATGTAGTTGTCCGGGCAAGTGGGATCTTCCTCCTCTTCTTCCTGGTACGATCCTCCCATGAATACTCCGATCTTCTTAACTAGGTCGTCATTCTTCTCCAAAGAGTGTCTTGATTTCTTCCTCATATCCGTCGGCGTGTAAACTTGAGTTCTTCCTCTAGCTCGATGATCCTAGTTTTCGCCTTTCTTCAACTCCATCATGTCTGCAGACATCCGGTTCTCCGACGTCGAATGTGCCGGTTTAGCTCCTGGATGTAAGCTGCAATGGATCTATCCTTCTTGGTGCAGACATTACTTCCCATTGCTCGTCTCGGTGCCCACATATTTGATATATGGTGTCTTTAAGCTCTCTGTTGTAGACTTCTCCAATACGCCCCATGGTAATGTGAGCTGCCATACTCTTGCCAAGGCTCCGTGTGGGTGCTTCAAAAGAAAACTCTATGGGCTTGGAAGTTGGCGAGAACGTCCTTCCGGAACTTGTACTTGAATCATCCAAATGTTCCTCTTCTCGGTGGAGTAGCTGCTGTACGTCCCAAGAAGCTTGGTATTCCAATATTCAGGTACCTAGTGACTTCCTTTAAGTGGCGTCCAAAAGGTGTGTCTTCATCCGGTTGTGCAAACTTGTTCTTCATCGCCGTCATCCTAAAGAGTGGAAAAATGAAGAGGAGTCATAAATGAGTAGAGAAGAGTACCTATGGTTTATCTTAGTGGTCGTGTCCTACACTTAGCGTGTGCTCTGATACCATCTTGTAGCGACCCGACCTCAGATGGTCAAGTCTCTGTGTTTCCGTGTCATCCTCGGATCGGTAATGCCGACACAATAATACAAGATCGAAGGATTTATAACAGAGTAGCAATCACACACTTATTACATCGAATGTCTCAAAAGAGAACTTATTACGTAATATGGCTTAAGGCCATCTAATGCGATAACAATGAAGGCTTGGAAGATAAAGTGAGTCCATCAACTCCAGCGGCATAATCGAAATACGCAGACGGCAACGACCTATCGAACCTTACTCGTTCAAAAAGTCTGCAACATAATACGCTGCAGCCCGAGAAGGGGTCAAAGACATGGATATCTGCCGCAATGTAACACAATAGAGCAATAACAGAATAATGCTACTACTACATGCATATTTGGCTGGTGGAAAGCTCTACGGTTACAGCTTTTCTGGAAAAGCCAATTTTTCCCTACAACAAAGGAATAAATTTTAATTTAACTATCATGGTGGTTGAAACATCATTGAGAAGGTATAACCTCAACTCAATCCCAATTAAAGTAGTTAACAACCCAGCAGTATTAATTTAGAGTGATGAGATACATGTGAATACTCAAGTACTAGATACTCAGAATTGTCCATAACCGGGGACACGGCTAACCATGATTAGATTGTACACTGCAGAGGTTTATGACTTTTCCCCACAAGACTCGATCGCCTCCGTTGATTTCTCGTGACCGCATGGTGTTTGAGAACGGATGACCGAGACACAGTCTTTCGTAAACATTAACTCTTTACTCCGTAGACCATACCAAACCTACAAACCCACTCAATTACCGATCTACCTCTTCAAGAGCTTCACGTGAACTTACTCAACTATGCTAGAGCCCATAATAGCTTGTGGCTGCACACAGAAGTTTCTAGCATGAATAATCTCGGTTCCCTTTGAGCCAGGTGGCGGTCCATAGGAAGATCACACACGGTACCCCGGGTTTCCAAACAAAACAGACAACACTGGGTTCCTGTGTGCCTCAATCCACCCAGATGTGTATTAAAGTTGCCACCTTAAGTTAACCATTAATTAAAAATCTCACATATGTCATGGATAACTCTCAAACCCAACCACGTCTACGAGCATAGCATAGCAATATAAGCAACACGTAGAAGTAAGTCCCAAGGGGTTGATAATAACAGGGCAATAGGTTCTACCTCAACTACTACTTCCCAACCCACAAGTTAATGACATCCTAATCATGCAATGTGTGAGGGTTGAATCTAATGCATAAAACTGGGTATGAAAAGAGTATGATCAAAGTGTTACTTGCCTTGTCGACGATCCGGAACTTAGAGACTCAGAGTAACACGCCGCACTCCGGGAATTTTATCGCAAGCAAACAATACATACATAAGTAAACAAGCAAAGATGCACAAACGAAACTTCAACTGAAAGAGGTTGACCGGAGAGTTCAACTTAAGAACTCCGGTTCACAAAAAGAATCAAACCAAATGGAGCAACGAAACTCAAACGGCGAAAGAAACAAGATTCATTTACTAATCTGATCTGGGGTCAAATTTTACAGAGGCAAAAACTTGTTTGAGTTGGCTATTCGGAAAGAGGGTTTCAAGATGAAACTCAGGCGCTTGAATCGCCTCGATTCATAAACAAGCGAAAAAGTTAAGCTAGAACGAAAAATCGGATCGTAAATCGCGATCAGAAAATCATGGAATAAATCCGATAAAAAGAAAACGATTTAACGGCTAAACGAACGAACGCTCATTAGCAGAAACTAAACAGCGAACACGCTCATTAGAAAAGAACGAACGAATTAACGCCGCTAAGTAAATAAACCAAAAAATAAAACCGATCTATATAAAAACGAATTAGGGTTTTTTTCAAAAAACCGGCGGCGGGTGGCTACCTCCGACGAGGTCGTCTCGGCGAGGCGGGCGGCTTCTTGCTGGGCTTCATGAGGGGCGGCTCGGCTCGGGCATGCAGCGGCGGTGTGGCTGAGGTCACAAGGCGGCGACGGCGGCCCAAGGCGGGGCTTCAGGGCGACTCGAGACTCCGGTGGTGGTGGTGGTGGTTAGAGGTGGGGGTGGCGGGCGTATATAAAGGGCGGCGACTTGGAGGAGGGGCAGTGGAGGCGGAGTCCGCTCGGACTCTGGTCCGAGTCTTGGCAAGTGGCGGGCGGTTGGGCCGGGCCTGCTGGTGGAGCCCTAGGCCCGGTCAGACCTGATCTTTTTTAAACGTTCCGCCGAAACTTAGAAAAATCCTAGAAAAATAAATAAAATCTGAAAATAAAAAAATAAGTTTTATACGTCTAAATGGAATATTTAGAACAGGATGAACTTTTCTTGGCCCCTAAGATGCAATTTTTAAAACATGCAAATTTTTCTAGGGCGAATAAAATTCCAAAATATATCCAATAAAAACCAAATAATGATTTTAACATTTTTCCTCCGATATTTCAATAATTTTGGAGAAGTCATATTATCTCCCTCATTTATTATTTAAAAATGAAATATTTTCCGAGAGAAAAATAATTAAAACCAAAATCCTCGTCTTCACTACTTGATAAAATCAAATATGAAAATCTAAAAATCCCCAACTCTCTCCGAGGGTCCTTGAGTTGCTTAGGATTTCGAGGATTGCAAACGGAAATGCAATAAAATATGATATGCATGGATGACCTATGTATAACATGCCAAATTAAAAATTTGGGATGTTACATTTGTTCTACATAACCAGCACCTCGATATTCGCGTGTGGTTGTTTCTAGAATAAAAAAAGGAGGTAACCCTATTTATGTTACTCCCACTACGCCTAGCCTAAGGTTAGTAGGTGTCCTTGCGCTTGGCTCTTCGCCTCTTCCGGAAGTCGATGGTTCTACAGTAGTGTTGGGGATATAACTATTAGGTATGACCCGCCATGAGGGGCCGGGTTATACCTATAAGCATTCCTGAAGCCCAAAGCTCAAGGTTGAAGACGGCGGCTTAGTAAGGGCCCAAGGCCTAGAGGTGACTTAAGGCCTGTAGTGATAAACCGCTGTATTCATGTGACTTGTATTGTAAGGCAAGAAATATTAAGAGACCGAGCCGGATACTGTTTATAAGCCGGCCGGGACTCTGTAGAGCTGTTGGGCGTCGACCTCAATATAGAAAGGGACGACCCGGCGGCGGTTCAGGGCAAGGAACAACAACTCGAGAGCTAGGTCAAGCGATTTTCTCCCTAGTTATCGAGACATAAGCAATCCCAATCACAACTAGACGTAGGCTTTTACCTTCATCGTAAGGGGCCGAACTAGTATAAAACTCTCGTGTCTCTTGTCCCGATTAACCCCTTCAAGATTCCTAGTTGCGATGGCTCCTTTCACTAGAACATCTGACGTGACAATTCCACGACAGTTGGCGCCCACCGTGGGGCCAGCGCACGGTGGATATGAGTTCTTGAAGGGCAGCTTCGAAGGGCCCAAGGGATACGCCGTGGGCCGGATGACCAAGAGTCGTTGTGGCAAGCTCTACATCGACGATGCAGGCTGGGCCCCGACACCGGCTCAATTGAGTACAGGTACCGGGTCCCCTTCGGCGGAATCCACGTCTTCATCGGCAAGATCGGCGAGCCAGGCCCTGAGCCGGACATCTGCATCGACCTCGTCGAGACGGCTCAGCACGCGAGACCCGCCCGGACTCCGCCAGCGGTGAAACGTGCCTTCGTGGGATGCATCCATGGAGGACTCTCTGAAGGATCTGTCTCTGGTGGTGAGACGGCCATCTTCTCCGATGGTGAGTCGTCCACAGGTGAGACGGATTCATTGTACCAACTGCAGGATGGCGGGCTTGGGGGTTGTTCCGATGGCAGCAGTATTCCGGATTGTCTCGAGCCGCCGAGCAGGGTCGGGATCTTCATGTCTGGCACACTACCCATCCAAGACTCCACAACTGCAGCAGCTGTAACCTCCGGGTTAGCGGCAGCAGGCGAGGCCCCGTATGCGTCACCGCCCGTATTAATGGATCTCACAGACATGTCGACCACTTCGCTAACCGCCAGTCAACCCGGGCGGATCAAGTTTGCCGCGATGCGAGGGTGGTACGATTAAAATTGGATATGGCACAAGCTAAGGAAGACCCGCAGCGTAAGATGTCAGGATAACCGCAGAGCGGGCGGCTACGGATGTTCGTGCTCAGCAGATCGAGCACGCGGCACCGGCTCGCAAGACCGAGCAGCGGCTAATGAGGTCATGAGGAGAAGCCATCAGAAGACTCAGTCTCGGCTTCCCCCGGTTTATGATCCTCGGAATCTTTTTAACACGCCAGGAGCAGGGCCCAGTAACCCACCATGGCTTACCCCGCAGACAGGCAACCCCCCATGGCTCCCTCCGTGCACATGAACGGACCATGTTGCGACACCCGGGGGCGGTGCACCATTTCAGCCACCAGCAATGGGACCTCCCCGCATGAACATGGCGCCACCTCAGTACGTACCAACACCCCCGGGTCATTATTCTAACCCATTGGAGAACATGATAGCCGCAGCAACACGATTGGCGGCTCTCCCGATTGATGGCGACTCTCCGGCGGCGGCTGAAACCCGCCGGGTCAGGGAACTTCTTCAGACGGCCTTGGCACAACAGGAGGCGTATTCATACAACCAAGACAGGATCCACTTGACCCCTCGTCCAAGCCGAAGCCCGAGTTATAGTAGGCACATGGATTCAGCGGCCGTTTCAAGCAATGTTAGACGCCGTGACCAGCCAGGTGGGCTTAACCCGGCACGCCATGAGGCCGTTAACTTGGTAGATCAAGAGAGACTACGGCAAGAGGCTGAACGGGCGGTTCAAAGAGGCCGAAAGTGGCAAAGGCTCGGCTTGACGGCTTACCAGCCATATCCGGTTTATCCGATGACTTCTGTCGAGGCAGGTGTAGCCACCCGGACCGGAGGAGTCCCATGTCTAGTGTTGGCTCTACCTAACGAGCGGTTGCCCAAAGATTTTAAGGGGCCTAGGAAGGTGCCGAATTACACAGCCGACTTACAGCCTGGGGCATGGATTGAGAGCTACGAGATGGCTATGGAGCTGTTGGAGGTTACTGACGCTGCAATGGCTAAGTACTTCACCATGATGTTGGATGGAACTACACGCACCTGGCTGAAAGGCCTGCCACCTAATTCGATCAGTTCATG
Source organism: Aegilops bicornis (assembly GCA_021605145.1). NCBI lineage: Eukaryota > Viridiplantae > Streptophyta > Magnoliopsida > Poales > Poaceae > Aegilops > Aegilops bicornis. The sequence goes on along the minus strand of JAHIAL010000116.1, from coordinate 794,152 downwards.
GGCGGAGTTAAAGGCCCGGTTCATCCAGAACTTCAAAGACACGTGCAAGCAGCCCATGTCGATCGTGGATCTGACGAATTGTAAGCAAGAGGAGGTGAGTCTACAACCCATTGGGTGCGCCGGGTTAAAGCTATAATACATTCATCTAATAAGATGGATGCCGGCTCTGCAGTCTTAATGTTAGAGAAAATTTGCCGTTTCTTGCCTTTGAAACAAAAGCTAGGGCGGCTCAAACGTGAGTGTAATGATATGGGCACGCTGATGGCGGCTCCGCCGGCATTACGCTGATTCGATAGTACTAAGGATCCCAGTCCGATGATAAAAGGCAGGAAGGGAAAGAGGAACGGCAACGGCAAGGGCCCTCAAAGACAACCCGACAAATCAAGGAGGTAATAAACGTAAGGCTGACGGTAGTTTGGATTTCGTGGCTAACACCAGTGCACAGGGTAATAACCAGCGGCGCAAGGGGAGGCCACCTCCCCGATCCGGTGGGTCAGGTCCCACACTTGAGCAATTGTTGAATGAGCCTTGTCTGAGACACGGTACTAAGGAGAAGCCGGCTACACATTTGTGGAAGGACTGCACGATCATGAAGGCTTTCAAAAATTCCAACATGTTTGACGGTAACAATGGCTGTATGGCTCGGTGGTGGCGGTTTTCATGGCTCAGCATGCGGTCAAATCCCAATTTTAATTCCTGTGGAAACCAGTGGTGGATATAACCAATAGTCCGCTGTATAGGCCAAATAAAGCAGTAGCAGGATGGATACCGTGAGCAATCCAAAGCAAATTAACAAAGGCAATACCATGTGTTTACCACCAGTTTATGTAAACGAGACCAGAAGCTTCATAAGAGGGCCGTGAATGCGGTTGAGCCGGTGATTCCTCGTTATTTGAGGTGGTCTGAGCAGCCTATCATATGGAGTAGAGAGGATCACCCTCCCCGGGTTGACAATCCGGGTCACTTAGCCCTGGTGGTGGCCCCTCAAGTGGGTGGATACAAATTCACCAAGGTACTCATGGATGGAGGCAGCAGCATCAATATCCTCTATTATGAGACCTTCCGTCGCATGGGGCTAACTGATAAGAACCTTAAGCAGTCCAACACTGTTTTCCATGGAGTCGTACCTGGTAAGTCGGCGTATCCGGTCGGCAAGATCGAATTGGAGGTAGCCTTTGGGGATGAATATGACTCCAGAGCCGAGAAATTGATGTTTGAAGTAGTCCAGATCAAGAGCCCGTATCATGCTCTGTTTGGACGGCTGGCTTACGCCAAATTCATGGCACAGCCGTGTTATGTGTACTTGCAGCTCAAGATGCCGGGTCATAAGGGAACCATCACGGTGCACGGGAGCCGCAAGGTGGCCCTGGAATGTGAAGAGGGTGACGCGGCTTATGCTGAGTCGGTCTGCGCGACGGAAGAGTTAAAATTCTACAAGGACAATGTTGACCCGACAGACATGACATCCTTAAAGAAGCCAACCACAGAGCATGAACTGGTCATGAAGTTTAAGTCGGTCGATGAGACTAAGCTTGTCGATTTTGTTCCAGGCGACTCATCCAAGCAGTTCAGCATCAGTGCTAATTTGTATCCCAAATAGGAAGGCGCGCTCATCGAGTTCATCCGTGAGAATCGGGACCTTTTTGCATGGAAACCATCTGACATGCCGTGTGTACCAAGAGAACTCGCTGAGCACACTCTTAATATTGATCCAAAGTTTAAACCAGTCAAGCAGTTTCTTTGGTGGTTTAATGAGGAGAGACGGAAAGCTATTGGTGAGGAAGTAGCCCGGCTCTTGGCAGCTGGGTTCATCATTGAGGTGTTTCATCCAGAGTGACTGGCTAACCCGGTGCTTGTTCTTAAGAAAAACGGCACTTGGCGTATGTGTGTAGATTACACGGACTTAAACAAGGCTTGTCCAGCTGATCCTTTTGCTCTCCCTCGTATTGATCAGATCATTGATGCTACGGCGGGTTGTGAGCGTTTGAGTTTTTTGGATGCTTACTCTGGTTATCATCAGATCAAGATGGCGGTTAAAGACCAGGAGAAGACGACATTCATTACTCCATTTGGAGCCTTCTGCTGTGTTTCAATGCCTTTTGGGCTCAAAAAGTGCTCAGCGACTTACCAACATATGTGTGCAGAATTGTCTTCATAATCAAATTGGGCGCAATGTTCATGCCTATGTGGATGACATAGTGGTTAAATCCAGAGAAAAGGAGACCTTGATTGATGATCTCAAGGAAATCTTTGACAATCTTCGGGTTTACAAGATGATGCTTAACCCGGCCAAGTGTGTTTTTGGTGTGCCTACAGGCAAGCTTTTGGGCTTTCTGGTTTCTAACAGGGGTATCGAGGCTAACCCGGAGAAGATCAAGGCCATCACTTCTCTGACCAAACCAGCATGTATCAATGACGTTCAGCGCTTGGCGGGTCGTATCGCCGCTTTAAGCCGGTTCATAAGCCGGTTAGGGGAGAAGGCTATACCGCTATATCAGATGATGAAGAAAACGGATAGCTTTACTTGGAGTGATGCCGCCAATGCTGCTTTTGAAGATCTGAAGAAACAGTTGGCTGAGCCACCGGTTCTTACTGCTCCCATTGACAAGGAATCCTTGTTATTGTACGTGATTGCTAACACACGTGCTGTCAGCGTGGCCATCGTGGTGGAACGCAAGGAGGCTGGCAAGGAGCACCCGGTCCAACGGCCGGTTTACTACATCAGTGAGGTACTGATTGAGTCCAAGCAGCTATATCCGCATTGGCAGAAGCTCGTCTATGGGGTGTTCATGGCAAGCCGGAAGCTTAAGCAATATTTCTTGGGCCACCCCATCACTGTGGTTAGTTATGCCTCTTTGGGGGATATCATTCAGAACAGAGAGGCCACAGGGCGAATCGCCAAATGGGCCATTGAGCTTGGGCCTCATGGTTTAAAATATGTGCCATGCACAACTATCAAATCTCAAGCGCTGGTAGACTTCATCAACGATTGGACAGAGCTGCATATGCCTGAGGAAAAGCCAGACAATACATATTGGACAATTCATTTTGATGGGTCCAGGCAATTGGAGGGCTCGGGGCCTGGAGTTATTTTGGCTTCCCCTCGAGGTGATAAATTTTGTTATGTGCTCCGATTGATGTTTCCTTGTACTAACAACACAGCTGAGTATGAAGCCTTGCTCCATGGTCTCCGGATGGCTAAAGAGATGAATTTAAGCCGGGTAAGGTGCTTCGGCGACTCAGATCTAGTGGCTCAGCAGGTATCAGGCAAGTGGGATTCAAAGGATCCTCTCATGGCGGCTTATCGCCATGAGGTTGATGCAATTGCGGGATACTTCAAGGGTTATCAGGTGGAGCACATTGACCGTAGAAAGAACGAGGAGGCTGACGCCTTAAGCTGGCTGGGGTCTCAGCGTAAACCGGTGCCGCCTAATACTTTCTTGGATATTTTACATAACCCTTTTGTCAAGCTACCTACAGAGGAAGATTTGGCTGTTCCTGACACGGAAGCACAGTTGGTGGCGGCTCTTCATGCCATTCCAGATTGGACGGTGCCGTACCTGGCTTATATGACACGGGGTGAGTTGCCTGAGGATGAAACCTTGGCCAGGCAGATAATCCGGCGGTCTAAGTCCATGACGATTGTCAACGGCGAGTTGCATCGTTGCAGTGTTACAGGGGCATTTCAGCGTTGCATCTCTCCTGAAGAAGGCCAAGAAATTCTCCGTGAGATTCATGAAGGAGATTGCGGTCACCACGCTGGGTCAAAATCCCTCGTGGCTAAGGCTTTTCGTCATGGATTTTATTGGCTGACGGCTCATGCTGATGCGGAGGATTTGGTCAGTAAATGTGACGGTTATCAGAAGTTCTCAAGACGGGCTCATGTGCCGGCTCAAGAATTGAGGATGATTCCAATTACTTGGCCGTTCGCAGTATGGGGGCTTGACATGGTTGGGCCTTTCAAAAGGTCCAAAGATAAAAAGACTCACCTCTTGGTGGCGGTTGATAAATTCACGAAGTGGGTTGAGGCAGAGCCGGTCAGTAAGTGTGACGCAGCCACGACAGTTCAATTCCTGAAGAAGGTGATATTTTGCTTTGGCTTTACACACAGCATTATAACTGACAATGGCACTAATCTATCTAAAGGCGCCATGGAGGAATTCTGTCAATGTGAGCATATCCGGCTTGATGTTTCATTAGTGGCTCACCCTCAGTCCAATGGTCAAGCCGAGAGAGCCAATCAGGAGATCTTGAAAGGTATCAAGCCCCGGCTTTTGGTCCCCCTGCAGCGGACGCCGGGTTGTTGGGTCGAGGAGTTACCCTCTGTGTTATGGAGCATCAACACTACTCCTAACAGATCTACAGGTTATACGCCTTTCTTCATGGTCTACGGAGCTGAGGCGGTTCTCCCTAGTGATATCCGTCATGATTCACCTCGTGTGGTGGCTTATGTGGAGGCAGATGATGAACACGCGCGCCACGATGCTCTTGACCTGTTAGATGAACAGTGGGACTTAGCAGCAGCTCGTTCGGCGATTTACCAACAGGACTTGCGCCGCTATCACAGCCGCCGAGTTAAATCCAGATCCTTTTAGGAAGGTGATTTAGTGCTCCGGCTCATCCAGGACCAAACCGATGCTCGAAAGTTATCCCCACCTTGGGAAGGGCCATTTGTGGTCAGCAAGAACTTGAACAACGGGTCATATTACCTTATTGACGTTCGAGAGCACAAAGACTCACGTAAGTCGGAGGAAGAGACCCGGAGGCCGTGGAATATTGCTCATCTTCGGCCCTACTACACTTGAGCCATAGGCTCCACTGATGTATATATTTTGCCAATGTACATATTATGATAAATAATAAAACAGGACCTCTGTCCTTTTTTCCTCTTCACAAGGTAAATTTTTCATTATCATTGGCATTATTCTCTCACATGATCACTCGGGGGCTGATCACATTTGATCCCGCTTAGCCCGTTCTGACCCGGCTCATGATCGTATTCGAATCTAGCCATTAAAAATCATGGTCACTCGGGGGCTTCCTGTTCAAACATTGGTCATATTCGAACCAAAGAGAACATAGCTGTCGATACCCTTTTGATTGGCACACTGCCGAGCTCACTTGGGGGCTTCTTGATCGTATTCGAATCATAGCTTAACCCCTTTGGGAACCGACTTTGATCGTATTCGAATTAGAGTCGTTAAAAAACTCTCAAGGTCATTAGGGGGCTTCCTGTTCAAACATAGGTTGTATTCGAACCAAAGAGAACACAAATTGCTTGCATTCTTCTTGATCGGTGCAATGCCAAAGCCATTGGGGGCTACATGATCGTATTCGAATCCTAGCTTAAACCCCTCTGGAACGGTTCACTGATCGTATTCGAATCAGTAGCCTTGCCATTTTTTACTTCTCTTTCGATTTAAGTTGTCTTTGGAAACCCCCTTGTTTGACTTGAGATTTTTTCTAAGGCTTACAACTTTTAAGTATGATTGCTGTAACCAGGTTCAATATCGACCGATGAGTCACTGATCCATAAGCATCATCGTACTTTAAAATAAAATTTGGGTATCCCAAGATTGGGTTTTTACCCTTACTGACTGGATCATATAAACCAGTGGTGCAAGTTTGCCAAGTCTTAAGCATAAAGATCATAGTTGTGTTTTTTGCAACAGATTAATCTATGATTGTTTTTAAATCCTTTTGACTCGTCTGGTCATCTGATGTCAAGGGATTTTTTGCAGTATGTTCAAAGACAGTTTTCGAAACCTGATCAAGCATATGGTCAGCAGATGACAAGTAACATGGATGGATACAGCAAGGCGGCTTAATAATGTTAAGCATCAAAACGTGCACGATGGCACGGCCACAAAAAAGTTATCTCTATCCTATTACAGGACTCATTAAGTCCAAATAGTTTGCATTGTTTTTTACACCCCAGGTAATGAGCCGCTGAGGGAGTCCCGGATTAGGGGGTGCCCGGATAGCCGAACTATCACCGTTGGCCGGACTCCTGGACTATGAAGATACAAGATTGAAGACTCGGCCCGTGTCAGGATGTGACTTTCCTTGGCGTGGAAGGCAAGCGTGGCGATACGGATATGTAGATCTCCTACCATTGTAACCGACTGCGTGTAATCCTAACCCTATCCGTGTCTATATAAACCGGAGGGTTTTAGTCCGAGGACGAACAACAATCATACCATAGGCTAGCTTCTAGGGTTTAGCCTCTTTGATCTCGTGGTAGATCTACTCTTGTACTACCCATATCATCAATATTAATCAAGCAGGAGTAGGGTTTTACCTCCATCGAGAGGGCCCAACCTGGGTAAAACATCGTGTCCCTTGTCTCCTGTTACCATCCGCCTAGACGCATACGCTCGGGACCCCTACCCGAGATCCGCCGGTTTTGACACCGACATTGGTGCTTTCATTGAGAGTTCCTTCCGCGTCTGCCGCCATCAGGAAGGATGCCTCGTCCCGTCTTTAAAGACGGCACCATTGCTAAAGGAGCTTTGGCCATCGGCCAAACTATCTGGCTAGGTGGTTTTCTTATGACCGGCTATTCCGCCGCCGCGCCAACGATGACTTCTGGGGTCATCAAGAGCAATCTGCACGTCAACTCGGAACTCGCCGAGCAGTTAGATTCGATGGAGCTCTCTTCCTTAAACGAGCTCTTGGATCGCATCGCTGACCGAGTCGCCATGACTACTGACTCAGATTGGGCCTAAAACCGATCTCGAGAGAGATTAACTCTCCCCAGGCTACCCACCACGTTGATGTGGTAGAGGAACAATATGGCGACCCTTCTTCTATCTTTAGGACTAGCTATGTCCGGTTTCCTGACCCCTCCATTCCGGATTCCCGCGGAGGTGAGAACACCACTCATGCCCCGAACTTAAAGTCGTGCAACGGCTAGATTCATCGGACAACGCCCAAGAACCCAAGCTTCCAAGTTCGAAACTTCTTGGCCTCGAAGTCTTAGATCGGACGGAGTTCGAATTTAACTCCACCCGCCCACCCAAACATAAGCGATCTATCCCAAATCCGGCAAGAGCTCACCAAACAAAGACATCATTAGTGGGCCGATTCCTCCGGTCAAGAACAGGATAAAGGATCGCCGTGAAGAGGACGCAATTTCATTCTTCTGCATTAATTGCACAGACGAAGGAATCCTCAACGCCGTAAGTCGCCATGAAATTACACGCTTTGGTCGACTTTAGCGTCCATAGTACGACAGTACTGTGCGTTGGAGAGCGCCTGGAAAACCGAAATCAAATTTTGGGATAAGCCGGCCTTGAACACAACCTTAGTCCAAAGTAAAAGGGTGCATCATTACCAGGCACCTGGGTTAAATACCAAAAAGCAAAAACCCTCTAAAGGGCATGGAACCAGATCGAGGGATGGCTCAATGGACCTTGCAAAATTCATAGTACAGAGGGCGCCACTCCAACTCATAGCCTTAGAGCATGTTGGATACTACGGCAGGTGGCCAAAAGTGGCGAAGAGCTTCTAGCTCCAGAGCACCAGCCCAGCAATACCAGTACGGTATTAACAGTCTTCGAAACTTTCGCATCAAATAATATGCGGAAACAAACACTCCGCAGCCTTGCCGAAGTCCACCAGGTAGCAACAATAAATCCATGGAGTGACACGGCTATTACCTTTAACGCCAGTGACGAACCTAAATTCCGAACAGCCCGAGCACCAGCCGCATTGGTCCTCAGTCCAATAGTGGATTTGCTTTCGCCTTTGCCAAGGTACTCATGGATGGCGGCAGCGATTAAACCTCATTTACGAGGAAACCCTTCAAAAATGGAAATAGACCGGAGCCGCATTGAGCGAGGCAGCACAACCTTTAGAGGAATAATCCTCGGGAAGCATGTTTTACAGGAAAAATCACACCGGATGTGGTGTTTCGCACGCCGGATAATTACAGGTCCGAGGAGGTCACATTCCAAGTGGCCCCATTCAAGAGCGGATACCACGCCTATTAGGGCGTAGAGGCATTCACAATTTTTCAAGCTTATAGCCCATTACGGGTACATGAAGCTCAAAATGCCCGGACCCAACAGAATCATCACTCTTGCTAGTGACCGGACATAGCACTTCGCTACCAAAATAAAACAGCCGCACTTGCCCTTGAGGCACTATCCAAGCTCCTAGCGGCCGAGGAACTCATCGGCACAAGCGCTCCACGGTGAACAGGGACGATGTGATACTCGATAAGAGATCCAAGTCCACCTCTTTAAACCGGCGGACGAAATAGTCAAATTCCAAGTCCATCCAACGGACCCTACAAAAACGGCCTCCATCGGGCACAATTAAACCCTCGATGTAGACGCCAGACTATGAGAATTCCTACGCGAAAATTGGGACATCTTTGCTCGCACCCTTCGGACATGCCAGAATCCCACGCCGCTGGCGAGCACAACCTAAATATCCTAAAAGGATTCAAGCTACCAAACAAGCTCTTGGCGCTTTCTCCGAACCTAAGAGATAGGCCATGGAGAGGAGCTAGCCAAACTATTGGAGGCCGGATTCATTAGAGATATAAAACATCCGGATCGCTAGCAAACCCGGTAATGGTACCAAAGAAGGACAAATCGCTACTGTGTGTCGATTTCAAGGACCTTAACAAGGCTTGCCCAAAGGATCCTTTCCCCTTCCCCAAGATCGATCAAATTATCGACGCTACCGCAGGCACGATTCATTGTGCTTCCTCGACGATACTCCCGCTACCACCAAATTAAGATGGCAGAGCCAGACCAAGCCAAGAACGGCATTCATCACTCCATACTGCCCACTCTGCTTCAACACAATGCCCTTCGGCTCAAAAACGCCGGCGCAACATATATCAAGCATGATTCGTACATGTCCGGCAAACCAGATCGGCAAAAAAAGGAGGCATACATAGACGATGTGGTCGTCAAATCCAAGCATGTCGAAACTCTAGTAGACGACTTGAGGCTCACATTCGACAATCTCCGAGCATATGGACATTAAGCTCAACCCGAAAAATGTGTTTTTCAAGCGCGGAAAGCTCTTGGGCTTCATTGTATCCGCAGAGGAATTGAAGCAAACCCAGCCAAGATCCGAGCTCAGTAGCAATTGGATATCCCAAAAGACCTCAAACAAATACAAAATTGATCGATGCGTGGCGGCTCTAAGCCGCTTTTATCTCCCGGGCTTAGGAGAAAAGGCATTACCCTTTATCGCCTCGCGGCAAGACCTTAACACTTCGAGTGGACGGATGCCGCCATGGCCGGACTCGAAGAAATCAAAGCCATATTGGCAACAAATCCGTTCCGGCCGCTACCAACATGGGCGTAACCAATGCTATTATACATCGCGCAACCCATCAAGTTGTAAGCGGTGCTCGCTGTCGAACGAGAAACGGACGGACACAAGTTCCCTCTCCAAAACCGGTATACTACATGTCCACCGTCCTAACTCCATGCAAGTCACGGTACCCGCATTATCAAAAGATAGCATACGCGGTGTTCATGGCATCCCGAAGCTGCGACACTACTTTCAAGAGTGTTCGATAACAGTAGCCTCGAAGTACCTCTTAATGACATTATAAACAACCGCGACGTTAACGGGCCGGATTGCTTAATTAGGCCATTGAGCTCCTCCCGCTCGACATAACCTACAAGCCACGCATTTAGCTATAAAGTCAAAGTTTTGGCCGACTTCACGCCGACGTGGACTGAAGCCGAACTCCCTAAAGAGTACGGGCGCATATTCCAACCGGATCATGCACTTCGACGGCTCCAAAATGTTGGTTGCACTGGGTCAAGGCTGCTTTTGACGCCCCCAACCGGAGATACAGTCCAATACGTACTACAAATAATGTACACGGACTCCAACAACGCAGCCGAAAACGAGGCCCACATACATGGTCTCCGGATGGCAGTCTCCATGGGCATACAACGCCTAGAGTTCCGCGGGGATTCAAACCTCGCGATATCCCAAATAAACGGAGACTTTGATGCCAAGGATCCGAAAATGGCAGCTTATCGCAATGCCGCCCTAAAATGTCAGCTCGGTTTGAGGGGCTCGAATTTCACCATATAGCCCGGAGAACAACCAGCACCAGACGTGTTGGCACGCATTGGCGCAAAGCGCGATGCCAGCCCCTCCCAACATCTTCCTAGAGAGGCTTTTTCAAGCCATCCAGATATGGGGAGGGAGAGTCCGAAATAACACCCCGGACCCAACCACACTACCCCACAATCGAACACTCGACATAGTTGGCGGTTCTCGCCAACGAAATAACACCGTCAGCCCACACAATAATGGCAGTCATTGCCCCGTGGACAGAACCATTCCTAGCCTACCTAACTAGGCAGGAACTTCCCGATGACCAAAACGAGGCCCGCTGCATAGTGCGGCGATCTAAAGCCTATAAGGTCCATGAGGGAGAGCTTTATAAGAAAAGCACAACCGGAGTCCTTCAAAGGTGTATCTCCGAAGAGGAAGGGCGGAATCTTCCGGCTGAAATTCATGCTGAACTCAAGTGGCACCACGCCGCAGCCCGGGCCCTTGTAGGCAAGGCCTTCCAGACAGGATTTTATTGGCCGACGGCCGGCAAGACGCTTAGGACTTAGTCCAACGATGCGCCGGTTGCCGCCTATTTGCTAATCAAAGCCACATGCCACCCACCGCCCTCAAAACTATACCCATCACCTGGCCGCTCATGTCCTGGGGCTTGATATGGTTGGACCCCTTAAAGGAGGAACCCACAAGCAAAAATACCTATTGGTCATTGTCGGTGTCAAAACCGGCGGATCTCGAGTAGGGGGGTCCCGAACTGTATGCGCCTAGGGCGGATGGTAACAGAGACAAGGGACACGATGTTTTTACCTGTGTTCGCCCTCTCGATGGAGGTAATACCCTTACCCCGCTTGATTAATATTGATGATATGGGTAGTACAAGAGTAGATCTACCACGAGATCAAGGAGGCTAAACCCTAGAAGCTAGCCTATGGTATGATTGTTGTTCGGCCCCACGGATTAAAACCCTCCGGTTTATATAGACACCGGATAGGTTAGGGTTACATAGAGTCGGTTACAATGGTAGGAGATCTACATATCCGTATCGCTAAGCTTGCCTTCCACGCCAAGGAAAATCCCATCCTGGACATCGGGACTAAGTCTTCAATCTTGTATCTTCATAGTCTTGGAGTCCGCCAGGACGATAGTCCCGGCTTATCCGGACACTTCTAGTCCGACTCCTCAAAGAGCTCCTCGAACCAGGCTTGAATGACGACGAAGTCCGGGCGCAAGATATTGTCTTCGGCATTGTAAGGCGGGTTCCTCCTCCGAATACTTCATAGAAGGTTTTGAACACAAGGATAGTGTCCGCTCAGAAAACAAGTTCCACGGAACACCGAGAGAGAATAATTTTTGCATGTATCTGCCGACATATATTCCGCGGGCGTGACATCACACCACGACTCAGTGCCTTTATATGAATCGCTTTTTACCGCTTCACCTCAGCGTGTTTAGCGAGGCGGTTTCTTGGCATGTCTTATAAAAGCATAAATCATGCCCCTTATTCCGGGATTCTCATCAATACTTAACGGTAGACTCCATCCGCGCCATTGATTATGGCGCTTGGGAAATAAGCGAAGTTTTACCAGGCTGGTGGGGGACGATAGTCATTCTGGCTCATTCATATAAGGGGATAAGGATCTACCTTTTCACCCACGCCTTCTTCCTCCTTTGTTTATCCATTTCACAAGCACTCGAGCTCCATCGCCTAAGTCCGCACATCCCACCTCGACCTTTCTCCAACCATGTCGAGCGGGAGGCAGGTGGATGGCCTCCTCCGCCAAGGAGGGGCACATCACAAAATCAAGGGAGGCCGGATACTTGTCCGCAACATCACAGCAAAGCTGCCCGATGCGGGCAGCTCATTCCAACCCCCGGGCCCCATGAGAGGGTAGTGTTTCTAGCCCACTTCCTCCATGGACTAGGTTTTCCACTTCACCCATTTGTCCGGGGCTCATGTTCTACTACGGCCTGGACTTCCACGACCGCCCCGAATTTCATCCTCAACATCTCGGGCGCTTATCGTCAGGTGTGAGGCCTTCCTCGCATCCGCCCCACTTCGCTTATGGCTGAAGATCTTCAACGTCCGGCCGAAGGTAGTGGGCGGCCGCTTGCCGGAGTGCGGAGGTGCCATGGTTGGCAAGATGGCCAAGGTCCTATGGCTCGAGGGCACCTTTGTGGAGACAATAAAGGGGTGGCAATCGGGTGGTTCTACATCACCGAGCCACGCTGACTCGAATGGGCGGCGGCCCCCAATTTAGATCTGGCTTCCCCACACGGCTCTCGGCCATGGAAAGAGACGGGCCTCGATGTGGGGAATTCAGAAGAGCTATCCGACTCTGCATATGTGTCCGAAACCTGGTGGACAAGAATCTCGTGCTTGTCGACGTAATCCGTGTGATGCTCATCCGCCGGATTCTCCCATGCCAACAACGGGCCTTCAATTTGTGGGAGTTCGATCCCAAGACAAAGACACCCGAACCTTGAGCGGCTCTTCGACACTACGTGCGAAGATGCCTCGGAAGGTGCTTTCAAAAGCGCTGAAGCCCCAGCATCCGCTACCAAAGATCGCGGGTACAGCTCGTGGCGTCCAGCCGGCAAGGTAAGTTATTTTACCCTTCACGGGACTCTTTTTTCATAGATTGACTCTATGCGGGATCTAAAACTCCCTAATCTTTGACAGATCGGGTTGAAGACGCCCGGACAGATTAATCGTCTGCCCCTTTGCCGGAAGACTCCGGAGGACGCCTTGATTGACGGAAGTTGCTGGCTCCGGCGCCCCATGTGGTGCCGAGAAGAAGGCTAAGAAGGAGGCCACGGAACTCAAGGAGCTCCCGACGCCAGTGCCGCCGATTCAAGGCAGAATCTTCTCCCCGAGGACGAGGAGGAAGAAGAAGAAGCTCCAAAGGGGGGAGGAGAAGAAAAGGAAGGCCGCCTAACGGGGAGGGCGGAGGGTCCAAGAACGGAAGAACCCTTCCTCCGGATTTCTCCACCAACGCCGATGACGACGAGGAGGATCGGCCAACAAGGGCCAAGCTCGGTAGATCGTAAGTGTCCGGATACCCATGGCTTTTTTCATAATTGCATAGTGTTCTTTAATGCCGAACAATCATGCAGCCCGCCTAAGGGCGAAGCTTCGCCGATTCATCGAGCGGGTCCTCGGCCTCGCCGAAAATGGAGAGTACTCGCCTCAACGCGCCTCCTCGCCTCACGCCATGGACGACGCCATGCTGGGGCCCCAAGGGGGCTTCGTCAAGAGGAGATAGCGCAGGAGGTGCCACAAGGCGACCTCCCGTACTCCAAGCGCGCGGGGGGCAAGACCCCTAGGGGCTCTAAGCTCGACCCTCGTCCGGACTCCATGCCGGAACCATCAGCGGTTCCGAACTCCGGACAGCGGATCCTTCGCAAGAAGGTAAGACGCCGTGTCCCTGGCCCAACCGGAGGCACCGGATAAAGCGCATCGAGGCGCCAACGGCGCCCATCGAGGAGGAGCACCGCATCATATGAGTGCGGTGATCCGACAGATTCAGTCCGCCAAGAGCGATCGACCGAAGCCTCGCATTTCAGCCTTCTAAATGTGCTTTGAGGTAAGTTTAAAACATATAAAAATATTACTGCATAGACAGTAGTTTCTCGATGCTTAGTTCGGTGTTCGGAAAGAAAAGCCGGACTAAGGATCTTAAAAGATATACGCAGGAGTCTAACATAAGTATGTCAATATGGGAACGTTAGGCGCTGCTTGACCTCTCCGCCAAGACCGATCATGGAGGTCGATGCATTGAAGGTAACCTCGAGCGTCTCGAGAACGAGCTCGGACAAGCCAAGAAGCAGCTCGAGGACAAGGAAGGTAGGTAATACCTTATTAAAGAAATACCTTATGGAAAAGGTTTTGGTTGCAAAAAATAACAGGAATAACATGGGTACCAAGTAGGGCCACTTAACGAGGTGGCGACCCTCAAGGAAGCGGTGTCCGTGGGTCGAAAACAAAGCGGCCGCGAACGCACCGAAGCGAGAGAAAGGGGAGGCGAAATGGGCGGAGGTGCGGCAAGAGCTCCAGATTCTCGTGAAAAACACGAGGGTTTGGAGCGTGACTCAAGACCCGAGAGTCCGAGCTTGCCTCGCTCTTGAGAGTGCCAAAGTCGCAAGGCCGAGGCCCAAAAGCCCTCCAAGAAATCAAAGCACTAAAGAAGATAGCGGCGGGTAAGGCATTCTTTATGCAAAGCAAGAATGTAAAAGTCAATTACCTATTACTTACCCAGATTCGAGCTCTCCAGAGCATTCGCAGACGGTTCTCAGAGGCGTCCGATGTGCTGCCGCAAGATTCTACCGCGCCAGGAGGGGAGCTCCACGGAGAAGGTGTTCTGGTCTCAATATGCCGAGGCCGGACATCCGTATTTCTAAGCTTACCAAAACAAGTAGCTGGTCGAGCTCCACAAGGTCGCCCGAACAGGCTATGAAGGGCCTTATAGCGCCGGCTGTGGGCCATCGGAGGCCATGCCTGGGAGCTACTGGCTTGGTGCAGCCGGGCTGGTGGACGCTTTGTCCGATGCTTGAAGTCATCAAGCGCTCCGTCTGCATTGAAGGGGTCCGTCGGGCCCTTGCACGTGCTAAAGTGCACTGGGGCAAGCTGGATGCAGAGTAGCTCGTGACGGACGGGCCACCGAAATTTACTATGAGGGCCTCCTAAAGGGTGCCCGCCGAATAGCGGATGAGTGCTCCAAGGATGTAATTTTTGAATAGGCTCGCGTTTGTAATCCTGTACGCTGAAAACTTGTTCATATGCGCTAAGTAACGCTTATTAATTTTGTGCGGCCGTTTATCAAATTTGAGAGATGGCAAGTCGTTATTTCAGCCCCATGCCACGAAAGTGCCGGGTGTTCGGATAAACTTGAGCACTCTTGTTCCCATTCTTGGGTCCATCTAGGAGGCGCCAACACAACGTAACAAGGCAACCGGACTTATAATGCTTGAACACTCTCACTTAGCCATAGAATTCTATAATTTTAAATTTCGCGAAGCCCCTAGTATTCGGAAGACCGAAGTTCGGGCGCTATCCACGCCTTTGGCCGGACAATTCCGGTTCCTCGCCTAAGCGGCATAAGTCTTTAGGGACCCAAAAACCTCTCGAATAGCGCATCGCTCTCGCCTTTATCATGACGGTCAGTTTTAGCTTTCTCCATCGAGGTGCTCGACCCGTAATAATCGGGGCACAATCGCAGTGGTTCTCCCGGCATACCTTAGCCGATATAGAAGGAACGTAAGGTACCAAAACACGGAGCCGGCAAACCCAACTATTGACCCAATTCATGATTCGGAGCCAATTCATATAATGCTATAAGTTCGGGTGCCGTGACTTGTGAAAGTGTTCTGACTTATCACACCATAATTTTGGGATACTTAAGCCCTCGTGTATTGGCTGTACCAAAGTGTACGGTTGCAACATGTCGTGAAATGAACATATGTATATATAAAGGAAGTAGAGCAATAATAAGCAAAAGCTATGTATTGTTTATTCAAAAGGTACTGCAATGGAAGCGTAACGATACAAATAGTGCGATAAGCAAGGGATGGGACTATCTAACATGTCCTCTCCGTGGGTAAGTCAAGGGATGGTATGTAAAACAGGTATAATGCTCATAACAGAGACCACCTCGAACACTTGACGTGGCTTTCCGCTTCCCCTCGGCTGTTGCATCGTGAGTTCGGCGATTCAGTGCCGGACAGGACTTCTCAAGACGGAGTCCCGAAAGTAAAAAAAGAAGAAGAAAGGAAAAAAAAAAGAAATGACACAAACGGAGCTCCCCGGTCAAAAGGCCGAGCCGCATTCTTGGCGTGCTGCTGTCTTGCCCCTCCCCATATGCCCATGGTATCTCCAGAGCGTAATTATGCACGCTGCTATACTAGCTTCGCAATTTCATGAAAGTGCTTGAATCGCGCTGTGGTCTTGTTGTAGGTTACTCGGGCCGCTGACAAAGGTCCGGACGCTTAGTGGCCGGACTCGAGAATTGCCGTGAGAGGCTGCTTTGCACCTCCGCCGCGAGGGCCGCCGTGGTGCTCCTCCGCTCGGAGAGAGCGCTGCTCGGTGTTTCCATTGACCGTGATAACTCCTCGAGGGCCTCGCATCTTGAGCTTGAGGTATGCAGAGTGCGGCACCGCATTGAACTTGGCAATGCGGTTTGTCCGAGCAAAGGCATGATAGCCGCCATGAATGGGACGACGTCAAGATTAACTCTTCGCTTAGGAAGTTATCCGGGATCCGAAGACCACTTCGAGTGTAATCGAGCCTGTATAACCGGCTCTCTACATCTTGCATGACGCTTTTAAAGGTCGCCTTTTGTAGGTTTAACTTTGAGGGTCAATGCCCATTTTGGCGCACTATATCTTGATAAAGCAGTGTTCAGTTGCCGCCGCCGTCCCATCAGACTCGTGAGGTGAAATGGCCGATAATTGGGTCAAGAACCAATGCGGCGGAAGCCGCCGTGGACGGATGCTAGTGGGGTGGTCCTTCGATCAAGGTGATCGGGCAGGAGGACCATGGGTTGAACTGGGCGCATCGCTCCATCGCATATACGCCCTTTAGTGCACGCCTGGCCCTTTTGGGTATGTGGGTTGTGTATATCATGTTCACCGTCTGCACTTGTGTAGGAAAACCTTCCGTCCTTTATTGTTCGGGCGTCGGGCTCTTCCTCGTCATTGCTATGCAGCCCCTTGTCATTGAGTTCTGCACTTAACTTGCTCTGCTTGCTTGAACACCCAATAGTCCCTCGCTGGTGTGATTGGCTGGTTTTTGGGGGTGCCATGTATCCGCACAAGTGATCGACTATTCGGTCCAAGTTGGATGGGCCCCGGTATTTCTTTTGAATGGCTTCTTCCGCTGACCGGTTTAGAGCCTTCCGAATCCGCATTGACGGCCGTATCTTCGTGATATCGCCACACGCGGCGCTTTGTTCTTGTTGCGACGCGACCTGCCATTGCTGTCCTTGGTATCCGGACTATCGGATGTTTTGGCCAAGTTGTTGCTTCGAGCTAGCTAGCTGTCCTCTCCCGCACAAAAGCGAAGTCATGAGGGTTGTGAGGGCTGCCATAGATTTCAGCTTTTCCCATCCCTAGGTGCCGGCAAGCCACTCGTCGGCCACGGATGTTATGTTTGAAGGCTGCAAGGGCCTTCGTGATCCGGACAAATAACGATTTGATTTTTCTTTGTTAGGAACCGAGTCCGTAACTGTCCGGCCGATTCTTCCGGCTGCTGAATTATGTGGCTAAGGTCATCGGTGTCTCGTGGTCGCACATATGTGCCCCTGGAAGTTATCAAGAATGCGGCTTCCGTGTCCTCCCAACAACCAATTGATTCTCGCCGGTAAGCTATTGAGCCAATGTCGAGCTGGTCCTTTAAGCTTGAGTGGAGGTATTTGATGGCATGTAGATCATCACCGCGGGCCATGTGGATATGGAGGAGATAATCTCGATCCGCATCACAGGATTCGTGGGTACCATCGTATGATTCGATGTTTACGGCTTGAAGCCCTCGGGATTTGATGATCCATTACTTCATCCGGTGAAGCATAGTGGGTGTGCGCGCTCAGACAATATATCACGACGTAGCTCATATGAGCTTTGTTCATCGTGGTTCGCCCGGCCGGTTTTTGCTGTATCCGCCATGACGGTAATCATCCCGTGTTCTTGGCGCCCACGCCGATCCGAGAGATCGATCTTGTATGTTTTGGCCTTATCCTCCAATATATCTCGCAAGTCCCAGACGCTTTCCCTTGCATTGGTACTTTTGAGCGGCACGGGTGTGGCTTGAGCGGAGGGCTGAGAAGCTTTTCGTCAGCCGCAGGGTGGCCGGTCCGCCATGTCGCATCGGCGACTTTGGGTGCTTCCTCCTCTAGTCGAGGCAACGGCCCGCTGCTTGGGGGTAGCTTTTGAGGGGCGCTCGAGTTCATACTCTTCGCCGCAAGGACTTCACCCATCCGCCGCCTAGCAGGTCTTGATCAGCTCTAAGTTGTTGCTGCTTTTTCTTGAGGCTGCTTGTCGTGGCTATAAGCCTGCGTTTGAAACGCCTCTGCTCGGGCGGTATCCTCGTGCATGACAAATTCGCCGTTGCCGAGGCTTGCCTCATCTTCGAGGGAGGCGCATAATTATCGCCCCTCGACCTCTCTTTTCTGCCAAGACCGTCGTGTGGACTTGCTTCTCCCTCCTCCCGTGGCTGAGTCCTCGCCGAGGGGGTTCTCTTCGCACCGTCCCCGGGTGTTATTATCTCCCATGCCGGAATCACCGCTTTTATTGTGGCGGGATTTAGAGCGGCGCCACCGACGCCGGGCGCTTCGCGCTTTCTTGAGGGTCATCCTCCGTTGTTCCATCGCCGCTTCCCATCTTTCGGGATGTCCACCATGTATATGTCATATGACGAGGTGGCCTTCCAAAGGCCTCGTAGGCGCTGGGTCTTGGTCGCTTCCAGCATCGCCGCCCATACCGCCGATGTCTTCGGAGTCGTAGTTCAGCATGTCGGTAAAATCACCGATGATGGCTACAAAGTGGGTGGTGGGTGGGCGTTGAATTTCTTCGTCGTCCGCATCCCAACCTTCCTATCCGTAGTCCGCCAGGCTCTGGATAAAGAGAGAGACTTTAGTTAATTCAGGATGTTGCCAAAGGGCGAAGTGCTGAAAGATGTCCGCAAAGTGAACTCCATGATCGCACCCAATCGGATTCGACAGGTGGCGCGAGGGTTCGGAGTCCGGAGAGGAGTCCGCACTCAAGTCGAGGTCTTCGCAGCGACAGGATGGAGTTCGGCTCGATCGCCAGAGAGATTGTAGCCCCCGAGGCGGTGTCCAACCACTCGCCCTCGATCGGGGAATCCGCCCGGATTAAGGGTCGGATGGCGGATATCGCGCGGCGACCTCCGTGGCAAATTTTGTTAAAACTGCGCAGAGCTAGATCATGCCCATCGAGACAAAGGCGGCACGCTTGGTTGCTGGGCTCGAATCCGTCAAGATCAAGTCTTCACGGATATCGGCCGAGAAGTTCAAACTTCCAAATTCGACCCGATGGCCAGGGCGAAGCTTTCGACCGCTTCCAGATGGCTGCTTAATTGGCCCGCAGCAGTAAAGCCGCCGAACACGAAGATCTGTCCGGGAGAAAAGTCTCACCCCGGACCGCGTCGTTGTTGATGATCGGAGCCATCGGGCCTATCGGTGACGCATACGACAGGAACTCTCAATGAAAGCACCAATGTCGGTGTCAAAACCGGACGGATCTCGGTAGGGGGTCCCGAATCGCGCCTAGGCGGATGGTAACAGGAGACAAGGGACACGATGTTTTTACCCAGGTTCGGGCCCTCTCGATGGAGGTAATACCCTACTCCCCGCTTGATTAATATTGATGATATGGGTAGTACAAGAGTAGATCTACCACAAGATCAAGGAGGCTAAACCCAGAAGCTAGCCTATGGTATGATTGTTGTTCGTCCCCACGGATTAAAACCCTCCGGTTTATATAGACACCGGAAAGGTTAGGGTCGGTTACAATGGTAGGAGATCTACATATCCAGATCGCCAAGCTTGCCTTCCACGCCAAGGAAAAATCCCATCCAGGACATCGGACGAAGTCTTCAATCTTGTATCTTCATAGTCTTGGAGTCCGGCCAGGACGATAGTCCGGCTATCCGGACACCCCTAGTCTCGGGACTCCCTCACCATGGTGGACAAATTCACCAAATGGATAGAGGCAAAGTTCGTTAAGACGGCCAATCCGGACCGGTGATAGACTTCATATCGTGGGTAGTACAATCACATTACAGGCGTCCCCATAGCATCATCACCGATAATGGCACAAACTTCACGGCCGACGAAGTCAAACTCGTGCAAAAACATGGGCATCAAGCTCGACCACGCTCAGCCTATCACCCTCAAACTAACGGTCAAGTCGAGCGAGCAAATGGTCTAATCATGAGCGCATTAAACCCAGACTAGTGCGGTCCCTCAAGGAATCTAATACACCTTTGGGTAGAGGAGCTCGACCAGTACTCTGGGGCTGCGGACCACGCCGAATCGCACTACCGATTCACACCATTTTTTATGATGTACGGCGCAGAGGCGCTTTTGCCCTGCGACATAATTCATGACTCACCTCAAGGCGCATGTACGAAGAAAGAGAAGCCGAGCTCGATCGGCAGGATAGTTTGGATGCCTTGGAGGAGGAGCGCCGACGTGGCAAAAGCTCGTTCCGCATTCTATCAACAAAGAGGCTCAAGATATCAAAGCAGGGAAATACGGGCCAAAGCTTACAATGTTGGCGAACTGGTTCTACGCTCACGGACAAGAAAAAGGACAAACTCAAGCCCAAATGGGAGGGTCCTTCATCATCGACTCAAGTCCTGACCGGGCGGAGCGCACTGCCCGCGAAACACATCGGATAACCGACTCGAGCCGAACCCATGGAACGCAGCCCGTCTCCGAAGATTCTACACCTAGCGCCGGATTCTGAGTTCGTCTCCTTCCTCCGTCTATATTTTATACATTAAGATGTCTTTTATTTCTCTCCTTCTTCCTCCTTTTTTCCGAAGCCGTTAAAGGCTCGTTTGCGCATTGTTCGCACACACATGACGCGCTTATCCGCGTTTCATTATACCTGGGGCTTCTTTAATGTAAGCTTATTTATACGGGCTTTATGCTCAACACATCCGCCACACTTCCGCATGTACCTTTTATTCACCATTATATGCATCGATATGACTTAAGTTTTGGCCAAGTTGGGTTGCTCGGCCTCAGGTTTACACCTCACGCTCCCGATTGTTCAGCTAGGTGGTAAAGGAGCACCTCGTGATTGTTACCGCTTGGGTCACCGGACGGTACCTCGTGACCGGGTGAAGTCGAAAAGCTAGCGTTCTTAAGGGAATATTCGCCGGTGACCTAAAAGATGATTTTTTATTTTTCATTTATCTGCCCCAGGATGTTTTTCGCTTTTTCGTTGCAGTTCGCACATGCACTTTAGGGCATGCCTCCCAGGAAAGGAACCCCTAACGAAACTATTCTCCCTAGAAGATGTTTCTTACTAACCATGTAATACAACATAACTAGTTGGGCACTTGTCTGATAAAGCACTTCCTCCCAATATTGCTGCTAGAAGTTGTGTTCGGCTCATCCGACAACTTCCGCCGCGAAAAGTTAACCTTCCATATCGCCCCATTCAAAAGTAGCTATCAAGCACTATTGGGACGCGAAGCTTTCACCCGCTTTAACGCAATACCGCATTATGCATCTCTTACACTTAAAATGCCCGGTCCACGCGGCATCATCTCATTAAAGGGAAGTATCAAGTGTTACTCGAAAGCATGGAAGAACGTGAGACCGCTCGACAGTCACACACTAATCCGCTCGCTAAATCAAGCACCGAATAAAGTTATTTGGACCCTGCATACTACGGCTATCTGAGTCGGTGTAAACATATAAAGGCCTACTAGCTGCACACCCCGCATAAGGGGCTGAATGCATGTAGAAAATGAGACAATAAGGCTCAATTCTATTCGCTTTTCGAATCGTACTCCGTTTATTTAATATAAAGTACATTTTTCGCACGACCTTTCTTCAACTAAGTTCTTCTCCTTTACAGATGAACACCGTGCACCCGTCCAGGATACGGCACAACGGAGACACAGGCGCAGACTTGCAGTAGGGACCCGTTGCAAGGATTATTTTCAGATTAAGACCCTGCGTAAACCTTTCTTCATCGCTCTTGTTGATACACATCCCCGGTTTCTTGCTATAACCGAGGAGGAGGCTAAGCGCTTTGGCATCTGGCCGCGCCGTAAATTTTTTATGCCGCATACTCGGACACCGGGGCTTAGGGCATTTTTTTTGCCCGCTTTTCTTAAAGACCTAATACCTTAGGGAGTGTTCGGGCGTCTCGAAAGTTAGGGCCTTATATGCATCAGCTCCGAATCATGTCTTTGGTCAAATGTTGCGCTTGTCTGCTCCTGTGTTTTGCTGCCTTTACGCCCGCTTTATCGCTTAACGCGGCACCGTGGAGAACTCATGCGATAGTGCCCCGTTCGCCCGCCTGGTGAGCACCTCAAAGAGAGAAAGCCGGAAACCGATTGTCATGATGTAGCGTGAGACCGGTCAACCACTTGATGACCCACAGGAATGTTTAGAATTCCTCCAAGATTAACGAAGCGACCGCTTTCGGTCAGCACATACGTGCCCAATTCGAGATAGCGGTGCCCCTGTGGGCTATATAGTAGCCCCACAACCAAACTCCTATGGCTAAGTAGAAAGTGATAAAGCACTATAGTCCGGTTGCCTAGTTTGTTACGCTATCACCTCCTTCACAGTGACCAAGACGTTGGATTAAGTGTGAAAATGCGCCTTTTGTAAACACCCCGCACTATGTGCGTAAAGGGGCTAAGCCAAGGATTGCCATCTTTCGTGTTATATACACATATACATTAAACGGTCAAAGACAGTGAGGTATTTTACTCTTGAACGCACAAGTATAAAAAGCTATTATATTATATTGAAACATTGTTTCACAAATCATACATGTCATTAGAACATCATATCCTTGAGTAATCTGCGCTCTCTATTACATGAGCGCCTGCATGACTTCCTCAAAATAGTGCTCAGGTAGGTACTTTACTTACATCCGAATCTCGGATGCAACGTCGGTGGCTTTCATCTCCGCCCCAAAGTATGTCTTGACACGGGCAAGAGCCATCCAGCACCCTCTATGCATGTCGACCGCTTCATTGCACCAATATGCGGCACCGCAAGCAAGGACTGGCCGCACTAAGCCAAAATAACTCTTCGGCTCGGGCCTGTTCAGCCACAAATGAGTCATGACATTCTTCATGGCAAGTCCGGACAACCTATTCAGCTCAGCCCGTTCGACCAAACGATCGGCCAATGGAAGCGGACGCTCTGGACTATGGAACTGCGACCAAAAAAGCTCTTCCATTCCTGGTGATCCTTTTGGCCTCTGGAAGTGTTCGTCGTCTGCGGCACTCGCCGTCAAGTCCAGATAAGCATCCTCCGCACCCCACAGCTGGCCCAACTGAGCATACTTAGGATCCGTGTATTTCCTCCGCAGCAGAAAAGGCTTTCCAGCCGCAATATCTTCGGCCTGACGTAGCTCTTCTTTCATAGCTCTCATCGCAGAGCGAGCGTCCTTGGCCTCAGCAGCGGCCTTTTTCAGGTCCTCTTGTTCCGCTTGAACTTCTTTTTCAAGAAGCTCGCAACGGTCGGTAGCATTCTTCAACTTTACGGCCATCTCGGCCATTTCTTTCTTGCTTCGGCAGTGAGCAGCCTGTTCGGCTCTCAGCTCTTCGGCCGCCTTTAAAGCAGCTGCATCACTTTTTTCGGCTTGCTCCTTGGCTCGGGCGAAATTCCGCCAAGGCTCTCCATGGCAGCGGCACCATCTGCTGGCCAAAGCATACATGTTGTAAGGCACGTACATTAAGCTACCTTACCGGGTGTCCGCGGAGAAGTCTGATACCTTGTGACTCGTCAAGTCGCTTTATTGACAAGCGCGATGTCGGCATCCGCCACGCCAAGTTGCCGCTTTAGTTCGGCAAATTCATCAGTCCGCCTGCCACCGGACGCCGCCACCCACATAGGAAGAGCGATATTACACCGGGATTATGATCCTGCGCGCTGTCATTTTTGACAACGCACCGAGTCTCGTGGGCTACTATCTATACAGGCGCATTCTATATGCAAAACTGTCGGAAAGGTACATCATTTGCATACCTCAAAACCCACCAAGAAACTTATGACGGCTTTCGTAATCCGCTTCGGCGGATGAAATCTTTTCAATCACCGTACCCATTAGCACACGGTGATCTTCCGAGATAGACGCCGCCCGAAAGCAGATCTTTCAGCTCCTCCACCGTACACCCGATCGGTGCAGGACTCGTCCGATGGCCTTTTTCAAGGTCGGACGCAAAGGGCTTTGAGGGACATATGACTGCCTTCGGCCCCGCCGATTCGGAGAAACCCTCCGCGACGACACCTCAGTGGTCGCCCGCCTCGCATGACGCACGGCAGCGGAGGCGCTTTCGCCTCCATCATCTCCGGATCAAGATCCTCAAGACGAAGCTCTGCGAGAAGGGCTGAGATCCGAACTACAAAGAAAAATTTCGGTTATCTTCGTAAATAAAATAGGGATGTCTCTCATTTTAAGAAAACGCCCCTCTCTTTATTTACGGCTCATTGGAGGCTGATCTCCTTGGGGAAATAGTGCGCCGGGCATCTCCCGCCGCAGGACCCTCTGGCGAAGATTTCTTCCCCGCTTGAGGCTTTGGTCTCCGAGTCTTCAAGCGGTCCTCTTCTCCTTGGAGGAGTGGATTCTCGATCCCCCCTTTCTTGATGGCCTCCTTCACGGAGGTAGTAGTTCCCTTGTCCCCCCTTCGCCTTCTTCAAAAGGCACAGCCTTTAGCATCCTGGTTAAAACAGGATCCAACGTGGTCTCAGGGAGGGGGGCCGGACACCTGATCAGTTTTGCTTCTGCTATCCACTCCTGTTTAAAAAGGATAGCTCTTTTAAGGGCAAGTTTATGATAAATATGCGGATAGCATGTCCGGGTGCAGGACTACTTACTCGAGTATCCGGGCGATTGCAGCTCAGACTGCGGCCCCTCGGTTAAGTCCGGACACATTGCTTGTGATCCGAAGAACAGCTTGGTACATCTCCACGGGCGTTGCACCCATAAAATGTTGGAGAGCTCGTGGTCCCTCCGGATTGAACTCCCACGGTGGAGGGGGCAACGCGTTGCAGGTGGCAAGGCGGCGATTAATCAGCATGACCTGCGCTTACTACAACCAGATTGATCTCTCTCTCGGAGTTTCGAATACGGCCTCGCAATGAGGCACGCCCTTGACGGTCCCTTTAGTCGAGCCCTTTATTGACCCATGACGCCTTCTGTGGAGGACCCGAGCCGAAAGGTAGGTGGCGCCACCCATTTGGTGCCCCTGGGAGCTGTGATATAAAACCACTCTTGTTGCCACGCTGCATCGAGCTCCTCTTGAAAAGAGCCCTCGGGCTATGGAGCTGCCAAAGCATTCTTGCTTATAACAGCCCCTCCGCACTCTGCCTGATGCCCCTTGATCATCTTCGGCTCCACTTTGAAGGTCTTGAGCCACAGTCCGAAGTGAGGGGTAACGCGGAGGAAGGCTTCACATACGACAATGAACGATGAGATGTGGAGGATGGACTCCGGATCCAAGTCATGAAATTCCAGCCCATAATAAAACATGAGCCCCCTCACGAAGGGGTCCGTCGGGAAGCCTAACCCCCGAAGGAAGTGAGACCCTAACACCACGCTCTCACCAGGCTTTGGATTGGGAATAACCTGCCCTTGGGCACGCAGCAACTCGTCACGAAATTTCGCGGTTAGATACTGTGCGCTCTCTCGCCTTTTAGCACGCCTTCTTCCGCGGAGAGGAAGGCATCCACCCGACCTCGCAGGAAGTCGGAGCCGACATCCTCGGAGGTCCAAGCGCCTAAATCTAGAGCTTTGGGTGTTGGAACTCAAGCGAGGGGCGGATTCGATTGAGATTGGAAGAAAGGAGCGGGCCTTGGTCTCATTATAAAGAGGTTGAATACTAAGAGCCTCCCCGTGACTGCTCGGGACTCGCCCGATAGAGGAGGCGTGCCAGCCGAAGCGCGTTGGGTTACCCACATCCGTATTGATGAGAATCCCGGAATAAGGGGGACACGATCTCCGCTTTGATAAGACGTACAAGGAAACCGCCTCGCTAAAACGCTACCGAGGTGGTACAGTAAAACGTATTGAGTAAAAACTTGGCCGCGGGCGTGATTACACGCCGTGGAATATGTCAGCCAGATTGATTTTGTGTAAATATTATTCTCTCTACGGTGTTATGTGGAAATTATTTTGCGAAGAGCGGACAATCATCCTTGTGTTCAAAATCTTCTATGAAGTATTCAGAGGAGGAACCCGCCTTTGCAATGCCGAAGACAATATGCGCGCCGGACTCGTCGTCATTGAAGCCTCTGGTTCGAGGGCTACCGAGGGAGTCTGGACTAGGGGGTGTCCAGATAGCGAACTATCACCGTTGGCCAGACTCACGGACTATGAAGATACAAGATTGAAGACTCGCGTGTGTCCGGATGGGACTTTCCTTGGCGTGGAAAGCAAGCTTGGCGACACGGATATGTAGATCTCCTACCATTGTAATCGACTGTGTAACCCTAACCCTATCCGTGTCTATATAAACCTGAGGGTTTTAGTCCGTGGGATCGAAAAACAATCATACCATAGGCTAGCTTCTAGGGTTTAGCCTCCTTGATCTCGTGGTAGATCTACTCTTGTACTACCCATATCATCAATATTAATCAAGCAGAGTAGGGTTTACCTCCATCGAGAGGGCCCAACTCGGTAAAAACATCGTTTCCCTTGTCTCCTGTTACCATCCGCCTAGACGCACAGTTCGGGACCCCCTACCCGAGATCCGCCGGTTTTGACACCGACACCTGGTCTCCACGCATGCCCCGGTTCTTACATAACCGCGAGCGTATTCGGACACACTCCGGAATGTTGGGTCCCGAGGTTGAAGCGAAAAGGTCCGCTACGACAAACGATCTACAATCCGGCTAGAAGGCATTTTACATGTCATTTTAAATTACATAGTCAAATTGACTGATTGTATTCCTCTTCAATACCATCTAATAGGCTGTCTAGTTTACAAATCCCGGGCTGAATACTTTTATGCCAACTCTACTTGGCCGCATACACTAAGCTCACAGGATCTCCTTCCCATCCCAGACCCTGTGTCCGACCTCGGCCATGTGGTTTGGGTCAGACCTTCGTGTACCGCGTCCTTCACCATGGCCCAGCGTCCTTGGCGCCTTTGACGGCAGCCGATATCTTCCATAGCCGAAAAGCGCCGTGCTCCTGAAGCCTCTCTGCAAGCTCTCCAAGGCCTTCAGGTAGGGAGATGGATGACCACAAGGCCTGGGCGACGCCTCTCATCACCTGCCGAACTCGTTCGTGCAGGTGCAGCAGCTCGGGAAGTAGGTCACCCGTTGAACCGGGCATTTCCTCTGAAGGACGACCTATGAGCATACCTACAAACATATTTTTGTTAGTCGACTTCCTCGCCGAACTCTTTTTTTCAAAAGTTCGCTCAAGCACTTACTATGAATGCCGCGACGAAGCCGCCGATTCTCCTTAACGGAGTCGGGCAAATTTGGGCTCGAACATCCTTGATTCCTCACCCGGCTGGGTGTTGGCATCTTGGAGATTATTTTTCTCTTGCCTCATCCTTGTAAGCACATTCTCGCCGGCCTTTAACCGGCGCAGAGCTGTTGCTTGTCCGGATCTAGTCCAGCGCCATCCTGCAATATTATTGTCGACTTATACACGCCCGCACTTCACAAACTACTTATCTTCAAGTATATATTACCGGAGGGGTCTGCGGCTCCCCTGTGGCGGCTAGTGCGGCCTCAAGTTGGGCCTTGCACTCTTCAAGCTCCCAGGGATACCGGGTATTCTTTTAGTAAGATCCTCAGATACCAAATGATCATTAAATCAGTTCTTCTAACTATTTTAAGTCTCGGGGGCTCTTGGCATATATAATTGTCAAATTTCCTCACCCGTATGTCCTTTACATACCGCTCGTGGCTCGCTAGACCATCTTGAGCGGCACGGAGGTGCGCCTCTCTCGAATCAAAGGCATTCAATGCCTCTTGGGAGAAACAGTCGCCACGAAGAACCGTCCGTGGCGCAACAGGATTCATGGCACTCTCCACCTCGGAGTTGGTGGCGGACAATCTGTCGGCATCCTCTGTCGGAGGAGCATCCGACGCACGCCTCGTGTTTACCTCCGCTTCCGGACCTGGCGTTGGAGCCTGGCTGGCGGAGGCTCGATTGGCAATCTCCCCGGACACAGTCGGCGGCGCTTTTTCTGAAGAAACTGGCGCGTTAATACGCCTTCCGTGAATCAATCTCGGGAATATGGTGACGCTGCCATACCGTTGCGGCGGTGTTTCGATCCGGACCGCACTTCTTTTTTAGCTCAAGCGTGGCTGCAGCTTGCCCTTGTTGGCTAGCCGCCATGCGGGCTCGACCTCTGCCTCGAAGGCACCCCTCGCGAAACACCATTGGTATACGGTGATCAAAAATAAGCACGGATGGGTCATTATCAGTATTGGGACCTCGGTCTCGATTACTGTGAGGCCGGAAGTATTCCGGGTAATCGGTCAGAATGGCAACCAAGGCATTATCGATGCTCAATTGGTGAAATACCCCATCAATCAGCTCCACCAATATGTCCGGATCCTCTTGGGAGGCGGATCGAGGAGCCGCTCCGGATCCTCGGGTTGTTGGAGGCGCTGTTTATGTCTTTACAACTGGCGCAGCTTCCTCGCATCAAAATTATAAAATAAAATACATAACCATGGGAAAACGGAACGGATGTGCAAAAGAGAAAAGTCCGCATACCCAGCTTCGAGGATTGTTCATAGAAAATCCGTTCAATGGATCGACGGAGAAAATCCTCCTCTTCTCCCTTGTACAGCGGGACAAGATCTTCACCAGATCGGTGACCGATCCCAGCCCTCACGGCTATGACTCGTGGCATCGTCCTCCGTTGAAATCCCACATGGTGGCCCTTTATACTAGATGCCGCACTTCAAGATAATACATGTGGCCATGACACCGATCATGGTCAGTCCGAATGAGCTAACAATCTTATTCAGCTCATCGGTAAAGAACGCCCTCGCTGCTTTCCCTCACGGGGGCTCCGTGGCCAACTCAGGCGTTTCTTCAAAGGAGCATTCTTGAACTCCTAAGACCGATCCGAACAGGATCCGGCGGCCGGGACGTCTTCTATGTAAAACCATTCAAGGCCAGTCTTGGACGGCTTCTTCGGGGTTCGAGATAGATATCCCGTCTCCGGAGCGCGCCATGTTTCGGCTCCACCCACTTGATATATTGACCCTTCATGAGAACGGGGTACAAGGCGAGAATAATCTCTTCGACAACAAAAATGAGCCTCGACGCCCAAGAACAGTTTGCAAGGGCCACGAAGCCCGATGTGCAAAATGGAGGCGGCGTAAGGTGGTGCAACCTGGGAGGCCGTAGCACTCAAGAGCCCCGGAGAAAGCGGATGAATTGAAATCGAGTCCTCTTACTAGATAAGAGACAAAGCATACCCACTCTCCTTTGGAGGGATCGGGGACACTCTCCGCTTGCTTTCCGCCCTTATAGGTGGCGAGTCCGGCTGCGACCGAACCATGAAGGCCGGGGGAAGAAGTCCCTTGGTTTGGAATGTCACTAGCTCGCTATGCGGAACTGAGCATCTCTCCGAATTTCCAGGCTGAGGGCTGGGAGCGCGAGAGGAGGAGCCGCGTCGACAGTCCATGATGGAACTGATTTTTGTCAGAGGTGCTCCGATGAAAGCTCGCGGAGGAAGGATGGTGTGACTCGGATCTAGAACCTCGTCCCTTTTATTGATGGCTCATTTGCGCAGCTAGGGGGATAAGTGTAAAAATACCCTGGCTTTTCGCATTCATTCAACACGTGGAAGATGGCCATTATTGGGCGTGGAAGCCAAGGAGCGTAGCATTTATCGAGCCGGACACTATTCGACAAGTATATGGAATTTGGAGAAGAACCCGCCGCAATGCCGAAGACAATCTACGCCGCCGGACTTGTCGTCATTGAAGCCTGGTTCGGGGCTCTTGAGGGAGTACCCAGATTAGGGGTGTCCGGATAGCGAATCTGTCACCGTTGGCGGACTCTGGACTATGAAGATACAAGATTGAAGACTTCGTCCCGTGTCCGGATGGGACTTTCCTTGGCGTGGAAGGCAAGCTTGGCGATACGGATATGTAGATCTCCTACCATTGTAACCGACTACTGTGTAACCCTAACCCTATCCGATGTCTATATAAACCTGGAGGGTTTTAGTCCATAGGACGAACAACAATCATACCATAGGCTAGCTTCTAGGGTTTAGCCTCTTTGATCTCGTGGTAGATCTACTCTTGTACTACCCATATCATCAATATTAATCAAGCGGGGAGTAGGGTTTTACCTCCATCGAGAGGCCCGAACCTGGGTAAAAACATCGTGTCCCTTGTCTCCTCGTTACCATCCGCCTAGACGCCTTGCGATTCGGGACCCCCTACCGAGATCCACCGGTTTTGACACCGACACGCCATGATGAGTTCACCTTCGAGGATTGGCCGGAAGCGTCCGGGTTAGCCCTCTCAGCGCTATGCTCTGCTCCTTTTCCTGGAAGGTTGATGATGACCAGTCAATGTTGTTTAAGGCTTCAAATTCAGCTTCATCATCAACAAGACCGGCCGGGTCAACTTCAGGAGCAAAGGTATGCTTACGAAGTGGGGAAATTAGACTGGTCACATCATATTGCGGTGTTGGAATTCTCTGGTTCTATTCATCGTAACCCGCCTGATATTTGGTAAGATCTACTTCAGTGGCTATCAGAGTCGCCACGGGGCGTATCTTTTTGACACAGGCGAGAAAATCTGCGTCCTCAAACGGCGTGCCATCTTCCTTCAGGCTTGGGTAACCAATGGAGATATCCTCTGGGTCTAGTTCAGGTAGCCAGGCCTTAGCCCGGCTTAGAGCATTTATCGCTCCGGCTCTTGCAGCTGATCGTCTCAGTTCATTGATCTATTGTGGAAGGACTGAAAGCTTCCTCAAGACCTGGGTTAGGAGAGTTGGCATCTCATTGGACAAGGCCACCGAAGCAATTGTACGTTGTGACCGGTGTACAATTGTTCCACCAAGGTGTACACGGCTTTCAATTTAGTCAACATCACTACAAAAAAAAGACACATCCGTGACATTTTGGGCCAAACGAAATTTTTTTCTGTCATACATATGACACTTCTATGACGATAATTGTGACAAAACCCGGTATCATCATAGATGTGGTGGGCTCATACTTCTATGACAAAAAAATCATGACAGAAAATTTGCTTTTCGTCCCTGGGCGGTCCGGAGACGCAGCTGCATGACATTATTTGGGCCGTCCCATGACGGAAAAAACCGTGGTAGAAGCGAGGAGGAGGAAAAATTTGGGGGAATTCTGGGTTACGGTGGGAGGTCGGGGCAGCGGCGATCTTGGCGTTCTCTTGTACACGTCTGCTGCTGCAGTGTGTAATGAGGCGTTGGCTCTAATCGAACCCGAAAGCGAGGCGTTGGGCTCTAACTGAACCCGAGCAATTGTCTGCAGTGCTACGCTAAGCATCGAACCCGAGCGATCGATCGATGGTACGTTAATCGAACCTGTCGTGGAATTAACACGCCGATGTCCTTAGTGTCGAGGACTTAGTCATGAGGCCAACGCATCTATGTGGTAGCTTGAGAGGGGTTGAGCGGGATCGAGAGACGCAACACAAGACAGTGGATTTAGACGACTTGGGCCCGGAAACATCATCCGGTAAAAACCCTACATGCTGTTTGAGGCTAGGTCTCATTATCATCACGAGGGAGTCGCCGTAAACCGGCTCTCCTCTTTGTGTCTAGCCCTAAGATTGTTTCTTCTTGCTTGTAGCTTCTCTTTGGGGAGCCCTGCCCCTCCTTATATAAGTTGAAGGGGCGGGTTACATGTGGAGTCCTACTAGGATTAGGACAAACCTATCTCTGATACAAACCGGATACAAGTCCAGGTCTTAACTCCTTGTAAGACAAATATTCCTTATGCCTTTCCTTATAAACCGCCCACCGTAGTTGAATCGGGCCTTCATGAACCGCATGATCAGACCACCGGGTCTTGTCGCTCCCCGACTACTCGCCGGTTTACCAATGAACCGCAAAACCGCCGGTCGCCAGTGAACACGCCAAGTGTCGGCCGGGTTCTTCGTAAACGCGCCAAGTCCGGCGGGTTATACTTCGGCGGTTTACACCACGGGTATATCCTCGACATTAGCCCCAGCTTTAATTTGGATTTATCCATGTTAAACTGATCCTGTGAAATAAACACAAGAACAAACTTGACAGATTATGCTCGGGTTAAGAATTCTTGTAAACCGGCATCTGATCATCCTTAAATCCTTGTCATTTCCTCCTTCTAGAAAATCCGGTTTAATAGGCCAGCTTCATAATCAACTTGCTGACATTGGTTTCTCATAGAAAATATATTGCGAAGAGTAACTCCTTTGATTCAGCTCCCAATGCTTAAAAACAATATTGGTCCTTGAAATACTCATCCGATCTTCAGCCGGTTTAAGGACGTAGAACTTGCCGGTTTATCATTGCCAAGATCACGGTTTATAGATATTGATGGCACCGGGTCATACTTGTAGTTAACATCCAGCTTGAAAATATACCTCTTATATACCTATCACTTGTAGCCCCAAGTCTTTAAGAAGGTAGCATAGCAACGACTTAAGACTTGTTTCAATATAAATATCACAATCTTGAAGAAATCCGTGTTGTTCATCTCAATCACTAGTCGTAATTGAGTATTCCACATATGTAGCCCCCAAGTGCCGGGTTGTCATGCTTGGCAAAGCAACTCCGGAACTTGTAATTACTGATGCTCATAAAAACTTCAGCAGTTGTAGCCCCCAAGGGCCGGGTCATTATGCAATAATGAGCGGGGACTTTGTAAATATAATCATGTAGATTTGAGCAATGATGTATAGCCCCCAAAAGGCCGCTCAAAGAAAAATAATATTGAGCTGGGACTTGATATATACTTCAATGAAAATAACATCATATGATATAACCCCCATCATGGGGCTTGAATCCACGTCCACAAGGTTAAGAGCCTTGTGCTTTACCAACCGGCGAAAGTGGACCCTTCAGTATAATGGATAAAAAGGTTTGTACCTTGAATTGTTTAAAGTAGCAATTTGTAGCCCCCAAGGGCCGGCTCATTATAATATGATGAGTCGGGTCTTTAATAATATGAGCAAAAAAAAATTACTTTGCATTAGCCCCAAGTGTCATGGTGTATGCTTGCAGCGACATGATACTTGCATATTTGATATAATCTCAACTTAAATAATGTAGCCCCCAAGTGCCGGGTCAGAAGCTGCAAAAGAACTCGGGACTATTCCCTCCATTGTAGAATAAATCATATCCTTTGATAAAATAATAGCCATTGCGCTAAAGCGACTTTGAAAACCTCAATAACACCGGTTATTAATAACCATAATAAAAATCCAGCCATGTTGGCTATTCTAGATAATATAATCCGGTATGAAAACCTTATTCATTCAATATCATAATGAAAATTCAGCCAAGTTTGGCTATTTGAATAATATAACCCAATGATTTATAAGCGCATGATTCCAATGGCAATCCAAATATGTATTGGCGACTTATAGTCAAAAGCCAGGCTGTGTTAACAAACACCGGATAATTTCTCATCATACACTGGCGACTTATCGTCTTAAAGCCAGGCCGGTTTAATAAACACCGGATAATTTATCATCATGCTTTACTCAACCTGTCTCTGCATACAACAAGTTTAAAGTGTCCCGGCGCTTTACCACGGACGGGTCATAATGCCCAACATATAACCCGGGTTTATAACCAAGGCTGCACTTTAAGAATAATCAATGAAATATATCATACCTGTGACATTGAATCACATCATTGGTTTACCAATTTTTGTAGTAAGGGTGATGACCCCAATCTTGAGTAATGATAACTCCTTTCATCTTTGTAGCCGGTTTATGATAAAACCGCATCGGGTTGTGATAAACACCGGTTTAACCATATATAATATCATTGGCGACTCGTAGTCAAACCGCATCAAGGCGGATAGTCTCGAATTATGATTTGATCATGTATCTTGACAATTTGTAATTGAAAGTCAAGCCGGGTTAATGAACACGGTTTTACTCCATAATAAGATGGTAACATCAAACCGGGCGATAGTCTTCGGATTAGGATTTGACCGTGTTCCGCTAATTTGTAATTGTGATTTGAACCGGATTAACAATGTCGGTTTAAAAAGCATAGCAGTAAAAGTTCTTTAGCAAAAGAACAGAATTCAAGCAAAGGCAAAATAAACCATTGCAAATGAGGCTTTACTGAGCCGATCAGATGGTGTTACCATGGTCGGACACGACCAAGCTCCCAATAAGGTGTAGCCATGGTTCAAGTCAGCTAGGTCCCCAACTGAAACTGTGGCATTATGCCGATCAAGTGGCGTGGCAATGGTTCGGGTTCGACCAAGCCCCAAGTGACTCTATGGCCTTAGGCCGATCAAGAGGTGTGACCGGTTCAGACTTGACCATGTCCCCAAGTGATCCGGTGGCTTTCGCCTATCAATAGGTGTTGCATTGGTTAGTACACGACCAAGCCCCCAAGTGATGTTGTGGCACTAGGCCGATCAAGAGGCGTGGCTATGGTTCGGATACGACCAAGCCCCCAAGTGATCAATAATATGATAACCCAATAAGGCATGATACCCATGTTTGAACCGCGCATCATGGCAGCAGGTCCTCTTTGGCACCTTTTAACTTTTTGCAAGAGATAAATCCTTCTTGAACCGAGATTTTGAACCGAATATTGAGAGCTTCAAAGCTTTGTGGGAGAACATATTTCCCTAAAACCGGATTGCAAACCAGATTCTTCATTTTCAGCCGGAAATTTTCTGAGGGCCTTTAAATTTTCATCAATATAACAGTAGCCTCCGGGACCGGGTTATCTTTCCCTCCATCGTCCTGGGGTTCTTAAATTTGCTGAATCTGGCAAGATTTGCTGAGTCATGTCATCGTAGCCCCCGAGTCTCAAAGGTGACTCGAGGAGTTGGCTTGAGATTCTCCATGTTTCACCGTGATATAAACCGGCATAACTTGTATATCATTGGTGTTGATAGTACGATGTGAATCCACGGAAGGTTGAGGTGATCATGGCGGGTTATAAATGATCCCATATGAGCCGTGTCGATGCATTGGCCAATGGTTCCTTCCAACTGGCGATTTGAAGTTAACCAAACTGTGGTGGCGGCGACTTGTGCGCCTGCCCATTGAGCCACCCAGTGCAAACGGCGGTTTGATGATAATTTACCTCCAATTTGAAAGAAAACCGGCTACCCAAGCAGTGACTTGCTCATACTCAATAAGCAGCTCATGCAGACAGGTGCGGCCCGGTATGTTGATGTAGACCAGGCTGCGAGAAACGGACGGCAAAGATGACTTCAGCATCATAGGCGGCTCAAACAGATGAACCGGCCGCGGGGTTGTAAACCGGCGGAGACGGGCGAGTTAACCACGTTGTTTTGTTGTACTGAACAATTGTCCTGCATCAACAATATTGCAGACCAAGGCAAAAATAAACTGCTCTTTGACAAAAATGATATGTGCCAATAAAATGTATTTTAGATGAATATCACCGCTGTGCGGCGGAAATAATCCGCCATGAAATCGATGATCGCTAGGTGGAGTTGAAGTCACTCACGGTGAATCGCCGCGGCGTGTAGTAAATCAGTGACGGGCCGAAAGTGGGCCAGTAACGTTGTGTGGAAGCCGGGCGCGGACACGTGAACCATCCGCGAGGGTGGACGGGCGGAGTCATCCGTGGCGTTGTAAGCGGCACGGATGGGCGAAGTCATTAAGCTGCTTTTTGATGTAAATCGGACCGCGACACGCATGCCCATGAAGCCACGCAGAGCACAAATGAACGTGCCTCCGCGGTATAACATCACCTCGTTTTCTTTTTAATAGCCGCCCCGCATAAAAAATATTACGTGCCGCAGTGATTGTCACCGATGAAAACAACGTGTTAATTAACATGGACTTAGATGGATATCACCTGATTTGTCCGTATGACGATGATCCGCATGTGACATCCAAGTAGATAACCTTTCAAGATCTTGTTGCTTTGGTCCTTATATTTATCCAAAGGATTTTTCGTTGATCCTCCTTGATGACCTCGCGAGATCTTTGTCGTAGCTCTTCTCCTTTATATCTTGTTAATCCTTAACAAATACTTTATCCAGATGACCTCATGCATCAATACTTGGTCTTCATATCCGGATGTCGAGTTCTCCACACAAGTAATAATATTCCGACCGTGGTGACCCGGCATGACCCCAATGCATGCGCTCTTGTGATACACTGTGTGTTCAACGCTTTTTTTGCTTGTTTTTTTTCCTTCCTTAGCAAACTGTCGCATCAGGGGCGTCGCGGCTTCAGACGTGTCAGCGGGTTGCTGCAGCGGATAGCATGGATAAAGTGAGCACCGCGATGGTGACCATGGGCGGCGACTTCATGATGAGACAATGAAAGCGGCTCACAACGAAGCGTAGTCCCGCTTGAGGCTGCAGCAGTAAGTTTGCATGGACGATAGAGTCCGGGTCATAGCAGAGGCCGTGCAAAGTCCAGGTTGTAGAAACGGCGGCTCGGACGGGCAGAAAACGAAAGCCACGAGCAGAAAAGAGTAAAGAGCATACCTTGACGGGTCGACGGGTCGAGGCAAACCGAGGCAACCTGACAGAGAGATGGGAAGCCGGTCGGTGAGGCTTGATCACCCGTAAACAAAAGGCGGGCGGCTACGCCAAAGCGAGAGGCGAATCCAGCAGTGGTGCCGGTTGTAGCAGCTGGCCTGAGGGTACGGCCAGTGACTTCATGACCGGCTCGGAAACAAGACCGAGGCGAAGACCAATCCTTCCAGCTTGCTATTCGTAGTAACTTTCAAGCTGGCCGATAATATGCTTTGGCTGGATGTAGAAAACAAATCCGATCTAATGCTTATCTAGTATGGGTCTTCTGTCCTTCACGTAAGCAATAGCCATAAAGTCCAATCAATAACCTTGTCCTTGTCTTCACATGAGAAGTACTCTTGCTTGAATCAATTGACGTGAAGTAGCGGCAATACTCATTGCGGCGAATCCTTGTTGCTTCACGACCCACACACCTCGGTACTTGACCCAGCAGATTACTCGTGGAATATGCAGCAGCGGCCAGGCGCGCGAGACACTGCGTATATACGCGTAAACAGCGACTAGCAGACCGTGTGGATTTAAAAACTGATTCCACTTAGTCTCGGATCAAGTCGTAGAGAATCTTCAACCTGACGGCTTCGTAGGTGGCGCAACAGCGAAAATCAATTGCTGTCGGATTAAACGGATCACAGATGCAACCCTAACTCTTGATCTCAATTTCGTATACGCCAATACAACTGTTCGTCGAGCCCGCAGATCCTTCCGCGAGTTCTCTTCCTTTCCGGTATATCACGAACTTCTCGATCCTTGGGAGAGATCCCTCCAAGAACTCAACACCACCGTGCGCGAGGCCCCACGGTGGGCGCCAACTGTCGTGGAATTGTCACGGCAGATGTCCTTAGTGTCAGGACTTAGTCGCGAGGCCAACGCATCTATGTGGTAGCTTGAGTGGGGTTGAGCGGGATCGAGAGACGCAACACAAGACAGGTGGATTTAGACAGCTAGCCGGCCCCGGGAAACATCATCCGGTAAAACCCTACATGCTGTTTGAGGCTAGGTCTCATTATCATCATGAGGGAGTCGCCAGAACCCGCCTCCTCTTTGTGTCTAGCCCTAAGATTGTTTCTTCTTGCTTGTAGCTTCTCTTTAGAGCCCTGCCCTCCTTATATAAGTTGAAGGGGCGGGTTACATGTGGAGTCCTACTAGGATTAGGACAAACCTATCTCTCGATACAAACCGGATACAAGTCTGTGTCTTAACTCCTTGTAAGACAAATATTCCTTATGCCTTTCCTTATAAACCGCCCACCGTAGTTGAATCGGCCTTCATGAACCGCCAGCCGGTCAGACCGGGTCTTATCCTCCTCGGCCACTTTGCCGGTTTACCAATGAACCGCAAACCGCTGGTCGCCGATGAACCGCCAAGTGTCGCTGGTTCTTCGTGTAAACCGCCAAGTCCGCCGGGTTATACTTCCGGCGGTTTACACCATGGGGTATATCCTCGATGTAACCCGACGAAATATTCCTTTGCTACCGCTGCTAATCAAGCCCGATCGATTGATGAACGATGAGCGCTATGGGGGTTTGGATGAGCAAAGGCGGTGGCGTTGCCTGCGGATGAAAAGGACCCGTGTGGTGTGGTGGAGGGCTGGATGAGCGATGAGACGGTGGAGGGGTGCCCGTGGAGGGGTGGTTGAACAGGACCCCGTGGTGTGGAGGGCTGGATGAACAGTAGACGGTGGAGGGTGGTTGAACAGTAGCCGGTGGAGTAGCGCGCGGTGGAGGCTGGATGAACAGGAGCCCGTGGAGGCTGGAGGAGGTCGACGGTAGCCCGTGGAGGCTGGAGGAGGTCGACGGTGGAGATGAACAGTATCCGGTGGAGTCCTGCTTTCTTGATGTACGCCACCCTCCCGATGAACAGGACCCCTGCTTTCGACTGTAGGAGGTCCGTTTTCATCTGCTTTTGCGGCACGCCACAACGCCCCCGATCAACAGGACCCCTGTCGACTGTAGGAGGTCTGGCATTACGTCCGTTTCGGTATGCCACACCTCCCGATCAACAGGACCCCTGTTTCCGACCGTAGGGAGGTCCGTTTAAATCTGTTTTGCGGTACGCCACACCCTCCCGATCAACGGGACCCCGTTTGAACGTAGGGAGGTCCGTTCCTCCGCTTCGCAGACGCCAGCCTCGCTTCCATCGCCTCGCTGTGCAAGCCCTCCCGATGAACATGACGATGCATTCCGTTCCGATCCAGCGGTTGGCTCCAGCGTTCCGTTGCCTCCCGGCGAACACGACGCATTCCGTTGCCTCCCCATGAACACGCATTTACGACATCAAGCTTTCTCCGTTCCGACCCAGCCATGTGACGTATGCACGGTAGGCTGCTCGAGACCCTACCCGTATGCGTGCGTGGACGTATTTTCTTTCTTGCACCCTGGCGGCTGTAAATGCATCGCGTGTACATGCTACGTGCGGCGCCTCTACTACCACGTCGCGGCGCCTCTACTACTACGACACGCGGCGCCTCTTACATCGACCAAAGTATGTAATGCATATCGCTCGCGACTTAGAATGACAACGCTTTGTACGCTTCGACCAGGTGGGTCCCGGTATCGGGCACTTCCTTGCGTGCGAAGATGTAGCTGGTGGGTCCCAGCAATCAATCGGGGCGAATCGTTTTTTTTGCCCGGACGCACTTCCTTGCGTGCGAATATGTAGCTGGTGGGTCCCAGCAGTCAGGGGGCGAATCGTTTTTTTTTGCCCGAACGCACTTCCTTGCGTGCGAAGGTGTAGCTGGTGGGTCCCAGCAGTCAGGGGGAAATGTTTTTTCACGAAATACGGTGGCCCGTCCGGTGGGTCCCAGCTGTCAGGTGGAGGAATAATTATTTTGCGCGTAATAAGGAGGCACTTCCTTGCGGCCGCCGTGGACCCAGCTGTCAGCCTCTCCATGCACAGTACTCTTCTGATGGAAGCCGTTCCTTGACCACATTGACCACGCCGCGCCTAGAGCACCACGGCGTTGGACGACGGTGAGGCCTAGGAAGGGGACGACGCGGAGCCGGGGAAGACGCAGCAGTGGATGCCCATGTGAAGAGGAGTACGAGGGTTCACTGGTTCGG
The DNA here is from genome assembly GCA_021605145.1 of Aegilops bicornis. NCBI lineage: Eukaryota > Viridiplantae > Streptophyta > Magnoliopsida > Poales > Poaceae > Aegilops > Aegilops bicornis. The sequence continues at coordinate 754,588 of JAHIAL010000116.1, read as the reverse complement.
TTGCGGTGTGAGGCTGCCGTCGCCGCAGAATAACAGGGGGTGTGGGTGAGCAGAGGGATGGCCTGGCTAGCGGTGGGAGTAGTAGGGGGCGGTGAGGCCTCCGCGGCATCACAGCCGGCCACGGGAGGCAGGAGCATGCGACACGAATGACACTGCTTTGGGCGGCTGGAGAACGAAGACCAGAGGTTGAAGAAGCACTATGGCCGTTGGATGGACATCGTACGGTCACTGGAGTATTGACTAAGTTGACAAAGCCCTCCGTCCCCGTCAACTTAGTAGGCCCACAAGTCAGCCTGCCACTATACTGGGTCCCAGCTAGCAGGGGGAGTATTCATTTTTTTGCATAATAAGGAGGCACTTCCTTGCGTGCGAAGATATAGCTGGTGGGTCCAAGCTGTCAGCGGCGGTAATGTTTTTGTAGCGAAATACAGAGGCCCTTTCGGTGGGTCCCAGATGTCAGGTGGAGGAATCATTATTTTGCACGTAATAAGGAGGCATTTCCTTGCATGCGGCCGTGGACCCAGTGTCGTCACCTCTCCACGCATGATCCACTTCAGATGCATGTCGGTCGTTGACCATGTTGACCAGGCCGCTACCGAGAAGCGGCAGAAGCGGTGGACCACGGCGAGGCCTAGGAAGGAACGACACGGAGGCGGTGGAAGACTTCGCAGCTTGTTTCCCACGGAAGGGAGTAATGACCAGACGAGGGTTTACTTCGTCTGCCCCGTCACGGAGAATAATAGCGGTGTGGGTGAGTAGAGGGATGGCTAGGCCAGCGATGGGAGTCTGATGGGGCGGTGAGGCATCTTGTGGCAAGGCCCGGCCGCAGCAGGGGAGGAGGGAGCAGGAAGTCCCGCCGGTGCTTGTTTGAGCGGCTGGAGCAGGAAGAGCAGAGATTGAAGAAGCACGACGACCGTTGGATGACATCCAACGATCCTTGCGCCAGTCGCCAACCTTTTTTTACGAAAGCCTCAAATCTGTGGAAAACCACATACAGCCCATCTGCCATTATTTCTAATAATTTACAGCCCATTTGCTAATTCATAAGGTTTTTTTAGCCCATATTCTTCTTGTTAGCATTACATCCCATATTGTGGCCACGGTTAAAAAATTATATGAAATTTTGCATATTTCGGTGCGGTCCGAACTGTATTTAATCCCGAAATTTCGACTCACATTCAAACTGATTTTAAAAATAAATGTATATCAATATAAAATCCAACAAATTCTCCACGCATAAAAATTAATGTAATTTAAAATCTCGAAATGAAAAAAAGATATTTGAAACTAATTGCCGGTTTGATGTGTTTTAAAAATGTAAAGCCCATTTCTCATTACTGATGGGCCATTTTCTCGCCAACCGAATGAAAGCTCTCCTCGTCTTGAAATATTTCCAGCCCAACAGGCTCGACAAAGCGACTTACTTGGCAAATCACAAAAAACTAGGCCGTGGCCGTGGACCCGTCGGCCTCTCCACGTCTGACAGTACTCTTCCGATGGAAGTCGTTCCTGACCATCGTTGACCACGCTTGGCTGCGGAGAGCACCACGGCGGTGACGGCGATGGCGAGGCCTAGGAAGGGACGGCGGAGCCGGGGAAGACGCGGCGGGAAGCCCGCGGAGAGGAGTACGAGGGTTCACCGGGTTACTGCGGTGTGAGGTTGCTGCCTCCGCAGGACTGGCCAGGTGGGAATAGTAGGCGGTGAGGCCTCCGCGGCAAAGACACCGCCACGGGAGGCAGGAGCATGCGGCACGACCGGCGTTGCTTTGGGCGGCTGGAGCAAGAAGACCAGAGGTTGAAGAAGCAGTACGGCCGTTGGATGGACATCGTACAATCACTGGAGCTAGAATTGTTCATATTGACTAAGTTGACAAAGCCCTTCGTCCCCGTCAACTTAGTAGGCCCACAAGTCAGCCTCCCACCAAGGTGGGTCCCAACTAGCCGGGGGGGGGGGTATTCATTTTTTTGTGCGTAATAAGGAGGCAGTTCCGGTGGGTCCGAGCTGACAGCGAGGGGAACATTTTTTCGCGAAATACGGTGGCCCGTCAGTGGGTCCCGCAGTCTGGGGCAAACGCTTTTTCAAGAAATATGGTGGCCCGGCCCGATGGGTCCTCGCCGTCGCTTGGAGGAATAATTATTTTCCGTGTAATAAGGGAGGCACTTACTTGCTGCGGCCGTGGACCCGCCTAAGACTCTCCACGTCTGATATACTTCGATGGAAGTCGCTCCTTGACCACGTTAACCTCGCCGTGTTCCGTTGCATGCATGCGTCCCATGGGCGTGGTGCGTCCCCCACCGACCTCTTCACGCATACGGTCATCTTCCGGCGACTCTCGGTTGCTGTCGACCATGTTGACCACACTGCGTCGAACGCACCTGCATCGGAACGACCCGGAGATGGGGAAGACGGGCGGTGGAGTCGCAGATGGAGAGGAGTGGGAAACTTCATTGGTTGGTGCGGCTGACGGCAGCGGTGCCGCCACGGGAGATAGGGAGCAAGAACGAGAGGTTGAAGAAGGAGCACGGCTGTTGGATTAACATCCAACGGTCCAGCTGCTAGAATCATTTGTTGATTAAGTTGACAAAGCCGTGCGTACCACGTCCCGCTTAGTAGACCCACAAGTCGGGCCACCAAATCGACGGGTCCTGTCAGCCAACGGGATGAATAATTTTTTCGCAAATCAAGGAGGCACTTCCTTCCGTGGTGAAGATACATCCGATGGGTCCCAATTTGCCAGTCGAGGAAACATTTTTTCAGCTTAATAAGGAGGAACTTTCCTTGCGGAGACCATGGACCTCGTGGGTCCTAGCCGTCAAAGCTCTCCACGATAGTCCTCTTCCGATGACTCGCTTGTTGACCACGCCTGCATCAACGCAGCGAGGCGTTGGACGACGGCGAGGCCCCGGACGGGAATGACTCGGAGATGGGAAAACGCGGCAGTGGAGTCGCAGGTTGAGAGGAGGAGAAGGGTTATAACTGGTTCTGTTGCGGCGTGGGGCTGTAGTCTGTGGAGAATAACAGGATTATGAAATTGGTCCTTAAAATCTTCGCAAGCTTTTGTACGCAATCACCAGGATTTTCCTTGCCTGTGAGTCAAAAACAACCAGGATTTTCCTTGCCAACTTCCGTTAAACATTTACTTTTATAAGTTAATAACACGTGGGATGTTTTTATAATGTATATATAAGTCTCTATAAAATATACGATAATAGTAGTAATATAAATATATATATATAATGTGGTTAGAAGGGAAAACATAAATTGGACACAACATTACTTTTATAAGAGACCCATGCTTTTATACCCCACAAGTAGGCATACTAACAAGTTCACACACAAATACAACGAGAAAAGGTAAACATTCATATCAAGCTCAGGTTTACAGGTGACACGCTCATATTTATAGCCAACATTCACTATCAACAACTCAAAAGATTCATATATACATAAGCTCAAAGATATCTATGCATCCAAATGATTGATAGATCACACGACAATATTCATACATAATTCACAAAAAGATTCGAGATATACACATGTTCAAGTATGTTTATGCATCCAAATGATTGAGATCACAGCCAATATGATCCATGGACGAACTTTAATTACCTAGGGTACAGACCGGCAAATGGTGTTCAATCGGAGGTACTTCTTGCTAAAATTAGTTCTTGTACGAGTAAACTTTCGAGTACATAAGAGGCAAGATGAGACAATCTGAACTTTGCTTGTAGGTTTATCCTCAAATAGTGGTCTCGTCTTTAGGGAGGTTTGAGCAACTTGGCCACTACTTTCATCCAACTAGTTTATCGGCTCATCTTGGTCCCGTATCTCGCCAAAATTCTACATTGCGCATTTAGAAAGGAGGCGGTTGAGAAAATGAACCACCCAAATTTTTGTGCAGTTCAACCTGAAATGGAGCATCCTTGGCGTGCAGGCCGATTAAGTGCCGATGAATATACGCCACCAACCAACTTGTCTAGAATCTTTAGACTCCATGCCATATAGTTCGCTACCATATGTGCCGATAACCAAAAGGCACAAGTTGGGACCAAAGACTGGATGCGTTTTTCGGGCTATGCACCAAGCAATATTTTGGCATTCACTCTCCTAATACTTGGAGTTTGACAATTGGTTGACGCGGTTGATACTCGAATGAATATAGGCACTTCTTGTCAACATCGATGCTTGTCCGAGTGAACTTTGGAGTACATAGCAGCAGCATATGTACCTGTCCATCTCGATCATTTTGTGCAGTTCTACCGAAATCACCCGATGTAATGATTTGCTCATGAAGTTCGGGCTCCAAATTACTCCTTTATGAAATTGGCAAACAGTAGCACAATACCAAATTACCAATACATATGACAGGCACAATAATTAGGATAAAGACCAGTACCAACCCGTGTGAGGTAGCATATCAATTACTATTTCCTTTGACCGGAAGCCGAGATAAGCCAAGCGATCGACGACAAAGGAAGAAAGCAAGCGGAGATTAGCGACTGACAGGAAAGGACGGAAGCTGTCGAGGCAATGAAGCACCCAAAGTTTTTGTGTAGTTCCACCAAAATCGAGCATCCCTGTTGGCACATATATTGAGAGAGTGAGATTACTGTAATAGTGGGACTAGTTGATGAAACATACACTAACAAATAGAAGCACCCTCATTATCTTAATGGGTAAAAGTTAGCAACATAGTAGTCTTGCTTAAAGAGAGGTATTAGTTTATTTAATCGGTGCCAATTAGCTCAACTCAACACTCAAAGCATTGCCATTTATCATAGGTTGCAAAACTTTAACGTGCAAAGATAAAGGAGTTTCTCATGACAAGAGAGTAACGATACAAATAGAGATGACAAAGAAACTAATATGGATGAAGGCCTTAGGCCCGTACCAACCTCGGGAAAAAAGCTTATTCATGTAGTCCAATAAGAGATGATAAAGCACTCACCGGAATCACACAACAGTATATATTTTTGTGCACTTCAAATGTATGGTTGAAATCACTCTTGTTTACCAAAGTCTTTGAGATTATATCGAAGATTATCAAGAACTTCCAAAGAAAGTTAAAGCAATCGGGTCGGGATACAGTTCATTGTATTGTCTTGTGTAGTTCCACTAAAATGTATGATTGGCACAACATGATCCCTGTTTGCACAAGTAGGAACAAGGTGAAACATTCATTAGCTTAGTGAGAAAGGATAGGAAGACATTAGCATATTACTCAAACAAGAGCATCAAATTCATGATGGACAATACACAAAACATTGCCTCATTGAACCAATGGCAATAAATTGACATGCAAAACAATAGCACTATTATGTCATGACACTAATAATATTCCCTCCTGCTCCACCACATGATTCACCTCCATAGATAAAACATACACACGCATATGATTCAGCATAGGGTCCTACTAAAGATTTGTTTAACTCCAACAGAAAATTAGGCAAGAATAAATTAGTGGTACTTAAGTACTCCTAATTAATTAAGTGAGACAAACAGAAGTGGAAGGGCTCCTCGGAGGATCGTCTCACATGTAAGGTAGTCGCTGTCGAGCCCTTGAATGGCCTCGATCGAGGCCTCTGCTTCAAAGAAGATCGCCTTGGCACTATTTATTCTTCTTCTTCTTCCTCTTCATGCTCGCTTTCTCTTTCTCCTCACCATTGGTGAAACCAAGTACATGATTGGCCTTCTAATTCAGAATTGGTTTTGTCGTTGAGGGAGTACAAGTGTACTAGTAAAAACAACATTATTTACTCATGGCAATGGAAAATAGAGATGAACACATGCATTAAATATCATTCTTACCTAAAGGAAGGTTATGGAGCCAATATGGATGATGAGGATTGGAACACAGATCTTCCTTTGTGCAGTTCCACCAAAATGAACCAACTGTTCCATTCTGACATTCCAGTTAAACAACACAAAAGTCACTTCTTTTAAGAAGAGTTTTGTGCAAAGGCACCAAAAGGTCACAACAGCAACCAGGTGAATTGGATATCCCTGTTTGCACAAAAAGGCACAGAGGAAACAGTTAGAGTCTCAAACAATTACAGGCAAAAACATTTGGCTAAACTTGTCATGGCTTATAACAGTGGCATGGCTTCATTTTTACCAGGGACATTAGATTAAGAACAGCTAAGGCTGCGTTCGTTCCTGTGTTTGGTGCAGGATTTTCAGAGGAACACAATTCCTACGGTATTCTTTCCTTCCAACCTGCTCGAACACGGAAAGGTGAATAGTGTTTCATAGGAAAGCTGGTCCGTAGTAATGCGATTCCATAGGATTAGAAACATCCATGCGCTGCTCATTTTTTGGGCGGAAGCCCGAGGCAAAGCGCCGCTGCCATGCGTTAGACAAAGTTGTCAGGGCGTGGTTTGCTTGGAATAAAAAATCAACCTATGTGTGGTATGTGAGGTGAGGACAAGAGTAGTCCCATTTTTGTTCACTCTAGCCACCTACTCCTATGTGTGGATAGCAAATCTAGTCCTGGTCATACCACTGTGTACAACGTTACCCCTATATTTCCCTTTTCGACCAAGAGACCGGTTGGATGACCAGTCTGTACTACTTTCACCCCCTTTCCTTCCTGTTTGTACCAAGTCCGATGTACATACTGTTGGAAATATGCCCTAGAGGCAATAATAAAATGGTTATTATTATATTTCCCTGTTCATGATAATTGTCTATTGCATGCTCTAGTTGTATTAACTGGAAACCGTAATACATGTGTGAATACATAGACCACAACATGTCCCTAGTGAGCCTCTAGTTGACTAGCTCGTTGATCAATAGATGGTTATGGTTTCCTGACCATGGACATTGGTTGTCATTGATAACGGGATCACATCATTAGGAGAATGATGTGATGGACAAGACCCAATCCTAAGCATAGCACAAGATCGTGTAGTTCGTTTGCTAGAGCTTTTCCAAATGTCAAGTATCATTTCCTTAGACCATGACATTGTGCAACTCCCGGATACCGTAGGAGTGCTTTGGGTGTGCCAAACGTCACAACGTGAATCGGGTGACTATAAAGGTGCACTACGGGTATCTCCGAAAGTGTCTGCATTGGGTTGTACGAATCGAGACTGAGATTTGTCACTCCGTATGACGGAGAGGTATCTCTGGGCCCACTCGGTATTGCATCATCATAATGAGCTCAATGTGACTAAGTAGTTAGTCACAGGATCATGCATTACGGAACGAGTAAAGTGACTTGCCGGTAACGAGATTGAACGAGGTATTGGGATACCGACGATCGAATCTCGGGCAAGTAACATACCGATTGCCAAAGGGAATTGAATACGGGATTGCTTGAATCCCCGACATCATGTTTCATCCGATGAGATCATCGTGGAACATGTGGGAGCTAATATGGGTATCCAGATCCTGCTATTGGTTATTGGCCGGAGAGGTGTCTCGGTCATGCCTGCATGGTTCCCGAACCCGTAGGGTCTACACACTTAAGGTTCGGTGACGCTAGAGTTGTTATGGGAAATAGTATGTGGTTACTGAAGGTAGTTCGAGTCCGGATGTGATCCCCGACGTCACGAGGAGTTCGGAATGGTCCGGCGGTGAAGATTGATATATTGGACGAAGGGTATTGGAGTCAGGAAGTGTTCCGGGGTACTGTGCTATGGCCAGCATGATCGAAAGGTGTTTCGGGAGCCCCGACAAGTGTTGGAGGGCCTCATGGGCCAAAGGGGAAGGGGCAAACCAGCTCACTAAGGGGTGGTGCGCCCCCCCACACCCTTTCCCACGTTATTTGGGGAGGTGGGGCGCCTCCACCTGGCTTGGGAGGCAATCCTCCACCTGCTTGGCTTGGGGGCCAAGTCTCCCTAGGATTTTCCCTAGGGAGATCCAATCTGCTTGGCCGCCGCCCCCTAGGGGAAACCCTAGGGCGCCTTCCCCTCTCCCCTTGCCCCTATATATAGTGGAGGGGTGGGAGGGCAGCCGCACTTGTCCCCTAGCGCAGCCCTCTCCCTCCTCCAACACCTCCTCCTCCTCCATACTGCTTGGCGAAGCCCTGCTGGAGAACCACGAGCTCCACCACCACCACGCCGACGTGCTGTCGGAGTTCTCCCTCAACTTCTCCTCTCCCCTTGCTAGATCAACAAGGAGGAGACGTCCCCGGGCTGTACGTGTGTTGAACGCGGAGGCGCCGTCCGTTCGGCGCTAGATCGGATCTTCCGCGATTTGAACGCCGCTGAGTACGACTCCATCAATCAGCGTTCGTGAACGCTTCCGCTTAGCGATCTTCAAGGGTATGAAGATGCACTCCCTCTCTCTCTCTCTCTCTCTCTCTCTCGTTGCTAGAATCTCCATAGATTGATCTTGGTGATGCGTAAATTTTTTTGAATTTCTGCTACGTTCCCCAACAGTGGCATCATGAGCTAGGTCTATGCGTAGTTTCTATGCACGAGTAGAACACAAGTTGTTGTGGGCGTCGATTTTGTCAATTTAGTTGCCATTACTAGTCTTATCTTGATTCGGCGGCATCGTGGGATGAAGCGGCCCGGACCGACCTTACACGTACACTTACGTGAGTCAGGTTCCACCGGCTGACATGCACTAGTTGCATAAGGTGGCTAGCGGGTGTCTGTCTCTCCCACTTTAGTCGGATCGGATTCGATGAAAAGGGTCCTTATGAAGGGTAAATAGTAATTGGCATATCACGTTGTGGTTTTGGCGTGGAAAGAAATGTTCTTGCTAGAAACCTATAACAGCCTCAGAAAACTTGCAACAACAATTAGAGTACGCCTAACTTGTTTTTGCAGCATATGCCGTGTGATGTGATATGGCCAAAAGAATGTGATGAATGATATATGTGATGTATGGGATTGATCATGTTCTTGTAATAGGAATCACGACTTGCATGTCGATGAGTATGACAACCGGCAGGAGCCATAGAAGTTGTCTTAATTTATTGTATGACCTGCGTGTCATGAGTAACGCCATGTAATTACTTTACTTTATTGCTAAACCGTTAGCCATAGTGGTAGAAGTAATAGTTGGCGAGACAACTTCATGAAGAAATGATGATGGAGATCATGGTGTCATGCCGGTGACAGTGATGATCGTGGCGCCCCGAAGATGGAGATCAGAAGGAGCAAAATGATATTGGCCATATCATGTCACTATTTGATTGCATGTGATGTTTATCATGTTTTACATCTTATTTGCTTAGAACGACGGTAGCTTAAATAAGATGATCCCTCGCAATAATTTCAAGAAAGTGTTTCCCCTAACTGTGCACCGTTGCGAAGGTTCGTTGTTTCGAAGCACCACGTGATGATCGGGTGTGATAGATTCTAACGTTCGAATACAACGGGTGTAAGCCAGATTTACACACGCAATACACTTAGGTTGACTTGACGAGCCTAGCATGTACGCAGACATGGCCTCGTAACACGGAAGACCGAAAGGTCGAACATGAGTCGTATAGAAGATACGATCAACATGAAGATGTTCACCGATGATGACTAGTCCGTCTCACGTGATGATCAGACACGGCCTAGTCGATCGGGATCATGTATCACTTAGATGACTAGAGGGATGTCTATCTGAGTGGGAGTTCATTAAATAATTTGATTAGATGAATTTAATTATCATGAACATTGTCAAAAGGTCTTTGCAAATTATGTCGTAGCTTACGCTTCAGTTCTACTGTTTTAGATATGTTCCTAGAGAAAATTTAGTTCAAAGTTGATAGTAGCAATTATGCGGACTAGGTCCGTAAACTGAGGATTGTCCTCGTTGCTACGCAGAAGGCTTATGTCCTTAATGCACCGCTCGGTGTGCTGAACCTCGAACGTCGTTTGTGGATGTTGCGAACATCTGACATACACGGTTTGATGACTACGTGATAGTTCTATGCGTAATGTTAGACGGTTTAGAATTGAGGCGTCAAAGGCATTTTTGAAACGTCGCAGAACATATGAGATGTTCCAAGAGCTGAAATTAGGATTTCAGGCTCGTGTCCACGTCAAGAGGTATGAGACCTCCGACAAGTTTCTTAACCTGCAAACTAAGGGAGAAAAGCTCAATCATTGAGCATGTGCTCAGATTGTCTGAGTTCTACAATCAATTGAATCGAGTGGGAGTTAATCTTCCAGATGAGAAAGTGATGGTTCTCCATAGTCACTGCCACCAAGCTATTAGAGCTTCGTGATGAACTATAACATATCAGGGATAGACATGATGATCCTTGAGCAATTCGTGATGTTTGACACCGGAAAAGTAGAAGTCGAGTAGGAGCATCAATTGTTGATGGTTAGTAAAACCACTAGTTTCAAGAAGAGCATGAAGGAAATATGCCCTAGAGGCAATAATAAAGTTATTATTTATTTCCTTATATCATGATAAAAGTTTATTATTCATGCTGGAATTGTATTAACCGAAAACATAATACATGTGTGAATACATAGACAAGCAGTGTCACTAGTATGCCTCTACTTGACTAGCTCGTTGATCAAAGATGGTTATGTTTCCTAACCATAGACATGAGTTGTCATTTGATTAACGGGATCACATCATTAGGAGAATGATGTGATTGACTTGACCCATTCTGTTAGCATAGCACCCAATCGTTTAGTATGTTGCTATTGCTTTCTTCATGACTTATACATGTTCCTATGACTATGAGATTATGCAACTCCCATTTACCGGAGGAACACTTTGTGTGCTACCAAACGTCACACAACGAATCTGGGTGATTATAAAGGTGCTCTACAGGTGTCTCCGAAGGTACATGTTGGGTTGGCGATTTCGAGATTAGGATTTGTCACTCCGATTGCTCGGAGAGGTATCTTCGGGCCTCTCGGTAATGCACATCACTTAAGCCTTGCAAGCGGTGCAACTAATGAGTTAGTTGCGGTATGATGTATTACGAGCGAGTAAAGAGACTTGCCAGAATCTAGACCGAATCTAGGTATTGAGATACCGACGATCGAATCTCTGCAAGTAACATACCGATGACAAAGGGAACAACGATGTTGTTATGCGGTTTGACCGATAAAGATCTTCAGTAGAATATGTGGGCGCCTAATATGGGCATCTAGGTCCCGCTTATTGGTTATTGACCGGAGACGTGTCTCGGTCATGTCTACATAGTTCTCGAACCCGTAGGGTCCGCACGCTTAACGCTTTCGCTGACGATATAGTATTATATGAGTTATGTATGTTGGTGACCGAATGTTGTTCGAGTTTTGGATGAGATCATGGATATGACGAGGAACTCCTAATGGTCCTAAGTAAAGATTGATATGTGGATAGTAGTGTTTGATCTCCGGAAAGGTTTCGAATCCATCGGAAGGAGTTCGGATGTTTCCCGAAATGTTTGGGCCCGAGAACACTTTATCTCGGGCCAAAGGGGAAAGCCCACGAGGTTTTTGGAAAGCGCAAAGGAAGTTTTATGGAGTTCAGGGCCGACGTCAGGTCCTCGGCGTCGGGTCCGTATGCTGGGACCTGGCGTCGGCCCTGAGTCCGAGAAGGACTCTTGCCTTCGGGTGAAACCGACTTTGTGGAGGTTTTTATCAAGTTTCACCCCAAGGCTCAACATATAAATAGAGGGGTAGGGCTAGCACCAATGACACATCAAGAAACACCAAGACGCAGCCGGCAACCCCGTCCCTCTAGTTTATCCTCTGTCATAGTTTCCGTAGTGCTTAGGCGAAGCCCTCGCGAGATTGTTCTTCACCAACACCGTCACCACGCCGTCGTGCTGCCGGAACTCATCTACTACTTCGCCCGTCTTGCAGGATCGAGAAGGCGAGGACGTCATCGAGCTGAATCGTGTGCAGAACTCGGAGGTGCCATGCGTTCGGTACTTGGATCAGTCGGATCGTGAAGACGTACGACTACATCAACCGCGTTGTTAAACGCTCCGCTTAGCGATCTTCAAGGGTATGAAGATACACTCCCCTCTCGCTGCTATGCATCACCATGATCTTGGCGTAGCGTAGGGAATTTTTGAAATTACTACGTTCCCAACAAAGGCATCCGAGCCTAGTTTTATGCGTAGATGTTATATGCACGAGTAGAACACAAGTGAGTTGTGGGCGATACATGTCATCTTGCTTACCAAAGATGTCATACTTTGGTTCGGGCGGTATTGTTGGATGAAGCGGCCCTGCATCGACATTACGCCAGACGCTTACGCCGAGACCGGTTCTACCGACATGCTTTGCACATAGGTGGCTGGCGGTGTCTGTTTATCCAACTTTAGTTGAACTGAGTGTGGCATACGCCCGTCCCTTGCGAAGGTTAAAACAACACTAACTTGACAAACTATCGTTGTGGTTTTGATGCGTAGGTAAGAACGGTTCTTGCTCAGCCCGTAGCAGCAGCCACGTAAAATTTGCAACAACAAAAGTAGAGGACGCCTAACTTGTTTTTGCAGGGCATGTTGTGATGTGATATGGTCAAGACGTGATGCTATATTTTATTGTATGAGATGATCATGTTTTGTAACCGGTTATCGGCAATCGCTGGCAGAGCCATATGGTTCTCTTTTTATTGTATGAAATGCAACGCATACATACTTGCTTTTACTTTATCACTAAGCGGTAGCGATAGTCGTAGAAGCAATAGATGGCGAAACGATAACGATGCTACGATGGAGATCAAGGTGTCGCGCCGGTGACGATGGTGATCACGACGGTAAGCTTGGAGATGGAGATCACAAGCACAAGATGATGATGGCCATATCATATCACTTATATTGATTGCATGTGATGTTTATCCTTTATGCATCTTATCTTGCTTTGATTGACGGTAGCATTATAAGATGATCTCTCACTAATTATCAAGAAGTGTTCTCCACAGTATGCACCTTTGCGAAAAGTTCTTCATCTTTGAGACACCACGTGATGATCGGGTGTGATAGGCTCTACGTTCAAATACAACGGGTGCAAAACAGTTGCACACGCGGAATACTCAGGTTAAACTTGACGAGCCTAGCATATACAGATATGGCCTCAGAACATGGAGACCGAAAGGTCGAGCGTGAATCATATAGTAGATATGATCAACATAGTGATGTTCACCATTGAAAACTACTCCATCTCACGTGATGATCGGACATGGTTTAGTTGATTTGGATCACGTGATCACTTAGATGACTAGAGAGATGTCTGTCTAAGTGGGAGTTCTTAAGTAATATGATTAATTGAACTTAAATTTATCATGAACTTAGTCCTGGTAGTATTTTGCAAATTATGTTGTAGATCAATAGCTCGTGTTGTTGCTTTCATATGTTTATTTTGATATGTTCCTAGAGAAAACTGTGTTGAAAAATGTTAGTAGCGATGATGCGGATTGGATCCGTGATCTGAGGATTGTCCTCATTGCTGCACAGAAGAATTATGTCCTTGATGCACCGCTAGGTGACGGACCTATTGCAGGAGCGTATGCACGGGCGTTATGAACGTTTGGCTAGCTCAATGTGATGACTACTAGATAGTTTAGTGCACCATGCTTAATGGCTTAGAATCGGGACTTCAAAGACGTTTTGAACGTCATGGGCCATATGAGATGTTCGAGGTGTTGAAGTTAATATTTCAAGCAAATACCCGAGTTGAGAGATATGAAGTCTCCAACAAGTTCTATAGCAAAAAGATGGAGGAGAATCGCTCAACTAGTGAGCATGTGCTCAGATTGTCTGGGTACTACAATCGCTGAATCAAGTGGGAGTTAATCTTCCGTATAAGATAGTGATTGATGAGTTCTCTAGTCACCATCACCAAGTTACTAGAACTTCGTGATGAACTATAGTATGCAAGGGATGACGAAAACGATTCCCGAGCTCTTCGTGATGTTGAAATCGACGAAGGTAGAAATCAAGAAAAGAGCATCAAGTGTTGATGATTGACAAGACCACTAGTTTCAAGAAAGGGCGGGAACTTCAAGTAGAATGACAAGCAAGTTGTCACTCCCGCGAAGAAGCCCAAAGCTGGACCAAAGCCTGAAACCGAGTGCTTACAATCGCAAAGGAATGGTCACTAGAAGCGGAAATGCCCTGAATATTTGGTGGATAAGAAGGATGGCAAAGTGAACAAGGGTATATTTGATATACACGTTATTGATGTGTGCCTTACTAGTGTTTATAGTAGCCCCTGAGTATTTGATACTTGTTCGATTGCTAAGACTAGTAACTCGAAACAGGAGTTACGGAATAAACAGAGACTAGTTGAAGGGGAAGTGACGATGAGTGTTGGAAGTAGTTTCAAGATTGACATGATCATCATCACACACTCCCTATACTTTCGGGATTAGTGTTAAACCTAAATAAATGTTATTTGGCGTTTACGTTGAGCATGAATATGATTTGTTCATGTTTATTGCAATACGGTTATTCATTTAAAGTCAGAGAATAATTGTTGTTCTGTTTACATGAATAAAACCTTCTATGGTCATACATCCAATGAAAATAGTTTGTTGGATCTCGATCGTAATGGTACACATATTCATAATATTAATGCCAAAAGATGCAAAGTTAATAATGATAGTGCAACTTATTTGTGGCACTGCCGTTTGGGTCATATCGATGTAAAGCGCATGAAGAAACTCCATAAAGATGGATTTTCGGAATCACTTGGTTATGAATCATTTGATGCTTGCGAACCGTGCCTTTTGGGCAAGATGACTAAAACTCCGTTCTCCGGAACAATGGAACGAGCTACTGACTTGTTGGAAATAATACATACCGATGTATGTGGTCCAATGAGTGTTGATGCTCGTGGCAGGTATCGTTATTTTCTGACCTTCACAGATGATTTGAGCAGATATGAGTATATCTACTTAATGAAGCACAAGTCTGAAACATTTGAAAAATTCAAAGAATTTCAGAGTGAAGTGGAGAATCATCGTAACAAGAAAATAAAGTTTCTACGGTCTGATCATGGAGGAGAATATTTGAGTTACGAGTTTGGCCTTCATATAAAACAATGTGGAATAGTTTCACAGCTCACGCCACATGGAACACCACAGCATAATGGTGTGTCCGAACATCGTAAACCGCACTTTATTGGATATGGTGCGATCTATGGTGTATCTTACTGATTTACCACTATCATTTTGGGGTTATGCATTAGAGACAGCTGCATTCACTTTAAATAGGGCACCATCAAAATCCGTTGAGATGACACCTTATGAACTGTGGTTTGGCAAGAAACCAAAGTTGTCGTTTCTTTAAATTTGGGGTTACGATGCTTATAAGAAAAAGTTTCATCCTGATAAGCTCAAACCCAAATCAGAGAAATGTGTCTTCATAGGATACCCAAAGGAGATAGTTGGGTACACCTTCTATCACAGATCCGAAGGCAAGACATTCGTTGCTAAGGATGGATCCTTTCTAGAGAAGGAGTTTCTCTCGAAAGAAGTGAGTGGGAGGAAAGTAGAACTTGATGAGGTAATCGTACTGCTCCCTTATTGGAAATTAGTTCATCACGTAAATCGCCCAAAGTGATGTCTACACCAACAAGAGAGGAAGTTAATGATGATGATCATGAAACTTCGGATCAAGTTACTACAGAACTTCGTAGATCAACCAGAGCACGATCCGCACCAGAGTAGTATGGTAATCCTGTTCTGGAGGTCATGTTACTTGACCATGACGAACCTACGAACTATGAGGAAGCAATGATGCGCCCAGATTCCGCGAAATGGCTTGAGGCCATGAAATCTGAGATGAATCCATGTATGAGAACAAAGTGTGGACTTTGATTGACTTGCCCAATGATCGGCGAGCCATTGAGATTAAATGGATCTTCAAGAGGAAGACGGACGCTGATAGTAGTGTTACTATCTACAAAGCTAGAATTGTCGCAAAAAGGTTTTCGACAAGTTCAAGGTGTTGACCACGATGAGAGTTTCTCACTCGTATCTATGCTTAAGTCTGTCCGAATCATGTTAGCAATTGCCGCATTTTATGAAATCTAGCAAATGGATAAACAAAAGTGCATTCCTTAATGGATTTATTAAATAAAGAGTTGTATATGATGCAACCAGAAGGTTTTGTCAATCCTAAAGGTGCTAACAAAATATGCAAGCTTCAACGATCCATCTATGGACTGGTGTAAGCATCTCGGAGTTGGAATATACGCTTTGATAAGTTGATCAAAGCATATAGTTTTATACAGACTTGCGGTGAAGCCTGTATGTACAAGAAAGTGAGTGGGAGCACTACAACATTTCTGATAAGTATATGTGAATGACATATTGTTGATCAGAAATAATGTAGAATTATTCTGAAAGCATAAATGAGTGTTTGAAAGGAGTTTTTCAAAGAAAGACCTCGGTGAAGCTACTTACATATTGAGCATAAAGATCTATATAGATAGATCAAGATGCTTGATAAGTTTTTTCAATGAGTACATACCTTGACAAGATTTTGAAGAAGTTCAAAATGGAACAGTCAAAGAAAGAGTTCTTGCCTGTGTTACAAGGTGTGAGATTGAGTAAGACTCAAAACCCGACCACAGCAGAAGATATAAAGAGAATGAAAGTCATTCCCTATGCCTCAGCCATAGGTTCTATAAAGTATGCCATGCTCTGTACCAGATCTATTGCATACCCTACCACTAAGTTTGGCAATGGAGTGCAATAGTGACCTAGGAGTAGATCAATGGACAGCGTCAAAATTATCCTTAGTGGAATAAGGATATGTTTCTCGATTATGGAAGTGACAAAAGGTCTGGCCGTAAAGGGTTACGCCGATGCAAGTTTTGACACTAATCTAGATGACTCTAAGTCTCGGTCTAGATACATATTGAAAGTGAGAGCAATTAGCTAGAGTAGCTCCGTACAGAGCATTGTAGACATAAAAATTTGCAAAATACTTACGGATCTGAATGTGACAGACCCGTTGACTAAAATTATCTCACAAGCAAAACATGATCACACCTTAGTACTCTTTGGGTGTTAATCACATAGCAATGTGAACTAGATTACTGACTCTAGTAAACCCTTTGAGTGTTGATCACATAACGATGTGAACTATGGGTGTTAATCACATGGTGATGTGAACTATTGATGTTAAATCACATGGCGATGTGATCTAGATTATTGACTCTAGTGCAAGTGGGAGACTGAAGGAAATATGCCCTAGAGGCAATAATAAAGTTATTATTTATTTCCTTATATCATGATAAAAGTTTATTATTCATGCTGGAATTGTATTAACCGGAAACATAATACATGTGTGAATACATAGACAAACAGTGTCACTAGTATGCCTCTACTTGACTAGCTCGTTGATCAAAGATGGTTATGTTTCCTAACCATAGACATGAGTTGTCATTTGATTAACGGGATCACATCATTAGGAGAATCATGTGATTGACTTGACCCATTCCGTTAGCATAGCACCTGATCGTTTAGTATGTTGCTATTGCTTTCTTCATGACTTATACATGTTCCTATGACTATGAGATTATGCAACTCCCATTTACGGAGGAACACTTTGTGTGCTACCAAACGTCCACAACGTAATCGGGTGATTATAAAGGTGCTCTACAGGTGTCTCCGAAGGTACATGTTGGGTTGGCGATTTCGAGATTAGGATTTGTCACTCCGATTGCTCGGAGAGGTGTCTCGGGCCCTCTCGTAATGCACATCACTTAAGCCTTGCAAGCAAAGCAACTAATGAGTTAGTTGCGGGATGATGTATTACAGAACGAGTAAAGAGACTTTCCAGTAAGGAGATTGAACTAGGTATTGAGATACCGACGATCGAATCTCGGGCAAGTAACATACCGATGACAAAGGGAACAACGTATGTTGTTATGCGGTTTGACCGATAAAGATCTTCAGAGAATATGTGGGAGCCAATATGGGCATCCGTGTCCCGCTATTGGTTATTGACCGGAGACGTGTCTCGATCATGTCTACATAGTTCTCGAACCCGTAGGGTCTGCACGCTTAACGTTTCGTTGACGCTATAGTATTATATGAGTTATGTATGTTGGTGACTGAATGTGGTTCGGAGTTTTGGATGAGATCACGGATATGACGAGGAACTCCGGAATGGTCCTAAGTAAAGATTGATATGTGGATAGTAGTGTTTGATCTCCTGGAAGGTTTGGAATCCACCGGAAGGAGTTCCGGATGTTTCGAAATGTTTGGGCACGAGAACACTTTATCTTGGCCAAAGGGGAAAGCCCACGAGCTTCTTGGAAAGCGCAAAAGGAAGTTTTGCGGAGTCCAGGGGCCAGACGCCAGGGTCCCTGGCGTCTGGGTCCAGACGCCGGGAACCCAGGCGTCTGGCCCTGGAGTCCGAGAAGGACTCTTGCCTTTCGGGTGAAACCGACTTTGTGGAGGCTTTTACTCCAAGTTTCGACCCCAAGGCTCAACATATAAATAAAGGGGTAGGGCTAGCACCAAAGACACATCAAGAAACACCAAGCCGTGCCAAACAACCCCGTCCCTCTAGTTTATCCTCTGTCATAGTTTCCGTAGTGCTTAGGTGAAACCCCGCGGAGATTGTTCTTCACCAACACCATCACCACGCCCGTCAGGCTGCCGAAACTCATCTACTACTTCGCCCGCCTTTGGATCGAGAAGGCGAGGACGTCATCGAGCTGAACGCAGTGCGTAATTCGGAGGTGCCGTGCGTTTGGTACTTGGATCGGTTGGATCGTGAAGACGTACGACTACATCAACCGCGTTGTTAAACGCTTCCGCTTAGTGATCTTCAAGGGTATGAAGATACACTCCCCCTCTCGTTGCTATGTATCACCATGATCTTGCATGTGCGTAGGATTTTTTTTGAAATTACTACATTTCCCAACAGAGCAAGGGCAAGAAGGGATACTTCATGAAACGGCAAATCAGTTGCTGCTCTAGTGAAGAAACCCAGGGTTGAACCCAAACCTAAGACTAACTGCTTCCGTAATGAGGGAACGGTCATGAAGCAGTAACTACCCTAGACACTTGGTAGATGAGAAGGCGCAAGGTTGATGAAGTATATTGATAAACATTGTATTAAATGTGTACTTCACTAGTACTTCTAGTAGCACCAGGGTATTAAGATACCAGTTCGGTTGCTAAGTGTTAGTAACTCGAAATAAAAGAGCTACGAATAAACGGAGACTAGCTAAAGGTAAGATGACGATGTGTGTTGGAAGTGTTTCCAAGGTTGATGTAATCAAACATTGTACACTCCCTCTACCATCGAGATTGGTATTAAACCTAAATAATTGTTATTTGGTGTTTGGGTTGAGCATAGACATGATTGGATTATGTTTATCGCAATACGGTTATTCATTTAAGGAGAATAATGGTTGCTCTGTTTATTTGAATAATACCTTCAACGGTCTTGCACCTAAAATGAATGGTTTATTGAATCTCGATCGTAGTGTTACACATGTTCATGCCAAAAAGATATAAGATAGTAATGATAGTACCACCTACTTGTGGCACTGCCATTTGAGTCATATTGGTATAAAACGCATGAAGAAGCTCCATGTTGATGGATCCTTGGACTCACTCGTTTTTGAAAAGTTTGAGACATGCGAACCATGTCTATTGGTGTATACGCATGAAGAAACTCCATGCAGATGGATCATTTGGAGTCACTTGATGTTGAATCACTTCAGACATGAAAATCATACCACATGGGCAAGATGACTGAAAGGCCTCGTATTCAGTGAGATGGAACAAGAAAGCAACTTGTTGGAAGTAATACATTTTGATGTGTGCAGTCCAATGAGTGCTGAGGCACGTAGTGGATATCGTTATGTTCTTGCTTCACAGATGATTTGAGTAGATGCTAAGTATATTTACTTGATGAAACACAAGTCTAAATTATTGAAAGGTTCAAGTAATTTCAGAGTGAAGTTGAAGATCGTCGTGACAAGAGGATAAGATGTCTATGATATGATCATAGAGATGAATATCTGAAAGTTACGAAGTTTGGCACACAATTAAGACATTGTGGAAATTGTTTCACAACTAATACCGCCGGAACACCATAGTGTGATGGTGTGTCCAAATGTCATAACTGCACCCCATTGGATATGGTGCATACCATGATGTCTCTTATCGTATTACCACTATCGTTTATGGGTTAGGCATTATAGACAACCGCCTTCACTTTAACTAGGGCACCACGCAATTCCATTGAGACGACACCGTATGAACTATGGTTTAGAGCAACCTAAGTCATCGTTTCTTAAATGTTTGGGGATGCGACGCTTATGTGAAAAAAAGGTTTCAGGCTGATAAGCTCGAACCCAAAAGCGGATAAATGCATCTTAATAGGACACCCAAAATAGTTGGGTATACCTCCTGCCTCGCAGATCCAAAGCAAAAGGGATTGTTTCTAGAATCGGGTCCTTTCTTGAGGGAAAGTTTCTCGAAAGAATTGAGTTTGAGGATGGTGGGGACTTGATGAGGTTATTGAACCGTCACTTCAACTAGTGTGTAGCAGGACACAGGAAGTTGTTCCTGTGGCGCCCACACCAATTGAAGTGGAAGCTGATGATACTGATCATGAAACTTCGGATCAAGTCACTACCAAACCTCGTAGGTCGACAAGGATGTGTACTACTTCAGACTGGTACGTAATCCTGTCTTGGAGGTCATGTTGCTAGACAACAATGAACCTACGAGCTATGGAGAAGCGATGGTGGGCCCGGATTCCAACGAATGGCTCGAGGCCATAAAATCCGAGAGAGGATCCATGTATGAAAACAAAGTATAGACTTTGGAAGAACTACTTGATGGTCGTAAGGCTGTTGGGTGCAGATGGATTTTAAAATCAAGACGGACAATGATGGTAAGTATCACCATTAAGAAAGCTCGACTTGTCGTTAAGATGTTTTCTGACAAGTTCAAGGAGTTGACTACGACGAGACTTTCTCACTCAGAGCGATGCTAAGAGTCTGTTGGAATTATATTAGCAATTATCGCATTATTTATGAAATCTTGCGAGATAGGATGTCAAAACATTGTTTTCTCGACAATTTTCTTGAGGAAAGGTTGTATGTGATAAAACCGGAAGGTTTTGACAATCCCGAAGATGCTAACAAGTATGCAAAGCTCCAAAGAATCCTTCTAAGGACTGGAGTAAGCATATCGGAGTTGGAATATACGCTTTGATGAGATGATCAAAGATTTTGGGTTTATACAAAGTTTATGAGAAACTTGTATTTCCAAAGAAGTGAGTGGGAGCACTATAGAATTTCTGATGAGTATATGTTGTTGAAATATTGTTGATCAGAAATGATGTAGAGTTTCTGGAAAGCATATAGATTTGAAAAGTGTTTTTCAATGGAAAACCTGGATTAAGGTACTTGAACATTTAGCATCAAGATCTATAAGGATAGATCAAAATCGCTTAATAGTACTTTCAAACGAACACATACCATGACAAGATTTTGAAGGAGTTCAAAATAGATCGGCAAAGAAGGAGTTCTTGGCTGTGTTATAAGGTGTGAGTATTGAGTAAGACTGAAGACCTGACCATGACAGAATAGAGAGAAAGGACGAAGGTCGTCCCCTATGCTTAGACGTAGGCTCCATAGTATGCTATCTTTGTGTACACTTTTGAAGTGTGCCTTGCCATGAGTCAGTCAAGGGGTACAAGTGTGATCCAGGAATGGATCACAGGACAGCGGTCAAGGTTATCCATAGTAACTAGTTGACTAAGGAATTTTCTCAATTATGGAGGTGGTAAAAGAGTTCGTCGTAAAGGGTTACACCGATGCAAACTTTGACACTAATCTGGATGACTCTGAGTAGTAAACCGGATTCGTATAGTAGAGTTGTTATTTGGAATAGTTCCAAATGGCGCGTGATAGCTGCATATAGGAGATGACATAGAGATTTGTAGCACACACGGATCTGAAAGATTCAGACCCGTTGACTAATAACCTCTCTCACAAGCGAGATATGATCAAACCCAATGGGTGTTGGATTCATTACAATCACATAGTGATGTGAACTAGATTATTAACTCTAGTGCAAGTGGGAGACTGTTGGAAATATGCCCTAGAGGCAATAATAAAATGGTTATTATTATATTTCCTTGTTCATGATAATTGTCTATTGTTCATGCTATAATTGTATTAACTTTGGAAACCGTAATACATGTGTGAATACATAGACCACAACATGTCCCTAGTGAGCCTCTAGTTGACTAGCTCGTTGATCAATAGATGGTTAAGGTTTCTGACCATGGACATTGGATGTCATTGATGATTTCGGATCACATCATTAGGAGAATGATGTGATGGACAAGACCCAATCCTAAGCATAGCACAAGATCGTGTAGTTCGTTTGCTAAAGCTTTTCTAATGTCAAGTATCATTTCCTTAGACCATGAGATTGTGCAACTCCCGGATACCGTAGGAATGCTTTGGGTGTACCAAGCGCCACAACGAATCTGGGTGGCTATAAAGGTGCACTACTGGTATCTCCGAAAGTGTCTGTTGGGTTGGCACGAATCGAGACTAGGATTTGTCACTCCGTATGACGGAGAGGTATCTCTGGGCCCACTCGGTATTGCATCATCATAATGAGCTCAGTGTGACTAAGTAGTTAGTCACGAGATCATGCATTTCGGAACGAGTAAAGTGACTTGCCGGTAACGAGATTGAACGAGGTATTGGGATACCGACGATCAAATCTCGGGCAAGTAACATACCGATTGACAAAGGGAATTGAATACGAGATTGCTTGAATCCCCGACATCGTGGTTCATCCGATGAGATCATCGTGGAACATGTGGGAGCTAATATGGGTATCCAGATCCCGCTATTGGTTATTGGCCGGAGAGGTGTCTCGGTCATGTCTGCATGGTTCCCGAACCCGTAGGGTCTACACACTTAAGGTTCGGTGACGCTAGAGTTGTTATGGGAAATAGTATGTGGTTACCGAAGGTAGTTCGAAGTCCCGAATGTGATCCCTGACGTCACGGAGTGCGGAATGGTCCGTGGTGAAGATTGATATATTGAATGAAGGGTATTGGAGTCCTAAGTGTTCCGGGGTACTGTGCTATGGCCAAAGATGACCGGAAGGTGTTTCTGGAGCCCCGGCAAGTGTTGGAGGGCCTCATGGGCCAATGGGGAAGGGCAAACCAGCTCACTGAAGGGGTGGTGCGCCCCACACCCTTTCCCACGTTATTTGGGAGAGGTGGGGCGCCTGCACCTGGCTTGGGAGGCAATCCTCCACCTGCTTGGCTTGGGGGGCATGTCTCCCTAGGATTTTCCCTAGGGAGATCCAATCTGCTTGGCCGCCCCCCCCCCTAGGGGAAACCCTAGGGCGCCTTCCCCTCTCCCCTTGCCCCGATATATAGTGGAGGGGTGGGAGGGCAGCCGCACCACTCCCCGAGCGCAGCCCTCTCCCTCCTCCAACACCTCCTCCTCCTCCATACTGCTTGGCGAAGCCCTGCTGGAGAACCATGAGCTCCACCACCACCACGCCTGCCGTCAGGTTGCCTGGAGTTCTCCTCAACTTCTCCTCTCCCTTGCTGGATCAACAAGGAGGAGACGTCCCAGGCTGTCACGTGTGTTGAACGCAGAGGCGCCCGTCCGTTCGGCGCTAGATCGGATCTTCCGCGATTTGAATCGCCCGAATCGACTCCATCAATCAGCGTTCTGTAACGCTTCCGCTTAGCGATCTTCAAGGGTATGAAGATGCACTCCCTCTCTCTCTCTCGTTGCTAGAATCTCCATAGATTGATCTTGGTGATGCATAGAAAATTTTGAATTTCTGCTACGTTCCCCAACACATACTAAATTCCCCCAGCCCCACTTTATGTCTTGTTTGAACCAAGTATCCAATATTCGACTCCATGAAGTAGCTTTACCTCTAACAATAGAAGAAAAAAAATAGGTGACGTTGGACCATCCGATCGAGAGGGGCTGAGAGGTAGAAAATGATGCACATGCGTGTTAGCAAGCTGGGGAAGTAGAGCTAAGGCGGTTTCGAACGAAGATATACTTGAAGGTCGTCGGGATGTGGATAGGTGGGCGGCGGGAGGCCAGATCCGCCCACAGGCAATGGCGAAGGGATCGGAGGACCGCCCACGCTGGCCTTCGGCCGTAGATAACGTGCGGCGGCGGTGGTCTCCTCCTCACTGTCGACGACGGCCTAAACGCTGCCCCTCCTCCCCTTCACCGGCAGAGGGGGATACGTCCGGATCTGTAACCAGCGGTGAGGATAGAAAGCCAGTGTTTTTTGAAGGGAGAAAGACAGTGTTTGTTGGGGATATAACTATGTGTAAACCGCCCGTAAGGGGCCATGTTACGCAAAGAAGGATTCATCCGAAGGAGCCCATGACCCAGCGTGAAAATGGCGGTTCAATAAAGGGTCTAAAGCCCACAGGCGATTTATGGCCCGTAGTGGTAAACCGCCATAATGGCATGACTTGTATCATAAGGTAGAATTAACTAGTCACCGAGCCGGACACTGTTTATGAGCCGCGGGACTCAGAGGGCCGCGGTGTATCCCGTGTATATAAGGGGACGGACGTCTTTGGCGGCTTAGGAAAGAAACAACTCATCGAGAGCCGGGCATAGCGTATCTCGCTCCCTGGTCATCGAAACCCCAGCAATACCAACCCAACTAGACGTAGGCCTTACCTTCACCGTAAGGGGCCGAACTAGTATAAACTCTCTCATGTCCTTTGTCCCGATTAACCCCTTTAAGCTTCCTAATTGCGATGGCTCCACGACTAAGTCCTTGCAAAAGGACATCTGCCGTGACAATTCCACGACAGTTACGCCCACCGTGGGGCCAGCGACGGTGGATTTGAGTTCTTGAAGGTCAACTTCAAGGGCTCAAGGGATACGCTATGGGCGGATGACCAAGAGTCGTCAAGGCAAGCTCTACATCGACGATGCAGGCTGGGGCCCGAGGCCGGCTCAATTGAGCACGGGTACCGGGTCCCCTTGGCGAATCCACGTCTTCGGACAAGATCGACCGGGCCACAGGCTCGAACATCTACACCGACCTCGCCGAAAGCGGCTCAGCGTCAGGCGAGACCCTTGAGCTCCGGCCGGGCTGTGAAGCGTGCCTTCGTGGGATGCATCCACGGAGGACTCTCTCAAGGGTCCGCCTCGATGGTGAGGCGGCCATCCGCTTCTGACGACGATTTAGTCGCCCAGGTGAAGACATATTAGTTATACCAACCGCAGGATGGCGGGCTTGGCGGCTGTTCCGATGGTAGCAGATTCAGATTGTCTTGAGCCGCCGAATGGGTCGGGATCTTCATGGCGGCACCCAACCCATCCAAGACTCGCAATCTGCGGTAGTCGTAACTTCCGATTCGGCCGCAGCCGAGCAGGAGGCCCTGTGCGTTCGCTGGCTCGGGTGTTAATGGATCTCACCGACAAGCTGACCACCCTGTTAACCGCCGTAGTCAGCCCGGCGGATCGAGCTAGTCATGATGCGGAAGTGGCACAGTTAAAGTTGGATATGGCACAAGCTAAGGAAGACCTGGCAGCAGAAGATGTCAGGATAACCACAGAGCCGGCGGCTCTGGATGTTCAGGCTCAGCAGATCCAGGCGCACGCTTTCCGGCTTACGCAAGACCAGAACGCGGCTAATGAGGTCATGAGGAGAAGGCATCAGAAGACCCAGTCTCGACTTCCCCCGGTTTATGACCCTCGGAACCTTTTTAACACGCCAGGAGCAGGACCCAGTAACCCGCCGTGGCTCATCCCGCAGACAGGCAACCCGCCATGGCTCCCTCCGCGCACAGGGCCAGACCATGTTGCGACACCCGGGGACGGGGCACCGTTTCAGTCACCGGTGATGGGACCTCCCCGTGTAAACATGGCGCCGCCTCAGTACGTGCCAACCCCTCCGGGTAATTACTCCAACCCATTGGAAAACATGATAGCGGCGGCAACCTGATTGGCGGCTCTCTCAATTGATGGCGACTCTCCGGCTGCAGTTGAAACCCGCCGGGTCAGGGAACTTCTTCAGACGGCTTTAGTACAGCAGGAGGCATACTCATACAGCCGAGACAGGATTCACTCGACCCCTCGTCCAAGCCAAAGCCCGAGTTCTGACAAGCACATGGATTCAGCGGTCGTATCAAGCAATGTTAGACGCCGTGGATTAGCTGTGTGGCGGTAACCCGCCAAGTCATGGGGCCGTTAACTTGGTAGAGCAAGAGAGACTACGGCAAGAGGCAGAATGGGCAGCTGAGCAAGCGGCTCAGTTGACGCTTTATCAGCCATATCCGGTTTACCCGGCGACTTCTGCTGAGGCAGGTATAGCCACCCGGACCGGAGGAGTCCTGTGTCTAGTGCCGGCTCTACGTAATGAGCGGTTGCCCAAAGATTTTAAAGGACCAAGGAAGGTGCCAAATTATACAGCCGACTTACAGCCTGGGGCGTGGATTGAGAGCTATGAGATGGCTATGGAGCCGTTGGAGGTTTCTGACGCAGCACTGGCTAAGTACTTCACCATGATGTTGGATGGAACCGCACTTTCTGGTTGAAAGGTCTGCCACCTAATTCAATCAGTTCGTGGGCAGTGTTAAAGGCCCGGTTCATCCAGAACTACAAAGGCACGTGCAAGCAGCCCATGTCGATCGTGGACCTGACGAATTGTAAACAGGAAGAGGGTGAGTCTACAACCCATTGGGTATGCCGGGTTAAGGCCATAATACATTCATCTGATAAGATGGATGCCGCTCATAGCCGATCTTAGTGTTGGAGAAGAATTGCCGTTTCTTACCTTTGAAAAAAAAAAGGAGGCGGCTCAAGCGTGATTGCAATGACATGGGCACGGCGATGGTGGCTCTGGTCAAGTCTGCTGATTCTGATAGTACCAAGGATCCCGAGTCTGATGATGAGAAGGCAGGGAAGGAAAAGAAGAACGGCAATGGAAAGGGTCAACAGCATAACTCGATGAATCAAGGAGGCAATAAGCGTAAGGCCGAGGGTAACCCAGAGTTTGAGGCCAACGCTAATGCACAGGGTAACAATCGAGACGCAAGGGAAAACCGCCCCTCGATCTGGGCGGGTCAGGTCCATCTCTTGAGCAGTTACTCAATGAGCCCTACCCAAGACACGGCACCCGGGAGAGGCCAGCCACTCATTTATGGAAGGATTGCGCGATCATGAAGGCTTTCAAGAATTCCAACATGTTCGACGGTAATCACGGGTCAGGTGGTCAGCTCAGTCTTGGTGGCTTTCATGGCCCGGGCGGTGGTTCAAATTCCGGCTTTCAGGGGAATCAAGGCGGCTATAATCAGCAGCAATCTGGTCAAGGAGGACAACAACAGCAGTCGGGTTATCAAAGTAACCCAAAGCAACTGAATAGTGGACAATATCATTTGTTCACCACTAGCTTATGCAAACGTGACCAGAAGATTCACATGAGGGCGGTGAATTGTTGAACCGCAGTCCCCGTTATTTGAGGCGACAGAGCAGCCAATTATGCAGAGTAGGGAGGATCACCGAGGAGTCTGGACTAGGGGTGTCCGGATAGCGAACTATCATCTTTGGCGGACTCTGGACTATGAAGATACAAGATTGAAGACTCCGTCCGTGTCCGGATAGGACTTTCCTTGGCGAGGAAGGCAAGCTTGGCGATACGGATATGTAGATTTCCTACCATTGTAACCGACTACGTAGCAACCCTAACCCTATTCGGTGTCTATATAAACCGAAGGGTTTTAGTCCGTAGAGGACGAACAACAATCATACCATAGGCTAGCTTCTAGGGTTTAGCCTCTCGATCTCGTGGTAGATCTACTCTTGTGCTACCCATATCATCAATATTAATCAAGCAGGAGTAGGGTATTACCTCCATCGAGAGGGCCGAACACAGGTAAAAACATCGTGTCCCTTGTCTCATGTTACCATCTGCCTGAAGCCTTACGATTCGGGACCCCTACCGAGATCCGCCGGTTTTGACACCGACATTGGTGCTTTCATTGAGAGTTCCTACGTATGCGTCACCTATAGGCCCGATGGCTCCTTCAATCATCAAGAACGACGCAGTCCGTATGCAGACTTTTCTCCCCGGACAGATCTTCGTATTCGGCGGCTTTGCACTGCGGGCCAATTCGCTTGGCCATCTGGAGCAGATCAAAAGCTACGCCCCTGGCCATCAGGTCAGATTTGGAAGTTTGAACTATACGACCGATGTCCGCGGAGACTTGATCTTCGATGGATTCGAGCCGCAGCCGAGCGTGCTGCTGTCATCTCGATGGAGTGCGATCTAGCTACTGCCGCCGAGCGATTGCCTGGAGGCGCACGATTCGCTCGCTCCGACCCTTAATCCGGAGCCGGTTTACGCCCGATCGAGGGCGGTTGGTTGGACACCGCCTGGGGCTGAAATCTCTATGGCGATTGAGCGAACACCATCCTGTCCCTTGCGAAGCTCGTGACTCCCAGTGCGGACTCCTTTCGGACTCGAACCTCCAGCGCCCCTGCCCGATCGAATCCGACTGGGCGCCGGTTATGGAGTTCACCGCCGCAGACGTCTTTCAGCGCTCGCCCTTTGGCGATATCCTGAACTCATTGAAGTCTCTCTCTTTGTCAGGGGAGCCCTGGCCGAACTACGGTCAGGAAGGTTGGGATTCGGACGACGAACAAGTTTTCAGCGTACAGGATAACAAATGCGAGTCTACTCAAATATTACATCTTTGGAGCATTCACCCGTGTCAGGACCGGTTTTTCAATAAAAATATTTATTGAGCAACCGACCTATGAAATCCAGTATGAGGAAAATCCTCCATACCGGTAGACAAAACTTTGATACAATCAGCCAGTAGCATTAAATATTACAGGGGTCGAGCTAAAGATGCCCAACCAATTATTACAAACACGCCAATAATTATACATAATGGCGGATATGTCACAAAGGTGAGGGGTGGGAATACTACCGACTCGAGATACAAGTGATTGGTGGAATAATGCAGTGGGGGTGGATAATAAGACTGCTACATATAAAAGGCGGCTCATCGAAAGGCCGAGGGTGAGGCTCGAGGAATTTATTTGGGTAGCGAAGCGGATATATCACAGTGACTAATCCAGGGGTCGCACGAGACTGACTGGGATTCCTCTAGGCGTCGGACTCGCTATCGAACTCCTCATCCACGAGATCGCCTTCGTCAGCATCTGGCCAAATCAACAAGCCAGGTGAGTACTTTGAAAGTACTCGCAAGACAGTTCGGACAAAAGATATAACAAATGTATGCATGAATGCGACATGATTGATTTATAACGATGTGCTATCAAAACAGTATCACAAAGTAAGTAAAAAGGGAATCGGCGGTAGTCCGCTCGAAAACCCAAAGAAGATAAACTTAAAACCGATCGGGTGTCTGAAGCGACGCCTCGAAGGGTGAACAAGTAAGTAAAACATGCCACAGTCGGGAGTCTAAGCGACACCTCATAAAGGGTTTATATTGAAAGAAAAAGACGTGCGTGCCACAGTCGGACGTCGGAGCGACATCACAGAAAGGGATTATAACAAAATTAAATAATAATAATGCCACAGTCGGACGTCTGAGCGACATCGTAGAAAGGGCTTATAATAAAAGTAAACAATAACAATGTCAGCATGATCGGACGTCCCGAGCGACATCGCGAAAAGGGCTTATAATAAAAGTAAACAATAATAATGCCGCAGTCGGACGTCTGAGCGACATCGCAAAAAGGGCTTATAATGAAAGTAAACAATAACAACGCCGCAGTCGGACGTCTGAGCGACATCGCAGAAAGGGCTTATAATAAGAGTAAACAATAACAATGCCGCAGTCGGACGTCTGAGCGACATCGTAGAAAGGGCTTATAATTCATTTTACATAACTGATAAGAAATAGTGCTCACGGAAAACATTCCTCACAAGGCAATAAGCGGGTTAGTCCATTCACAGGGAATAAATATTTAACACTCATATGGTTCTCAGGAGTTTTACATCACCGAGACTGACACTTGACAAGATAAGGTGAACACGGTACCGGACATGGATAAGATGAAATTTCAAATTTTGACTCTGCGAGTTTGTACCAAAATTGTCCACAGCCAACGGATTTCCGTAGTCACGAAGGACTAGTTCGTTCTGATATTTCGGAGGAAACACAGCTAACCAAGACACACCCATCATACCTCACGCTGCGGGAATCACCCTAGACAACGTTTCAAGAAAAACTTTGAGACAGGAGATCACAATCTCGAATAGCATGGGATCAAATTTATATCTGGCAGCGCTCTAAGGGGTGCCCCCTCTCGGTCCCAACCGGAAATACCCATGCCCCCGACCGGATGAAAGGCTTTAATCCAGGGCCATGGAACCCTCATCCGGCCTCTCGATTTGGTGTGTACCAGGAAGTGGTTTGCAGCTTACTAAGCCGTATCCCTTGCGGGAAAGCAGTGGTAATCTGAAAGGGGAGGCGGACGAGAATTTGACTGATTTATGTTGACACTTTGGGTCAGCGATCAGCATAAGCACGGCATGCTACAACACTGCCATCTTACCCATTTCATGCCATCACGTGGCTATGCAACCTCATTTCCATTAACTCATGGATTTCCGAAACTCACTTGTCTCGACATTTCACGTGACAAAGTTTTTACCGAGATGCTCATGAACATGCCATGAAACTACTAAATGCAAACATGCCAAGACACTCATCATATCAATAGTTCAAACATGCTTGCCTGGTTAGGAGTAGTCGGGTCTAGCTCGGTGAAGTTCACAAAAGCGGTGCCGTCACCTCCTTCGGTATCTACGGTACACAAAACACACGCGCTAACGTAAATACCGTGGAGTACATAAAAGTAATCCAAATATTTTTCAAATAAATATGGTAAAAAACTAGACAAAATTTTGAAGAGGACAGAAAAAGAATCACTCAAAAATTCCTTTATGTTAAAAAGTTATAAGAGTTTTGGTCCAAGGACCCATACGTAATGAAACGTAAAACCCTATGGGGCCTAAGCGAGAAAAGTGCAAAAAAGCGGTTCAGAGTAGAAAGCGTATTTGCGAGTGCGCTTCGAGAAAATGGTTCAAAAAACAACAGAGGCTGACGGGCGGGTCCCACCCACAGGTTTGAATATTTGAAAGAGGCGGCCGAGCACGACGGTGCGAGAGTTGCGGTGGTCGCCGGCCCAGCGATCCACAGCGAGTAGGGAGATCGGAAGGTACCTCCCGTGCTCGTGGCGCCATTCAGCGTCGGTGGGTGGTGGTGGTGGTCGGCCGGCGAGCACCACGTCGTGGCTCTTGCTCCGAAGCCAGACGGCTCGGGTGGTCGTGGGTCTCGTCGGAGAGCTGGAGGTGAAATTGAGGAGGGGGTTAGACTCCTGGTAGCTTGAGGTGGTAGCTGACGGGATTAGGGCGCCGGGGACGGCCTCACCGGAGTGACCTGAGGTGGAGGCCGAGGCGGAACAGGGCGGCCGGAGTCGAGGAAGAAGAGCCCCTCGAGGCCCTTCCAGTGGCTTGGCGAGGTCTAGTGAGGGGTGGAGGTAAAGGGGGGCGAGGCCTGTTTCCGGGGTACTATATATAAGCCGGGCCCGAGGCGGTTGCCGTCAACGGATAAGTCCGGCGAGTGTTACGGCGGCGCAGGGTTTGGTCGGGGAGGTTTAGGGAGTTGAGCGTCATCGTGGAGATAACCTGATTCCATTTAGGTGCTGAACGAGCCGGGATTGGGTGCTTTGGGGTGAGCTTGACGGAACTGGGCGGCGGGGGCCCGTCGGCGCGGTGGAGCATGTTACGTGCTTGCAGACCTGGCGGCAGTGCAAGCTGAGGCGTCTTGTTGGCATGCATGAGCCACCTTGGGCTTAGGGAGAAACTGGGCGGCGAAGCAGTGAGCTGGGGTGGTGCCTTACAGTCGACCGCCACGGGAGGTCCCGGCCTTGTGGAAGACGCCCGTGAGGTTGGGCTGTGGCGCCACCGACGCCTTGAGGAGCCAAGCGCTCGTGTGGTGCTCCGGACAGGAGGAGGGCTGTGAGCAACGTGCCAAGTGCCTTGTCGGCTGCGTGACTGAACTCTGACGAAGGGAAAGCGACCTTTGAACTCTGAAACTCGAACTTTTACGAAAATGCAAAGAAACAAAGGCGGCCGGTGTTCGACAGAATGATTTTGGAATGTGGGAGTTTCTCCTTGAGCTGATTTTTGGTGGAGTGGCCTCTCATTGCATCTGGAGGCTGCCTGAATTTTTGTGGAATTTTTGGAAGCGGTGAGGATATGAATTTCACCAAATTTGACAAATCTGGTCCAAACTTGCGAGAGACTGTAATTTGAAATTTTTGAAAAGGAGAGGAGTGAATCATGATGGTTCTAGGTTGTGGGTACCAAGGACTATCCATGGGAGTTGGTTTGAGGTCAAAACTCAAATGCATTTAGGTACTTGCTTTGCAAATCACCTAGGCTCAAAATAATGGACAGAAAAGATTTGGGAGGAGAAATAAATGAAATAAAATTCAGAAATGGATTGAACTTGAGGAGACAGAATGTTTGGATTTCCCCAATGTGGGAAGAAGGTTTTTGGGAGGTTTTACCATGTGGGGCATGGTAAAATCATGAGAGGTTCCAATATAGGAGAGGACACAAGACTCCTAGGGTTTTCTTTTTGAAAGAAAATAAAACTCAAAAATTTTGCATTTGAGAAGAGGACAAACAGAAGAAAAGTTTTTAACAACCAAACACCAGAGTTGAAGAAGAAGCCAAAATAAAAACCTTGCCAAAGGGGAAAGTCCTTGAGAGAAATATTTTTGGAAGAGTTTAAATGACCTTCCTCAAATCCAAGAAAGTTTTTGAAGGAAACCAAAAGAAATTTTTTGGAGTGTCACAACACCTACCCCCTTAGGAAAAATCTCGTCCCCGAGATTATAGCTGATTTTCAAACAAGTGTGGATGCTCTGCTCGAAGAAAATCCTCTCTTTCCCAAGTGGCTTCACTCTCGGTGTGATTGCTCCAATCGAACTACGAAAAACTTGATGGTTTTCTGTCGGGTCCTCCTTTCAGACTCTAATATTTTGACTGGATGTTCCCGATAGGTGAGGTCTGGTTGCACGTCAATGTTTTCATGGGGTACTTGCTTTTTTGGGTTGCTTACGCACTTCCTTAATTGGGAGACATGAAATACGTCGTGGATATCGGATAATTCTTCGGGTAAGTCTAGCTGGCGACTCTAGGTGCCTCTTCGTGCCACTCACGCGAGAATGGTGGAGTGAATCTTGGTGCTAGCTTCCCTTAATCTTGAATCATTGCAGGCCTCTCATAGGAGATACTCGTAGGTATACAAACTCACTGGTTGAAACTGATCCCACGGTGTTTACGATCATAATAACTCTTACATCGGCTTTGAGCTGTCTTGAGTCGGTTCCGGATTAGCTTGACCTTTTCCTCGGCCTCTTTGAGCATGTGCGGGCGAAGATACGGTTGTCACCGGTCTCGACCAATTTAGTGGGGTACGACATCTCCGCCCGTCGCATAAAGGCTTCAAAGGGTGCCATCTGTAGACCGGCTCGGTAGGCTGTTGTTGTATGCAAACTCTGCGTATGGCAATCTTTCCTCCCAAGCTGGTTCCATAAGTGAGGACACATGCCCTCGGCATGTCTTCTAGAATTTGGTTTACTCGTTCGGTTTGTCCGTCGATGCAGGGGTGGTATCTTTGTCTTGAAGGCTAGCTGAGTTCGAGCCTGTTGCAGGTGTGATCCCAAAATCTGGAGGTGAATTGTGTGCCCTCGCCGATATTATAGTCTTTGGAACTCCATGTAAGGCATTTATACGGAAAGATAAAGCCTGGAAAGTTTCTGAGTGGTGTGAGTTGTCTTCACGGGGATGAAGTGTGCTACTTTCGTCAGTCTATCAGTGATGACCCATATTGCATCATGTCCGTGTCGTGATCGGGGTAGCCCAACAATGAAATCCATTCCAATCTCGTCCCATTTCCATTCTGGTATCTTATTTGGTTGCAATAGTCCGGCCGGTTTCTGGTGCTCGGCCTTGATGCGTTGACATGAGTCACAGCATGCAATAAACGTGGCTATGTCCCTCGGGCTGCTTCTTGTCTTGGCCGAGCTCGTTCTCGGACTGCTCGAGGCTTTCCTTCAATGCATTGACCTCCAGCGATCGGTCTGGCGAGAGGTCGACAAGGCAGCTTTGCATTCCCATATTGACATAATTATGTTAGACTCCTGCGTATATCTTTTAGATCCTCGGTCCGGCTTTTCTCTCCGAACACCCGAACTAAGCATGGGAGACTCTTGTCTATGCGGTAATCTTCTTACATATATTGAAAACTTACCTCAAAGCTGTTAGAAGGCTGTTGCGAGGCTCAGTCGGCCCACTCTTGGCGGTGAACTTTTCTGGATCACCACACTCATAGCAGTGCGGTGCTCCTCCTCGATGGAGGCGCCATTAAGCGCCTCCAATAAACTATCCGATGCCTCCGGTTGGGCCGGAGGACACGGCGTCTTACCCTTCTTACGAAGGGGCGCTTCTTGGACTTGAACCGCTGAAGGTTCGGTATGTTGTCCGGACAAGGGTCGGGCTTAGATCCTGGGGTCTCGCTCCCCTGCTTTGGAGAGTCCGGAGGCTGCCTTGTGGCGCCTCCTGCGCCACCTCCTCTTGACCAGGCCCCCTTGGGGCCCCACCTCAGCGTCGTCAGTGGCGCGAGGCGCAGGAGGCCCGGAAAGAGAAGTGCTCTCCACTTGGACGAATTCGAGGACCAGCAGCTGAAGCAAGCCATCCTTGGGCGGGCTGCATGATTGTTCGGCATTAGAGAACACTACGCAATGAATAAAAAACATGGGTATCAGGACACTTACGATCTCGCCAGGGGCTTGGCCCTCGAGGCCACTCCTCCTCGCCCGTCGTTGGCGTTGGTGGAGAAGTCCCGGGAGAAGGGTTCTTCCCTTCTTGGACCCTCCGGCCTCCCGGTTGGGGCAACCTTTCTTTTCTTCTCTCGGCCGGGAGAGGCTTCTTCCTCCTCCTCGTTTTCACGGGAGGAGTCCGCCTCCAGTCGTCCAGACGATGAGTCCGACGACACCTGGCCCCACGCACTCCTTGAGTCCCGTGGCCTTCTTCTTGGCCTTCTTCTCGGCACCACGTGAGGTGCGGAACCAGGCGGCTCCGTCAAGCGGGCGTCCGCTGGGATCTTACGGCAAGGGAGCCGGACGTTAATCTGTCCGGACGTCTTCAACCAGTCTGTCAAAAGGTTAGGGAGTTTTAGATCCCACATAGAGTCAAACTATGAAAAAGGAGTCCCATAAAGGGTAAAATAACTTACCTCGCTGGCTTGATCTGCGGCGAATCCATGATCTTGATGGCGGATGCGGGAGCTTCGGCGCCTATGAACAGCACCTTCGGGCATCTTCATACGTAGTGTCGAAGAGCGGCTCAAAGGTCCCGGTCTGTGCCGGATCAAACTTCGCACAAACTGAAGGCCCATTCTGGCATGGGAGAATCCGGCGGATGAGCATAACCTGGACTACGTTGACAAGCTTGAGCTTCTTGTCCACGAGGTTTTCGGACCTTGAGTTTGGAGTCGGTCAGCTCTTCGAATCACCCCACGTCAGGACCGTCTCTTTCCATGATGTGAGCCGTGGGGAAGCCAGATCTGAATTGGGGCCGCCGCCCATTTGGAGTCGCTGTGCTCGGGTGATGTAGAACCACCCGATTGCCACCCCTTTATGGTCTCCGAAGGAGCCCTCAAGCCATGTAACGTTGGGCATCCTACCCGCCATGGCGCCTCCGCACCCCGCTTGTTGGCCGCCCACTTTCTTCGGCTTGACGCTAAAGGTCTTCAACCATAAGCCGAAGTGAGGCTGGATGCAGAGGAAAGCCTCACACACGACAATAAACGTCGAGATATTGAGGATGAAGTTTGGGGCTAGATCGTGGAAATCCATGCCGTAGTAGAACATGAGCCCCCGGACAAATGGGTGAAGTGGAAAAGCCAGTCCACAGAGGAAGTGGGTGAGGAACACCACCCTCTCATGGGGCACTGGGGTGGGGATGAGCTGCCCCTTGTTGGGGAGCCGACACGCGATGTCGTCGGACAAGTATCCCGACCTCCGTAGCTTTTCGATGTGCCCCTCCGTGGCGGAGGGGGCCAATCCACTGCCTCCCGCTCCGGACATAGTTGGAGAAGGTTGAGGAGGGATGTGCGGACTTGGGCGCTGGAGCTCGAGTGCGCAGGAATGGATGAGCAAAGGAGGAAGAAGGCGTAGGTGAAAAGGTGGATCCTTATCCCCTTATATGGACGGACGAAGCTATGCGTCCCCCACCGGCCTGGTAAAACTCGCTTATCTCCCCAAGCGCCCGTAAATTGATGGCGCGGTGGGGTTACCCACGTCCGTGTCGATGAGAATCCCGAATAAGGGGACACGATCTACGCTTTGACAAGGCGTGCCAAGAAACCACCTCGCTAAACGCTACCGAGGTGGTGCAAGAAAAAAGCGATTGACGAAGACTTGGCCGTGGCGTGATGGCACCTTATTGCGGAATCGTCGCCAGATTGATTTTGTGTAAATATTATTCTCTCTGATTGTTATGTAGAAATTATTTTGCGAGCCGGACAATCGCCCTTGTGTTCAAAATCTTCTATGAAGTATTAGGAGGAGGAACCCGCCTTGCAATGCCGAAGACAATATGCGGCGCGGACTTGTCGTCATTGAAGCCTGGTTCAGGAGACTCTTGAGGGAGTCTGGACTAGGGGTGTCAGGATAGCAATTATCATCTTTGGCGGACTCTGGACTATGAAGATACAAGATTGAAGACTCCGTGCATCGTGTCCGGATAGGACTTTCCTTGGCGTGGAAGGTAAGCTTGGCGATACGGATATGTAGATTTCCTACCATTGTAACCCGACTCTGTGTAACCCTAACCCTATTCGATTGTCTATATAAACCCGAAGGGTTTTAGTCCGTGGGGATCTAACAACAATCATACCATAGGCTAGCTTCTAGGGTTTAGCCTCTCTAATCTCGTGGTAGATCTACTCTTGTGCTACCCATATCATCAATATTAATCTACTAGGAGTAGGGTATTACCTCCATCGAGAGGGCCCGAACCTGGGTAAAAACATCGTGTCCCTTGTCTCCTATTACCATCCGCCTAGACGCACAGTTCGGGACCCCCTACCCGAGATCCGCCGGTTTTGACACCGAACATCACCCTCCCTGGGTTGACAATCCGGGTCAGTTAGCTTTGGTGGTGGCACCTTAGGTCGGTGGATATAAATTTACCAAAGTACTCATGGACGGAGGTAGTAGCATCAACATCCTCTATTACGAGACCTTTCGACACATGGGTTTGACTGACAAAAATATAAAGACATCCAACACCGTTTTCCATGGAGTGGTGCACAGTAAGTCGGCGTACCGGTCGGTAAGATTAAGTTGGAGGTGGCCTTTGGAGATGAGTCACGATTCTAGAAATTTGAGAAACTAACCTTTGAGGTGGTCAAAATTAAGAGTCCATATCATGCTCTGTTTGGTAGACGGCTTATGCCAAGTTCATGGCTCGACGTGTTATGTTTATTTGCAGCTTAAGGTCTTGGGTCACAAGGGCACCATCATCGTACTGCAGGGAGCGAAAGATAGCCGGAATGTGAAGAAGGTGATGCGGCTTATCTTTGAAGATGCAGCTGTCTGTGCACAGAGGAGCTGAAGATGTATCAAAGATAATGTTGACCCGGCGGATATGACCTCCTGAAGAAGCCAACCACGGAGCATGACCCGTGATGAAGTTTAAGTCGACTCTTTGAAACCAAGCTTGTTGATTTCACTCGAGCGATTCGTCTAAGCGATTCAATATCGGTGCCAATTTGGATCCTAAATAGGAAAGCACGCTCATCGAAGTTCACCCGTGAGAACCGGACATCTTTGCATGGAAGCCTTCTAACATGCCGGGTGTACCGAGAGAACTCGCTGAGCATACTCTTAATATTGATCAAAAATATAAGCCGGTCAGACAGTTTCTTCGACATTCAACGAAGAAAGATGGAAAGCTATTGGTGAGGAGGTGGCCGGCTCTTGGCGGCCGGGTTTATTGTTGAAGTTTTTCACCCTGAGTGGTTGGCTAACCCGGTGCTTGTGCTTAAGAAGAACGGTACCTGGCGGATGTGTGTGGATTACACGGACTTAAATAAAGCTTGTCCATTTGATCCCTTTGCTCTCCCCGTATTGATCAAATCATTGATGCTACGGCCGGGTTGTGAGCGTTTGAGATTTTTGGATGCTTACTCGGCTATCATCGAGATCAAGATGGCGATTAAGGACCAGGAGAAGACGGCCTTCATCACTCCATTTGGAGCCTATACGCTATGTATCTATGCCATTTGGGCTCAAGAGTGCCCAGCGACTTATCGGCGGTGTGTCTGAAGCTGATCTCCATGATTAGATTGGACGCAATGTTCATGCTTATGTGGATGATATAGTGGTTAAATCCAGAGAGAAGGAAACCTTGATAGCTGATCTAAAGGAGACGTTTGACAATCTCCGGGTTTACAAGATGATGCTTAACCCGGCCAAGTGTGTGTTTGGCATGCCAGCGGGTAAGCTTTTGGGTTTTCTGGTTTCCAACAGAGGTATTGAAGCTTAATCCCGAGAAGATCTAGGCGTTTACCTCTCTGGCTATGCAGGCGTGCATCAATGATGTTCAGCGATTGGTGGAGTGCGTGTTGCTGCCTTAAGCCGTTTCATAAGCCGGTTGGGGAGAAGGCCTTGCCAGCATGTCGAGATGATGAAGAAGATGACACTTTTATGCAGGTGAGGCTGCTAATGCTGCCTTTGAAGATTTAAAGAGACAGCTATCTGAGCCGCCGGTCCTTGCGGCTCCCATTGATAGAGAACCCTTGCTGTTATATGTGGCTGCTAACTCACGTGATGTCAGTGTTGCAATCATGCTGGAGCGCAAGGAGGCCGACAAGGAGCATCCGGTTCAACGGACGGTTTACTACATCAGTGAGGTGCTCATTGAGTCTAAGAAAAGGTATCCACATTGGCAGAAGCTTGTTTACGGGGTATTCATGGCAAGCCGGAAGCTGAAGCAATACTTCGAGGTCACCCTATCACCGTGGTAAGTTCTGCCCCCTTGGGAGACATCATCCAGAATAGAGAGGCCACAAGACGAGTCGCCAAGTGGGCCATCGAGCTTGGGACTCATGGCTTGAAGTACATGCCGCGTACTACTATTAAGTCTCAAGCCCTGGTGGACTTTATCAACGACTGGACAAAGCTACAGACACCTGAGGAGAAGCCGGATAACACATATTGGACTATTCACTTTGATGGGTCCAGGCAATTGGAAGGCTCGGGGGCTGGAGTAGTTTTAACTTCCCCTCGAGGTGACAAATTTTGTTATGTGCTCCGGCTCATGTTTCCTTGTACTAATAATGCCGCTGAATATGAGGCCTTGCTCCATGGTCTTCGGATGGCCAAAGAGATGAATCTGAGCTGGGTTAGGTGCTTGGGCGACTCAGATCTCGTGGCTCAAGAGGTGTCAGGCAAATGGGACTCCAAGGATCCCCTCATGGCGGCTTACCATCGTGAAGTTGATGATGTGGCTGGGCACTTCAAGGGTTATCAAGTGGAGCACGTTGATCGAAAGGAAGAATGAGGTCATTGATGCTTTAAGCCGGCTGGGGTCTCGGCGTAAGCCGGTGCCACCTAACACCTTTTGGATGTTTTGAATAATCCTTGGTTAAGTTACCCACGAGAGGAAGATTTAGCTGTTCGGACCCGAAGCACAGTTGGTGGCGGCTCTTCACGTCATCCCGGATTGGACAGCGCCATATTTGGCTTACATGACCCGGGGAGATTTGCCTGAGGATGAGACCTCGGCGAGACAAATCATCCAGCGATCTAAATCCATGACAATTGTTCATGGTGAGTTGCATCATCGGAGTGTCACTGGGGCGTTTCAACGTTGTGTGTCACCTGCGAAGGGTCAGGAGATACTTTGTGAGATCCATGAAGGGGATTGCGGTCATCATGTCGGGTCAAGATCTCTCGTGGCCAAGGCTTTCCGTCACGGTTTCTATTGGCTGACGGCTCCATGTAGCAGCGGAGGATGCACGGTTAGTAAATGTGACGGTTGTCGAGAAATTCTCACAGCGAGTTCGTATGCGGCTCAAGAATTGAGGATGATTCCAATTACTTGGCCGTTTGCGGTATGGGGGCTTGATATGGTCGGGCCCTTCAAAAGGTCTAAGGATAAAAGGACACATCTCCTGGTGGCAGTGGATAAATTTACAAGGTGGGTTGAGGCAGAGCCGGTCAGTAAGTGTGATGCAGCTACGGCGGTTCAGTTCATGAAAAAGGTGATCTTTCGTTTTGGTTTTCCACACAGCATCATAACTGATAATGGCACTAATCTCTCCAAAGGTGCCATGGAAGAGTTCATCAACGAGAACATATCCGGCTTGATGTTTCAGCGATTGCTCACCCTCAATCAATGGTCAGCGAAAGAGCCAATCAGGAGATCTTGAAAGGTATAAAACCCCGGCTCTTGGTCCCATTACAATGACGCCGGGTTGTTTTGTAGAGTAATTACCTTACGTGATTTGGAGCATCAACACTACACCCTAATAGATCTACGGGTTATACACCTTATTTCATGGTGTATGCGGGCGTAGGCGGTCTGCTAAGTGACATCCGTCATGACTCGCCCCGAGTGGCAGCTTACGTTGAGACTGACAATGAACAAGCTCGTCAGGACGCACTTGACTTGTTGGATGAAGAGCGAGACTTGGCAGTAGCCCGCTTGGCGACTTACCAGCAAGACCTGCACCGCTACCACAGCCGCCGGGTTAGATCCAGAACTTTTCAGGAAGGCGACTTAGTGCTCCGGCTCATCGAGGATCAGTCTAATATGTACAAACTATCCACCCCCCCCTTGGGAAGGACCCTTTGTGGTCAGCAAGAATCTGAACAACGGGTCATACTACATTATCGATGTTCGAGAGCACAAAGACTCACGTAAGTCGGAGGAGGAGACCCGCCGGCCGTGGAATATCGCTCATCTTCGGCCTTACTATACTTGAGCCACCGGCTCTCAAGATGTACATATTTCAACGATGTATATATTATGAAAAGTAATAAAGCAGGACCTCTGTCCTTTTTCCTACCCACACAAGCTTATATGTCTTTCTTATCATGTTGTTGAAACAACCAGCGAGGAGCGGGTCATATCACGAATCCGGCTTTCCCTTTGGTCGGCTTATGATCATATCTGAATCTAGCATGGTCGCTTGGGGGCTTCCTGTTCAAACATAGGTCGTATTCGAACCAAAGAGAACATAGCTGTCGATACCCACTTGATCGTCATACTGCCAAACCTACTAGGGGGCTTCTTGATCATATCTGAATCATAGCTTAACCCCTTTGGGTCTGATGTGGATCGTATTCGAATCAGCGTCATTAAACAACTCTTATGGTCACTTGGGGGCTTCTGTTCAAGCGTAGAGTCGTATTGAACCAAAGAGAACATAGCTGTCGATACCCACTTGATCGGCATCGCCAAAGCCATCGGGGCTATATGATCGTATCCGAATCTTAAGCTTAACCCCTTTGGAACGGTTTTACGATGCGTATTGAATCGAAGCCTTTAAATTTTGTCTATTGTTCATCGCCCTTTGCAATCACAAGTATTTGATTATTGTGAGATAATTTTGAAAGCTCTTTTGGGGTGGTCTGTATTCCACCGGTTTAATATTGATCAAGTAAAACTGTTGGTGCATAAACAATCATTATATGTGCCAGGTTTCAGGAATAATAAGGTTTATCCTCATTGTCTGGGCCACATAAGGCGGCAAGGTAATCAAAGGATCAAAGGTATCTTTTATTACGATTGTATCTCAAGGATATAATCGAAAACCAGCTTTATTATTTTTGATTCATAGTACAGAGTTATCAACACATTATGTGACCCCCTATGCGGTAAGTCGCCAGCGGACTTGTGTTTGTTACATGCAGCGAGAGCGATGCAAGCAATTTCTTTAAAACATAAAGGAAGCGGAAAGGCTGATATAAGCCGGAAGCATATAATGGCGGCAGCTTAAGGAAGTGTTGAGTACCGCAAACATGCGTGAAGGCATGGCAAAAAATCAAGTGTTTTTCTACCTGTTACAAGACTCTCTGAGTCTGAATAATGAAGCATTGTTTTTCCACAATACATAAACATACGACGCCTGATGGTACACTCCATTGGTTGACCTGACGTGTCCGGGTTATCCTTCTCCGCTCCTCCATCGGCTGCCCTGTCCTGGAAGGTTGATGATGTCTAGTCAATGCCACTGAAAGCTTCAAACTTAGCTTCATCATCTATTAACCCGGCTGGGTCGACTTGAGGCAAAAAGTATGCTTACGAATTGGAGGGATCGGTGACATCATCGTAGTGAGGCGTTGGGAGTCTCCGGTTCTCGCTGTCATAACCCGGCTGATATTTGGTAAGGTAAGTGTCATTCCCAATAAGCGTGGCCACAGGGCATACCTCCTTCACGCAGGCGGCGAAATCCTTCTCATAAAACACGGTACCATCCTCCTTTAAACTTGGGTATCCAAGAGCGATGTCAGCTGGGTCTAGTTCTGGCATAAATGCTTTGGCACGGCTCAATGCAGCTATGGCTCCGGCTCTTGCAGACGCCCGCCTTAGCTCTTGGATCCGTTGAGGTAGCACAGCAAGCCACTTTAACATATCAACTCGGAGATGGGGAACATCATTTGACAACGCCACAACGGCCAAAGCACGTTGTGACCCGGCATAGAGTTGCTCCACTAGAGTATAAACCGCCTTTAACTTGATCAACATGTTACGATTAAGGTTGGAGCTCCACAGGTCTGCGTTAACAAGTATCGGTGAGCCGAGGGTAACAATTGCAATAGTAATGAAAGAAGGTTTGCGTTATTCAATGTTTGCACAAGTAGCTTACCGAAGATTCTTGAGACCATTTGGGATATTTGGCGCTTTAAGCCGGATAGCTCGGCTGTTGTTTCTACAAGCGGCGCCTCTACCTTTCTCGGCCAGAGTGACCAAAAGAGGCCTTTTCATCAGCCGAGGTTTTCTTGTCGCTTCAAAGCTTTTCTTGACTTTTCTTGTTGGGACATGCTTTGAACTCAAACTTGGAGTTGGCCTTTTGGATTTCAATTTCTTGAGATGCGAGCGGTTCTTGAGTCGACCAATCTCGACTCAATTGGCTTATGGTGGCTGCGTCAATACGGGTTATAATCAGAATTATTATCGGATGATGACATTAAGTTCCAAGTACTTTGCAAGCAAAGATACTTGGCACTTGAGGGCTAATGTATCTTGAAGAACTCTAAATTACTACTCCGGTTCATGAAAGTTAAGTCCCAAGCACTTTGCAAGCAAAGATACTTGGCACTTGGGGGGCTAATCGTATTACAAGTTCAAAAGTGTTATACTACACGGGTTAAATATCTTGTTCTATAGCCGGTCTTTGAGATAAGCGGATATTTGATAATGATAAGCAGATTCTAAGTCTCTGACATATTTTCTTATTAGCTTGATAGACTTGGGGGCTGGTACAAATGCGATAAATATGAACAAGGAAAAGTAACAAAAGTGATACCTCAGGATTTTTGATGGTTTTGTTTCACCATGTCAATCTCAGTGTCCACGATCGCTATGCACTTGGCGAGGTAGTGGCGGAGACAATCTCTCCAATGCTCAGATGAGTGTAATCGGTAATGTCCAACTTGGCCTTTCGGTGCTCGAAAAGTTCCTCTTTGGTAGAGCACTTGGCAAGAACAGTTGGCTGTCCCGGTTCAACAAACTGATTCTTGGTGATCTCAACTTCCGGGTCATCTGCCTTGGCCGGGCTAGGAATCTTCGGGTTGACAGAGCCGTCGAGGGCTTGTTCGGCAAGCGAGTCAGAGGTAGGCGCTGGACGTCATGAGATGGTTCAGACGGCGGTGATGTCTACTACACAACCTTCTTCTTGTAGACGTTGTTGGGCCTGCAAGTGCACGAGGTTTGTAGGACATTAGCAAATTTCCCTCAAGTGGATGACCTAAGGTTTATCAATCCGTGGGAGGCGTGGGATGAAGATGGTCTCTCTCAAAAAACCTGCAACCAAATAGCAAAGAGTCTCTTGTGTCCCCAACACACCCAATACAACAGTAAATTGTATAGGTGCACTAGTTCGCGAAGAGATGGTGATACAAGTGCAATATGGA
This sequence comes from Aegilops bicornis, assembly GCA_021605145.1. Taxonomy (NCBI): domain Eukaryota; kingdom Viridiplantae; phylum Streptophyta; class Magnoliopsida; order Poales; family Poaceae; genus Aegilops; species Aegilops bicornis. The sequence continues at coordinate 710,467 of JAHIAL010000116.1, read as the reverse complement.
TAGTAGATAAAGGTATTTGTAATCTGAAATAATAAAAACAGCAAGGTAACTAATGATAAAAGTGAGCGTAAACAGCAAGGTAACTAGTGATAAATGATAGGAAACAAGGCCTAGGGTTCATACTTTCACTAGTGCAAGTTCTCTCAACAATAATAACATAGATAGATCATATAACAGGCCCTCAACATGCAACAAAGAGTCACTCCAAAGCCACTAATAGCGGAGGAGAACAAACATAGAGATTATGGTAGGAGTCTGAAACCACCTCAAAGTTATTCTTTCGGATCAATCTATTCAAGAGTTAGTACTAGAATAACACCTTAAGACACAAATCAACCAAAACCCTAATGTCACCTAGATACTCCATTGTCACCTCAAGTATCCAAGTGGGCATGATTATATCGATATGCATCACACAATCTCAGATTCATCCGACCAACACAAACTACTTCAAAGAGTGTCCCAAAGTTTCTCTGGGAGAGTCAAGAAGCGTGTGCCAACCCCTATGCATAGGTTAGGTAGGCGGAACCCGCATAAGTTGGTCACCAAAACATACATCAAGTGGCACATGATATCCCATTGTCACCACAAGATAAACTGCGGCAAGACATACATCAAGTGTTCTCATAAAAGACTCAATCCGATAAGATAACTTCAAAGGGGAAACTCAATTCATCACAAGAGAGTAGAGGGGGAAAAACATCATAAGATCCAACTACAATAGCAAAGCTCGGGATACATCAAGATCGTGCCATAGAGGGAACACGAGAGAGAGATCAAACACATAGCTACTGGTACATACCCTCTGCCTCGAGGGTGAACTACTCCTCCTCTGCGTCATGGAGAGCGCCGGGATGATGAAGATGGCTACACCGGTGATGGGATCCCCTCCGTGCAGTGCGGAAAAAGACTCCCGAGAGGTTTTTGGTGGCTACAGAGGCTTGCTGCGGTGGAACTCCCGATCTATCTTCTCCGTGGATGTTTTTAGGGTACGTGGGACTATATAGGCGAAAGAAGTCGGCCGGTGTCGGTGTCAAAACCGGCGGATCTCGGGTAGGGGGTCCCGAACTGTGCGTCTAGGCGGATGGTAGCAGGGAGACAAGGGACCACGATGTTTTACCCAGGTTCGGGCCCTCTCGATGGAGGTAAAACCCTACTCTGGCTTGATTAATATTGATGATATGGGTAGTACAAGAGTAGATCTACCACGAGATCAGAGAGGCTAAACCCTAGAAGCTAGCCTATGGTATGATTGTTGTTAGTCCTCTGGGACTAAAACCCTCCGGTTTATATAGACACGGAGAGGGTTAGGGTTACAGAGTCGATTACAACGGAAGGAGATCTACATATCCGTATCGCCAAGCTTGCCTTCCACGCCAAGGAAAGTCCCATCCGGGACACGAGGCGAAGTCTTCAATCTTGTATCTTCATAGTCCAGAGTCCAGGCCAAGGTCATAGTCCGGCTGTCCAGGACACCACCTAATCCAGGACTCCCTCGGTGGCCCACAGAACCAAGCTTCAATGACGATGAGTGCAGTAGCAGTTCGTCTTGACATTGCAAGGCGAGTTCCTCCTCCGAATACTTCATAGAAGATTTAGAACACAAGGATAGTGTCCAGAAACTTTGCAAAATAATTTCCACATAACCTTTGTAGAGAATAATAGTTACACAAATCCAATCTGCGGCGTATTCCGCAGCGTGTCATCACACTGCGGCCAAGCCTTTATTCGAATCGTTTTTCTTGTCCCACCTCGGTAGCGTCTAGCGAGGCGGTTTCCTTGGCACGTCTTGTCGAGCAGAGATCGTGTCCCCTTATTCCGGATTCTCATCAATACGGACGTGGGTAACCCAACCGTGCCATTAATTTACTGGCGCTTGGGAGATAAGCGAAGTTTTACCGGGCTGGTGGGGCGCTTAGTTGCGTCCCGCCCATATAAGGGGATAAGGATCCACCTTTTTCCATCTACGCCTTATTCCTCCTTTGCTTATCCATTTCTGCCTTTTCGAGCTCCGGCGCCCAAGTCCGCACATTTCACCTCGACCTTCTCCAGCCATATGCGGAGGCGGGAGGCAAGTGGATGGTCTCCTCCGTCACGGAGGACACATCAGAAAGGCGAGGAAGGCCGGATACTTGTCTAATGACATCAGTACCGGCTCCCGAGAAAAGGCAGCTCATCCCCACCCCAGGCCCCATGAGAGGGTGGTGTTTCTCACCCACTTCCTCCATGGACTAGGTTTCCCACTTCACCCATTTGTCCAGGGGACTCATGTTCTATTACGGCCTGGATTTCCACGATCTGGCCCCAAACTTCATCCTCAATATCTCGACGTTTATCGTGGGTAATGCGAAACTTTCCTGCATCCAGCCCCACTTGGTTTATGGTTGAAGACCTTTAGTGTCAAGCCAAAGATAGTGGGCGGCCAACAAGCGGAGTCTTGAGGCGCCATGGCGGGCGGGATGCGCATAGCGTTACATGGCTCGAGGCTCCTTCATGGAGACCATAAAGGGGAATTAACAATCGGGGTGGTTCTACATCACCGAGCCGCGTGACCCTAAGTGGGCAGCGGCCCCAATTCGATCGGCTTCCCTACACGGCTCACCTCCACGGAAAGAGACGGGCTTGTCGTGGGGCAATCCGGAAGAGCTGTCCGGACTCCAAATTTGCGTCCAAGACCTGGTGAGCAAGAAGCTCAAATTCGTCAATGTAGTCCAGGTCATGCTCATCCGCCGAATCCTCCCATGCCAGCAACGAGCTTTCAACTTGTGGGAGTTTGATCCGGCGCAGCACCAAACCCTGAGCAGGCTCTTCGACATTACATATGAAGATGCCTCGAAGGTGCTGTTCAAGGGCGCCGAGGCTCCCGCATCCGCTACCGAGGATCGCGGATTCAGCGCGCGGCGTCAAGCCAACGCGGTAAGTTATTTGGCCCTTTACGGGACACTTGTTTTCATAGTTTGACTTTATGCGGGATCTAAACTCCCTTACCTTTGTGAGTTGGCGAGAAGGCGGCGGACAGATTAGATGTCCGACTCCCTTGCCGGAAGACCAGCGGATGCCCACTTGGCCAGAGGCTGCGGCTCCGGCACCTTACGCGGTGCCGGAGAAGAAGGCCAAGAAGCGGGCCACGGGAACTCGAAAGAGTTCCAGACACCAGGCGGTGTCGGACTCACCATCCGATGACTCCGAGGCGGACTCCTCCGTGAAGACGAGGAGGAGGAAAAAGAGGTCTTTCCCCCAGTAGGGGGAGAGAAGAAAAGTAAGGCCGACCCAACTGGGGAGGCCGAAGGGTTCAAGAAGGGAAGGACCCTCCCTCCAGACTATTCCAGCGACGCTGACGACGGCAAAGAAGAGTGGCCACTCGGGGCCAAGCCCTGGCGAAATCGTAAGTCTCCGGATACCAAAATAACTCATAAGCGTTCCTTTGATGCACAGTTCCCTCGGCGTCGGATATAATCATGCAGTCCGCCCAAGGCGGGCTCGACTCTTCGTCGGCGGTTCCCTAGATTAAATCGGATGTGAACAACACTTCACTTCCGACCGCCTCCTCTCCTCGCGCCCTTGAATGGCGCCGAGTGGCGTCCCAAAGAGGCCAAGCCAGGAGGAGATGGTCCTGGAGGCGCCGCAAGGCGACCTCCCGGACTCCAGGCGAAAAGGGGATAAAACCCCTACGGGCTTTAGGTCCAGCCCTAGGCGGGACACCGCACCGGAACCCCCAACGGTTCTGGTATCCGGCAGGCGTCCCACTACTAAGAAGGGCAAGCCTACGACGCAGGTGACCTCCGCCCAACCGGAGGCACTTGCCGAGGATAATCTGGCCGGAGGTGCTTAACGGCGCCTCCATGGACGCAGGAGCACCATACTATTATGAGTGCGGTGATCCGAAGAGTGCGATCCGCCAAGAGCGGGCTGGCCAAGCTTACAATGCCCGACCTTCTAACAGGCTTTGAGGTGCGTATTTAAAATATGTAAAAATATTTCCGCATGGGCCGGTAGCCCACGATGCTCGGTTTGGTGTTCGGAAAGAAAAGCCGAATCGAGGATCAAAAAGATATCTGTGAGAGTCTAGCAGAAATGTGTCAATATGGGAATGCAGGGTCTTTGCTTGACCTCTGCCCGCCTAGCGGAGGTCGATGTATTGAAGCAGAGCCTCAAGCGGTCCGAGGACGAGCTCGGCCTTGCCAAGAAGCAGCTCGAGGACAAGCAAGGTAAGTAATACCTTATGTAAGCATATATAAAAAAAATGTGGTTGCAAAAGATGGCAGGATCAGCGTGGGTTTGCGGGGGCCCGCGAGCAGTGGCGACCACGAAGGAAGCGATGTCTCGGTAGAAAGCAGTCTGCGGCCGTGGAAGCGCCTTAGAAGCGAGAGAAGCGGAGGAGGTGCGGGTGGCGGCGGTGCAGAAGAGCTCGAGGCTCTCGTGGAGAAACACGAGAGTTTGGAGGCGTGATTGAACTCGAGGAGTCCGAGCTCGCCTCGGTAGCTTGAGAGCGTAAAATCTGCCAAGGTCAAGCCCAAAAGCCCTCCAGGAATTTGAGGCGATGAAGAAGAAAGCTGCGGGTAAGGCATTATATATGCACAGCAAGCACGTGAAAGTGAATTACTTGTAACATACACGAGTCCGCAGCTCTCCAGGAGCAATCGCAGATCTTCCACAGAGTGTGTCCGACGCAGCCGCATTCTACCGAGCCGAGGAGGAAGCTCGGCGGAGAAGGTGTTACAGTCTCAAGATATCTTTGAGGCCGGACACCAGTGCTTATGAGCGACCAGGTGAAGCGGTGGTCGAGCTCCATAAGGTGGCCGAACAGGCCATGAAGGTCTCATGATCCGGTTTGTGGCCGGGAGGCCATGCACTGGAAGCTACTTGGCGGGCTGGTAAGGCGGCTGGTGGATGCCTATCAAGGCTTGAAGTCATCAAAGCGCTCCGTATGCATCGAAGGTGCCGTGGGGCCTTGCCGATGCTAAGGTGCACCGGGCAAGATCGACCTTGAGAAGCTTGTAATTTTGAGTGCCGTATTGCGGATGAGTGCTCCAAAGATGTAATTTTGAGTAAACTTCGCATTTGTGATCCTGACGCTGAAAACTTGTTTCAGTGTCGCTAAGCAACGCTTTTGAATTTAAAATATTACCTTACATGCGGCCGTTTATCAAAATTGAGAGATGGCGAGTCGTCGGCTTCGCCCTCATGTCATGAGGGCTGGGGTGTTCAGGGATAAACTTCATCGCTCTTTTTCCCATTATTGGGTCCTTCGAGGGAGGCGCTCAACACAACGAACAAGGCAATCGGACTATACTGCTTGAACACTCTCACTTAGCCATAGAATTCTATAATTTTAAATTTCGGCGAAGCCCCTAGTATTCGGAAGACCGAGTTCGGGGCGCTATCCACGCCTAGGCCGGACAAAGCCGACTCCTCGCTCTAAGCGGCATAAGTCTTTAGGGACTTAAAACCTCTCGAACAGCGACCAGCTCTCGCCCTATCATGACAGTCAGTTTTAGCTTTCTCCTTTGAGGTGCTCGGCCCGGCTCAGCAGGGGCACAATCACTGATCTCCAGTGCTACCTTAGCGATATAACGGAGCGTAAGGTACCAAAACATGAGAGCGGGCAAACCCAACTATTGACCCAAGACATGATTCGAGCCGATGCATATAATGCTATAAGTTGGGTGCCGCACTCATGAGAGTGTTCGGACTTCTCACACCATATTACAGAATACGTAAGCCCTGGTGTATTGGCCGTACCAAAGTGTACGGTTGCATAATGTCATAACTGAACATATTTTTGTATATATATAAAAAGGTAATGCAATAATAGATAAAAGCTATGCATTGTTTATTAAAGAAGTCTGCGGTAAAGCGAGCGATACAAATTATGCGATAAGCAAGAGATGGGACTATTTAACATGTCCCCCTCCAAAAGGCGAGCTATGAATTATATGTGAAACAAGTATATCTGCTTTCGTTATAGAGACCACTGGACACTCGGCGTAGCTTTACGCCTCCTGGCTGTTGCATCGTGTGTTAAGTTATCTTCTTGCCGGACAGGCCTTCCGGAGAGGAGTCTGAAAGTAAGAAAGAAAGAAAAAAGAATGACAAAATCGGGAGCCCCTTGTGCGGTTGAGCCGTATTTTGGGCGTGCCCGTTGTCGTGACCCTCCCCTATGCCCATGGTATTTCGAGGCGTGAATTATGTACGCTGCTTGATCTTGGTTCGCAATTTCGCGAGGGCTGGGGTTAGGGCACATTGCTACTGGCGTGCTTTCGAAAGCGTGCCGGAGGTGCGGTTGTGGGTTACTCGGTAGCGCGCTTGGCGGTGTCCGGACGTTTAATGGCCGGACTGGAGAATTGCCTTGACAGCTGCTTTGTGCCGCCTGCTGAGGGCGGCTGTGTATGCTCCTCCGTCCGGAGAGAGCGTTCGGTGTTTCCATTGACCGTACTGACTCCTCGAGGGCCCGGCATCTTGAGCTTGAGGTATGCGTAGCGCGGCACCACATTGAACTTTGCGAATACGGTTCGTCCGAGCAGGGCATGATAGCCACTTCGGAACGGGACTATATCGAAGATTAACTCTCGCCCGAAATTATCCGGGATCCAAGACCACCTCAAGTGTAACTAAGCACATGCAGTTGGGCTCTACACCTGGTATGGCGCCTTTAAAGGTCGATCTTTGTGGGTTTAATTCTTGAGGGATCTATGCCCATTTTTCACCTTGTATCCACGATAAAGCAGGTTAAAGCTTTGCCGCCGTCCATAAGGACTCTGGTGAGGTGAAATCCGTCAATGATTGGGTCTAAAACCAATGCGGCAAATCCGCCATGGCAGATGCTAGTGGGGTGGTCCCTTCGATCAAAAGCGATCGGGCAAGAGGACCATGGGTTGAACTTTGGGGCGACTGGTTCCAACGCATATACGTCCATGAGTGCACGCTTCCGCTCCCTTTTGGGTATGTGGGTTGCGTATATCATGTTCACTGGGTCCGCACTTGTGGGGAAACCATACATCCCCCTATTGTTTGGCGGTGGGGCTCCTCCTCGTCATCGCTATGCAGCCCCTTGTCATTGTTTTCGGGCGCTTAACTTGCCTGCCTTACTTGAACACCCAACAATCCCTGTTGGTGTGGTTGGCTGATTTTTCGAAGTGCCGATGTATCGCACGCAGCGATCGAGTATTCGGTCCAAATTGGGCCGGGCCCGGAGTATTTCTTTTGAATGGCTTTTTCCGGCTGACGGGTTTAGAGCCTCGAATCCGGCATTAAGCTGTCGTATCCTCGGCCTTTATGCGCCCGTTAATGCGGTAGCTTTTTCTTAATTACGACTCGACCTGCCCATGTTGTCCTTGGTATCCGAATTACGGGGGACCTTGGTCATGTTGTTACTCTGAGCTAGCCAGCTGTCTTCTCCCGCGCAAACGCGGGTCATGAGTGTCATGAGGGCTGCCATAGATTTCGGCTTGTCCTGTCCTAGGTGTCGGGCAAGCCACTCGTCACGGATGTTATGCTTGAACCGAGGGCCTCTGCGTCCCGGACGGTCGACTATTTGATTTTTCTTCGTTAGGAGCGGTGTCCAGAATTGTCGGCCAATTCCTCGCTCTTTGGATTATGTGGCTTAGGTCATCGGTGTGCGGTGAGTGGTGCACATAGGTGCCACAGAAGTTGTCGAGGAATGCGGCTTCGAGTCCTCCCAACAACCAATTGATTCTGGCGGCAATTTGTTAAGCCAATGCCGAGCTGGTCCTTTAAGCTTGAGTGGGAGGTATTTGATGGCATGTAGATCGTCCCCGCGGGCCATGTGGATATGAAGGAGATAGTCCTCGATCCATACCGCAGGGTCTGTTGTGCCATCGTATGATTCGATGTTTACGGGTTTGAAACCCTCGGGGATTTGATGATCCATTACTTCATCTATGAAGCATAGTGGGTGTGTGGCGCCTCTGTATTGGGCTATATCACGACGTAGCTCAAATGAGCTTTGTCTGCTGTGTTCGGCCCAGCTGGATTTACCATATCCGGCATGACGGTTATCGTCACGTGTCGTGGGGCGCCCACGCGATCCATAGATCGATCTTGTTTTCCTTGCCCTATCCTCCAATATATCTCGCAGGTCAGGCGCATTTCCCCTGCCCTGGTATTTTTTGAGCGACGCTGGGGTGCGGCTTGAGTGGAGGGCCGAGAGGCCTTTCTGTCGTGGCCACGAGGTGGCCGGTCGGCCGTATCATGTGCTGGTGATGTAAGTCTAGGTGCTTCCTCCTCTAATCGGGGTAGCAGCCTGCGTTTTGGGTAGCTCTTGGAGGGGCGCTCGAGTTCGTACTCTTCGGCCGCAAGGACATCAGTATATCTGTCGGCTAGCAAATCTTGGTAAGCTTTAAGATGTTGCTGTTTTTTCTTGAGGCTGCTCGCCGTGGCCATGAGCCTGCGTTTGAAACGCTCTAGTTCGACGGGATCCTCGGGCATGACGAATTAAATCGTCAAATCGAGGCTTGCCTCGTCTTCGGAGGAGGCATGTAATTATCGTCCTCTACCTCTCACATGCCGCCGCTCTCCCATGAGGGCTGGCTTCTCCATCCTCTTGTGCTGAATCCTGCTGGAGGGGGTTGCCTTCGGCACTTTCCGGGGTGTTATTGTCTCCGGTGCCGGAATCGCCATTTTTGCTGTGGCGGGATTTAAATGGCCTTGTGGCCTTGACGCCGGTGCTTAGGCTGTTTCTTGGAGGGTCATCCTCCGATTTGTTCCGTCGCCGTTCCCTTCTTTTGGGGTGTCCACCATGTATATGTCATATGGCGAGGTGGCCTTCGATTACTCTATGTGGCTGGTTCTTGTTCGTCTCTGCATCGTCGTCCATACCTCGATGTCTTCGAGTCGAAGTCGAGAAAGTCGGTTAGATCATCGGCGGTGGCTCTGAAGTGGGTGGTGGGTGGGCTTTGAATTTCCTCGTCGACGTGCGTCCCCAACCTTGCCGACCATAGTCCGCCAGGGCTCTGATAAAGAGAGAGACTTTAGTGAATTAGAATAGCGTCCAAGGCGAAAAGTGTCTGAAAAAATGTCGGCCCGGTGAACTCCATTATCGGCGCCCAATCAGATTCGATTGGCAGGGGCACGGAAGGTTCAGAGTCCGGAAAGGAGTTCGGCACCTCGGAGTCACGAGCTTCGCAAAGGACAGGTACGGTGTTCGGCTCGATCACCGTATAAATTGCAGCAACCCAGGCGGTGTCCAGCCACCCGTCCTCGATAGGGCGTATGTCGGCTCCGAAGCTAAGGGTCGGGCGGACATTAATCTTGACCTCGAGGACCTTTGTTCGCGATAGAGCTAGATCATGCCCATCATGCTTGATGCGGTAGCGCTTGGCTATGGCTCGAACCCGTTGAAGATCAAGTCTCCGCGGACGTCGGCCGTGTAGTTCAAACTTCAAATCGACCTAATGGCGGGCGTAGCTTTCAATCTGCTCCGGATGGCCAAGCGAATTGGCCCGTAGTGCAAAGCCGCCCGAATCACGAAGATCTGTCCGGGAGAAAAGTCTCACCACGGACCGCGTCGTTATTCATGATCGGAAGGAGCCATCGGGCCTAAAGGTGGCGATACGGAAGGAACTCTCAATGAAAGCACCAATGTCGGTGTCAAAACCGGCGGATCTCGGGTAGGGGGTCCCGAACTGTGCGTCTAGGCGGATGGTAACAGGGAGACAAGTTACACGATGTTTTTACCCGAGTTCGGGCCCTCTCGATGGAGGTAAAATCCTACTCGCTTGATTAATATTGATGATATGGGTAGTACAAGAGTAGATCTACCACGAGATCGAGAGGCTAAACCCTAGAAGCTAGCCTAAGGTATGATTGTTGTTAGTCCTATGGACTAAAACCCTCTGTTTAATATAGACAGGAGAGGGTTAGGGTTACAGTGGTTACAGCGGAAGGAGATCTACATATCCAGTATCGCCAAGCTTGCCTTCCACGCCAAGGAAAGTCCCATCCGGACACGGGACGAAGTCTTCCATCTTGTATCTTCATAGTCCAGGAGTCTGGCCAAAGGTCATAGTCCGGCCGTCCGGACACCCCCTAATCCAGGACTCCCTCAGCCGGGGGGTGCTCGAGGGGCCCACGAGACAGGGGGGCGCCACCCTATGAGGGGCGCGCCCTCCTATCTCGTGGCGTCCTCGAGGGTCTTCTGACGTGAACTCCAAGTCTCCTGGGTGATATTCTTCCAAAAAATCATGTTGCCGAAAGTTTCATTCCGTTTGGACTCCGTTTGATATTCCTTTTCCTCGAAATACTAAAACAGGCAATAAAACAGCAATATGGGCTGGGCCTCCGGTTAATAGGTTAGTCCCAAAAGTAATATAAAAGTGGAAAATAAAGCCCAATATTGCCCAAAACAGTAGATAATATAGCATGGAGCAATCAAAAACTATAGATATGTTGGAGACGTATCAAGCATCCCAAGCTTAATTCCTGCTCGTCCTCGAGTAGGTAAATGATAAAAAAGAATTTTTGATGCGGAATGCTACTTGGCATAATTTCAATGTAATTCTTCTTAATTGTGGTATGAGTATTCAAATCCGAAAGATTCAAGACAAAAGTTCATATTGATATAAAAATAATAATACTTCAAGCATACTAACAAAGTAATCATGTCTTCTCAAAATAACATGGCCAAAGAAAGTTATCCCTACAAAATCATATAGTCTGGCTATGCTCTATATTCATCACACAAAGAATTTATATCATGCGCAACCCCGATGACAAGCCAGGCAATTGTTTCATACTTTTGACATTCTCAAAACTTTTTCAATCTTCACGCAATACATGAGCGTGAGCCATGGATATAGCACTATATGTGGAATAGAATGGTGGTTGTGGAGAAGACAAAAAGGAGAAGATAGTCTCACATCAACTAGGCGTATCAACGGGCTATGGAGATGCCCATCAATAGATACCAATGTGAGTGAGTAGGGATTGCCATGCAACGGATGCACTAGAGCTATAAGTATATGAAAGCTCAACAAAAGAAACTAACTGGGTGTGCATCCAACTCGCTTGCTCATGAAAACCTAGGGCATTTTGAGGAAGCCCATCATTGGAATATACAAGTCAAGTTCTATAATGAAAAATTCCCACTAGTATATGAAAGTAACAAAATGAGAGACTCTCTATCATGAAGATCTTGGTGCTACTTTGAAGCACAAGTGTGGTAAAAGGATAGTAGCATTGCCCCTTCTCTCTTTTTCTCTCATTTTTTTTCTTTTTTTGTTTTTTTTTGTTTGGGCCTTTTTCTCCTTTTTTATGGCCTCTTTTCTTACTTTTTTTTATTTTTCATTCAGAGTCTCATCCCGACTTGTGGGGTAATCATAGTCTCCATCATCCTTTCCTCACTGGGACAATGCTCTAAAAATGATGATCATCACACTTTTCTTATAACTCAACAATTACAACTCGATACTTAGAACAAGATATGACTCTATATGTATGCCTCCGGCGGTGTACCGGGATATGCAATGATTCATGACTGACATGTATGAAAGAATTATGAATGGTGGCTTTGCCACAAATACTATGTCAACTACATGATCATGCTAGCAATATGACAATGATGGAGCGTGTCATAATAAACGGAACGGTGGAAAGTTGCATGGCAATATATCTCGGAATGGCTATGGAAATGCCATGATAGGTAGGTACGGTGGCTGTTTTGAGGAAGGTATATGGTGGGTGTATGATACCGGCGAAAAGTGCGCGGTATTAGAGAGGCTAACAATAGTGGAAAGGTGAGAGTGCGTATAATCCATGGGCTCAACATTAGTCATAAAGAACTCATATACTTATTGCAAAAATCTACAAGTTATCAAAGCAAAGTATTACAGCGCATGCTCCTAGGGGATAGATTGGTAGAAAAAGACCATCGCTCGTCCCCGACCGCCACTCATAAGGAAGACAATCAATAAATAAATCATGCTCCGACTTCATCACATAACGGTTCACCATACGTGCATGCTACGGGAATCACAAACTTTAACACAAGTATCTCTCAAATTCACAACTCCTCAACTAGCATGACTCTAATATCACTACTTCCATATCTAAAAACAATCATCAAGCATCAAACTTCTCTTAGTATTCAACACACTCATAAGAAAGTTTTTACTATTTTTGAATACCTAGCATATTAAGATTATTTAAGCAAATTACCATGCTATTTAAGACTCTCAAAATAATATAAGTTAAGCATGAGAGTTCATCTATTTCTTCAAGATAAAACCACCACCGTGCTCTAAAAGATATAAGTGAAGCACTAGAGCAAATGACAAACTACTCCGAAAGATATAAGTGAAGATCAATGAGTAGTCGAATAATTGTGCCATTATATGAAGACTCGCTCTCATTAAAGAATTTCAGATCTTGGTATTGTATTCAAACAGAAAGAAAAACAAACAAAATGACATTGCAAGGATAGCACAACTCATGTGAAGAAGCAAAAACTTAGGCTCAACCGATACTAACCGATAGTTGTTGAAGAAGAAAGGTGGGATGCCAACGGGGGCATCCCCAAGCTTAGATGCTTGAGACTTCTTGAAATAATATCTTGGGGTGCCTTGGGCATCCCCAAGCTTGAGCTTTTGTGTCTCCTTAATTCCTTTTATATCACGGTTTCTCTTTTTATCAAAAGCTTCATTCACAACAAACTCAACAAGAACTCGTGAGATAGGTTAGTATAAACCAATGCAAAACCTTATCATTTTCTACTGTAACAAATAACTAACATTATTATTCAACATTGCATACTAAATGCCTCTGCATATTTAATACTCCTATCCTTAAATAGAATCATTAAACAAGCAAACATATGCAAACAATGCACACATAACAGCAATCTGCCAAAACAGTACAGTCTGTGAAGAATGCAAGAGTATCAATACTTCCCTAACTCCAAAAATTATGAACTAAAATTCCCACTGTAATAAATTTATCAGAGCTCAATATGCAAAAAGATTCAACATTATACCACTCTCTTACTTTTCTAGTGAATTTTTGCAACAGCGGTAAACTTTCTGTTTTCAAACAGCAACATGTATACTAGCAAAATAAGCGTGGCAAAGGCTATCCTTGACTTTTTTATTGAAACTAAAGATGCAAAACATTAATCTAATTAACAGAAAGAAAAAACTAACAAGAGAAAATGACGCTCCAAGCAAAACACATATCATGTGGTGAATAAAAATATAGCCCCAAGTAAAGTTACCGATGAACGAAGGCGAAGAGAGGATGCCTTCCGGGCATCCCCAAGCTTAGGCTCTTAGTTGTCCTTGAATATTACCTTGGGGTGCCTTGGGCATCCCCAAGCTTAGGCTCTTGCCACTCCTTATTCCATAGTCCATCGAATCTTTACCCAAAACTTGAAAACTTCACAACACAAAACTCAACGAGAAAACTTCGTAAGCTCCGTTAGCGAAAGAAAACAAAACACCACTTCAAGGTACTGTAATGAACTCATTATTTATTTATATTGGTGTTAAACCTACTGTATTCCAACTTCTCTATGGTTTATAAACTATTTTACTAGCCATAGATGCATCAAAATAAGCAAGCAACACAATGAAAACAGAATCTGTCAAAAACAGAACAGTCTGTAGTAATCTGTAACTAACGCAAACTTCTGGAACTCCAAAAATTCTAAAATAAATTGGTGGACCTGAGGAATTTGTCTAGTAATCATCTGCAAAAGGAATTAACTAAATAGCACTCTCCAGTAAAAAGTGGAAGCTAATCTCGTGAGCGCTAAAGTTTTTGTTTTTTACAGCATGATCATAAAGACTTCACCCAAGTCTTCCCAAAGGTTCTACTTGGCACAAACACTAATTAAAACATAAAACCACATCTTAACAGAAGATAGATGGATTATTTATTCCTAAACAGAACCAAAAAGACAGAAACTAAAATAAAATTGGGTTGCCTCCCAACAAGCGCTATCGTTTAAAGCCCCTAGCTAGGCATGATGATTTCAATGATGCTCACATAAAAGATAAGAATTGAAACATAAAGAGAGCATCATGAAGAATAAGACTAGCACATTTAAGTCTAGCCCACTTCCTATGCATAGGGATTTTGTGAGCAAACAACTTATGGTAACAATAATCAACAAGCATAGGAAGACAAAACAAGCATAACTTAAAAACTTTAAGCACATAGAGAGGAAACTTGATATTATTGCAATTCCTACAAGCATATATTCCTCCCTCATAATAATTTTCAGTAGCATCATGAATGAATTCAACAATATAACCAGCACCTTTAACATTCTTTTCATGATCTACAAGCATACAAATTTTATTACTCTCCACATAAGCAAAATTCTTCTCATGAACAATAGTGGGAGCAAACTCAACAAAATAACTATCATGTGATTGAAAATTAAGATCAAGATGACAAGTTTCATGGTTATCATTATTCTTTAAAGCATACATGTCATCACAATAATCATCATAGATAGGAGGCATGCTTTCATCATAGTAAATTTGCTCATCAAAGCTTGGGGGACAAAAAATATCATCTTCATCAAACATAGCTTCCCCAAGCTTGTGGCTTTGCATATCATTAGCATCATGGATATTCAAGGAATTCATACTAACAACATTGCAATCATGCTCATCATTCAAAGATCTAGTGCCAAACAATTTAATGCATTCTTCTTCTAACACCTTGGCACAATTTTCCTTTCCATCATACTCACGAAATATATTAAAAAGATGAAGTGTATGAGACAAACTCAATTCCATTTTTTTAGTTTTCTTTTATAAACTAAACTAGTGATAAAACAAGAAATAAAAAGATTCAATTGCAAGATCGAAAGATATACCTTCAAGCACTCACCTCCCCGGCAAGGGCGCCAGAAAAGAGCTTGATGTCTACTACACAACCTTCTTCTTGTAGACGTTGTTGGGCCTGCAAGTGCACAGGTTTGTAGGACAGTAGCAAATTTCCCTCAAGTGGATGACCTAAGGTTTATCAATCGTGGGAGGCGTAGGATGAAGATGGTCTCTCTCAAACAACCCTGCAACCAAATAGCAAAGAGTCTCTTGTGTCCCCAACACACCCAATACAACGGTAAATTGTATAGGTGCACTAGTTATTGAAGAGATGGTGATACAAGTGCAATATGGATAGTAGATAAAGGTATTTGTAATCTGAAATAATAAAAACAGCAAGGTAACTAATGATAAAAGTGAGCATAAACGGTATTGCAATAATAGGAAACAAGGCCTAGGGTTCATACTTTCACTAGTGCAAGTTCTCTCAACAATAATAACATAGATAGATCATATAACAAGCCCTCAAAATGCAACAAAGAGTCACTCCAAAGCCACTAATAGCGGAGAACAAACATAGAGATTATGGTAGAGATGCGAAACCACCTCAAAAGTTATTCTTTGGGATCAATCTATTCAAGAGTTAGTACTAGAATAACACCTTAAGACACAAATCAACCAAAACCCTAATGTCACCTAGATACTCCATTGTCACCTCAAGTATCCGGTAGGCATGATTATACGATATGCATCACACAATCTCAGATTCATCCAACCAACACAAAGTACTTCAAAGAGTGCCCCAAAGTTTCAGCAGGAGAGTCAAGCGTGTGCCAACCCCTATGCATAGGTTCATGGGCGGAACCCATAAGTTGGTCACCAAAACATACATCAAGTGGCACATGATATCCCATTTTCACCACAGATAAGCACGACAAGACATACATCATGTGCTCTCATAAAAGACTCAATCCGATAAGATAACTTCAAAGGGGAAACTCAATTCATCACAAGAGAGGAGAGGGGGAGAAACATCATAAGATCCAACTACAATAGCAACGCTCGGGATACATCAAGATCGTGCGGAGAGGGAACACGAGAGAGAACACGAGAGAGAGAGAGAGAGAGAGAGAGAGAGAGAGAGAGATCAAACACATAGCTCTTGGTACATACCCTCGGCCTCGGGGTGAACTACTCCTCCTCCTCGTCATGGAGAGCGCCGAGATGATGAAGATGGCCACGGTGATGGGATCCCCCTCCGGCGGAGCCGGAACGGACTCCCGAGAGGTTTTTGGTGGCTACAGAGGCTTACGGCGGCAGAACTCCCGATCTGTTTTCTCCGTGGATGTTTTTAGGGTACGTGGGACTATATAGGCAAAAGAAGTCGGTCGGGGGGTGCTTGAGGGGCCCACGAGGCGAGGCGCCATCACAGAAAGAGGATCGCGCCTCCTATCTCGTGGCCTCCTCGAGGTCTTCGATGTGAACTCCAAGTCTCTGGGTGATATTCTTCCAAAAAATCATGTTGCCGAAAGTTTCAGTCCGTTTGGACTCCGTTTGATATTCCTTTTCCTCGAAATACTAAAACAGGCAATAAAACAACAATATGGGCTAGGCCTCCGGTTAATAGGTTAGTCCCAAAAGTAATATAAAAGTGGAAAATAAAGCCCAATATTGCCCAAAACAGTAGATAATATAGCATGGAGCAATCAAAAATTATAGATACGTTGGAGGCGTGTCGAGTGACTCGATGGGCGAGACATCGAGGCGGTCGTTTCAAGCTCGGTTCGATTACAACCGTTTCTTTGGATGGTTTAGTCTTCTTTGCCCTCTTACTGGGCTTTACTTGTACACTGTGGACAAGTCAGAGGAATTAATACAAGAGTATGAGTAAGGTAAACATAAGGTAAATAAGTGGTCATTACCCAGGTGCGGTTTTGAAAGCCGGCATATTTGATTGCATATACTCGCTAGAGGAAGGTGAAGTATCCTGATAGTTGGAGTCAGATGAATTGAGAGGTTGACGAATGAAACCCGCAAAAGGTAAAAGAGGACGTAAGTCGGAGATAACCTCAGGCCTGTGTTTCCTGGTCACATCGGAGTAAGCGGGAGGAGAGTTCCACGTCTTTGCTTGTCGGGTCTGCCTCCGGCTCTCATAAATCTGTCGCTTCAAAAGAAATTGAGGATCTTGGTAAGCTAAAGGATGTGAAAATCTTACTTTCCGGGTCACTCTTTGGATTTTCTGCCGCGGCAAAGGCTCAGAGTCGGAGGAGATTATAGTTACCTCTTCCTCAACGGCTTGGCTGTTTCCCGTGTCCTCCTGAAAGGAATTAATGTTAATAAGGTGATGATGAAAGAGTTGGGGGAGTTAAGAGTTACCTCTTCTTCATCGTCATCGGTATCATCCAGTTTTAACATATCTGAAGCGCTTGGCTTCTTCTTCCTTGAAGTTCCTGTCTTGGCGGCTTTTCTCTCGGCTCTCTTGGCCGCTCTGGCTTGTTTGGCAGCCTCATGGTCATATTTGACCTTCCGAAGTTGTCATTTGCACTGTGAATATTGATATGAGGTTATGAGTAAAAAGCGAGGGTATAATACAATAAAGGAAATTATTGAGGATAATGACTACTACTTGGGGCAGTTCTTCTTCTTGAGAAAGGAAGTAAGCCGAAGGCATTACTAACCACCGAGCCCTCTTTCAATAAAGATTGAGTCATCACTTCAACCATATCATCTGGTAAGTCATCAGGACTATGACGCAGTGGGTCATCCTTCTCGCCTGAGTAGGTACACATTAAGCCGGGGCAGCGGGTTAACGGAATCACCCGCCAAGAAATCCAGACTCGGACCAAGTCGATGCCATCTAAGCCGTTCCCCAAGAGAGCTTTGATTTTCTTGATAGTGGGAGCAAGTGGTAGACGTTCAACAGCAATTAGCTTGTCTGGCGTGGATGATTGGATTCAAAGGCGCGAGCGAAAGCCGAACAGCGGGTTCTCATCACCGGGGAAGCATCTGGCGGTAGAACCACGTCTGGTTCCAATCCTTTGGGTGGCTTGGCGATTCAACATAAGGAAAAAGCGGTCTCTCCGCGCTGAATTGAGATGCCGTAAGTTCTAAGCCCGGGCCGTTAGGCGCGTTCATTCTGCCGGTTTAAATAAAACAATTCTACGAACAAAAGTAAGTTGGGCTCTTCTCCAAGGTACACCTTGCGAGAGAAGACTTGGAAGTTACAAATATTTGACACGGAATTGGGCCCGATGTCTTGAGGTGCGAGGTCAAAAATTGCAAAACATCCTGAAGAATTTTTGAACCGGGTGGAGCAAATCCAGCTCATATGATCGATAAAAATGATCACTTCCCCTCCTTGGGTTGAGGTTTCTCCTCACGATGGGTCGAGGAGCACAATAAGACATGACCTCCTTCTTGGGCAGATGGCGGTCTTCACGAACTTCGAGACAAAGTGCTTTCCGTAACGATGGACTTGACCCGATTACGAGTCACGGAGCTTCGGAGCCTTAGGTGCCATTATGCAAGTGGAAGCCTATGACAAAATAAGAATTTCGGTTCAACTTAACTTGGGAAGAAAATATTTTTAAGTCTATTCAAGATGGCGGCTTAAGATGGGGCCTAATGACATATGGGTAATTGTGCAGTGATGTTTAAACCGCTACAGGTATCAGAAGCAGTTAAATTATCTTAAGTCACCGGAAGCAAGCAAGGCTGACAATCAGTCTTGTCTTCTTAAAACCGGTTATACAGACTGCCGTGATTAAACAGATCTAACAGATGCAGTTTTTTTGGCTAAGTATGAAACAAACAGGTTTCACAAACATCAGTTATTATTTTGGATCAAATGGTCGCTCTGAAAAGAAAATTTTCTAGACCTAAAACTAGTGCAGAGAAGCTTACACGCTCGAAGGAAGCCCCGGAACAAAGGAAAAGGGATCTATTTGTATTGAAATGGAGTGCGAAAGCTGATCGCCCGTAGCAGTTCTACACTATTTGTGATCGAGAAAAGGCGTCGGAGGTGAAATCTATCAAGGGTTTGCAACGGGCGACGACGAACACCGACAAACTCGAGAAGCTGTAATGCAGATCTAAGGCAGGAAAGGAAGGGACTTACAGATGTAGGACTGCGGTGGAGGTTCGTCGCGTTTCTCTGGTCGAAAGCAATTGTCGATCTGATGGGCCTTGAGTTGGAGAAGACGAGGAGCTCGGCGGCGTGGCGGAGTTCGTGTGACAGAGAAGCGAGGAGAGGAAGAAGATGACCAAAGGGGAGAATGGAAAGACCTAGGTCGTGCCTATTTATAAGGAAAGGTTGGTAGGAAGTAGCGAGAAGCTTGAGGAGGCAAGGCATCATTATCCAACGACTCCGGCGCCTCGGTTTTGAACGGTCGGTAAAGAGCGAGATCCATTCAAGACATTACGAATAAAATAAAAGTGTAATGGAAGATAGCGTCCACGGCAGGTTATCACGAATCCGAGAAGATGACATCACGGCGGGTTATAACCTTTGCAGACGGACGAGAGCGAGAAAAGGCTTGTTTCTTAAGATATTTTAATATTGACGTGAACCGGTTCAAATCAATTTGGGGCCTAATGTTGGGGATATAACTATGTGTAAACCGCCCGTAAGGGGCCGGGTTACGCAAAGAAGGATTCATCCGAAGGAGCCCAGGACCCAGCGTGAAGATGGTGGTTCAATAAAGGGTCTAAAGCCCACAGGCGATTTATGGCCCGTAGTGTTAAACCGCCGTAATGGCATGACTTGTATCATAAGGTAGAATTAACTAGTCACCGGGCGGACCTTGTTTATGAGCGGTAGGGACTCTAGCGTAGAGAGTGTATCCCGTGTATATAAGGGGCGACCATTGGGCGGCTTAGGGAAAGAAACAACTCATCGAGAGCCGGGCATAGCATATCTCGCTCCACGGTCATGAAACCCGAGGAATACCAACCCAACTAGGCGTAGGGCCTTACCTTCACCGTAAGGGGCGAACTAGTATAAACTCTCTCGTGTCCTTTGTCCCGATTAACCCCTTTAAGCTTCCTAGTTGCGATGGCTCCACGACTAAGTCCTTGCAAAAGGACATCTGCCGTGACAATTCCACGATAGTGTTACTACCCCTATCTTGTTTAGATCTGGAGAGGATGAGAGTGTGTGAATAGAGCAACCCTAGCAAGCAAGCGCGGAGGCTCCAGCCTATATATACGTAGTGGGGTAGTTTTCCTTTTTCACTCCATCAAAACAATCGTTTAAAATTGTGTACTACTCCACTACATGCCAGGTCGCGGTTTTTTTAGTTGTTGACTGTTTTTTGAGATAGCTACCCGCTTGTTCCAAGTGGTGCTACGGTGTGCCAGGTCGCACTTTGTATCGTTCAAGTCTGGTACTACAAGTCCCTCCATTAAATGAACAACCACCCCCTCGTAAAAATTGTGAACAAGCCCACGGCTAAAATTAGCGGAAACGTGGGTTGCCCCAACATGCCTTATTATTTATACTTTCTACTCCCTCCGTTCCTAAATATAAGTCTTTTTTATTAGCCACACCTAAGACAAGAATGTTTTTATTAGCAGTGAACCTCACATGTCATAGACACAAAAATTGTGGCAAGATTCCCTTAGGCAAGCCAAAGTGTGTCTAACAATCTGAGCAACTCAGGTTAGGCAAGTGTGGCAAGTGTGGGAAAAATAATGGGGCAACATAAGACAAACATAGTCACAATCCAAACAGCCCCGTAATTTTTTGTGACATGCATGAAAATTTGGTTAGTTAAATTTATAGTCAAAATTTGTCAATGTGCATCAAATCAACACATGCAAGTATCAAAAGGAAAGTCACGGCATGCGGGCATGCGTTGTACTCCTCCGCTTTCCAAATATAAGTCTTTTAGAGATTGCAACAAGTGACAACATCTGAAGCAGAATATGTCTACTCCTACATACAGTAGCACATTTGAAATGTGTAAAAAGACTTATATCGAGTGCGGTGCTTTGATGTGTCACGTCAACTCGTACAAGACCGACAAATTTGATTACTATAACGCCTTCTCTCGCTGGATCGAGCTCCGGTGTTTATCTGCACTTCTGCCTTTGGCGGCATGATAGGAGGGCCAACCACCTATTGGGCCCACCTGTCATAGACGCAAAGGCAGGAGCAGTAAGTAGAAGCTTTCACTACACGCTATCCCTCCTGCACGAGGTGGACGGACAAGCAGCAGTGGATTCGATACTGTAGAAGTAGGAGTAACATCATTGTTCGTCTTCTTGAAGGGGCGAAGAGCCAAGCGCAACCCGAACGTGGCAGCTGCGAACGCTCGCATGGTGCGGTTCCTTGGAGCACGCATATACTAGCTAGGCTCTTTCATGAGACAAAATTGCTATTGTTTAACAATTAAACTCCATTATCCATTGGTTGATACTCATTCTGCATAGGTCCACGCGCTTAGCACCATTTCCTCCTGGGCACCAATGTTTATTTGCTAATTAATAGCATTGCATGCAATGAACTAGCCATTGCAAGTCATTAAAAGCATGCACACCTCTCATCTCTTATTGGTTGATATGACAAGAAACAAGAAACATGGTAGAAGTTAATGCACCGCGCCTAAGTGTTTTGGGACTATTTGGTTTTCGTAAGATGACTTACACACCTAGACGGAGGGAGTAGTATAGCCCTGTAAACCGGAAAGGAGTATTTGCCTTTCTAGAGATTTCAACAAGTGACTAGACTGCACCGTGTGCAGTACTCCCTCCCTCCGGTTTATAGGGATCAAATCTCAAATCTCATGAACCAAGGCATTTTGCGATTGGAGGAATGTATCTCGTACTTTACAAAACTACCCTAATTAAACTCATGCATTAATTACGTAGTTCTCTCGCTTTCCTCTCCGCCTTTGGTTGCGGTGCACAATATTGAGCACTCCTATATGACTAGCCGCTCTATCTACATGCGGACATTTCAAAGGATCCGGGCCCGCGTGCCATCCACCAAATCACGGTGAGGTGCTACAATGAGACTCACCTGTCACCCCGGTGTGGCCGTCATGACCAATCATATCACAAAACCCACACCTTTACCAGCGGTGGTAAGGTGGCCTCCAAGTTGGACTGGACAGAAGCAACCATCATTTCACATTTGGAACGCTCGTTCAAGCCCTTTCTTCCCTTTCTTGAAGAAAACCTCACTCTGTGCTACTCACTTACGCCATTTTTCTTCTATACCGAAGCGAAGGAAAGGTGGGCAAATCAGTTATGCTGCTATATTTTCATTCCAATAATCTTGTTTTTGGCGAAGCAATCGATTCTCACATCCTATTATTTTCCCGTTTTCATTGCGATTGTGGTTTCCTTTCGATTGCTTTTTGTTTGTCAATTCATTGATGGATCCTGGAGCACTAGGCAAAGAGTTGCCGGCGGACAACCCACTGGAGACAGCGATCTCCAGGAAGCGAGCACCGACCAACGAGTTGACCATGTTGGCGGGCCAACCCATGGAGACAAAGAACTCCAAGAAACAAGCACTGGCCAAAGAGTTGAGGACGTTGGCGGACGAACTCCTCAAAGAAAGTTGGAAGAACAGCAAGGGCCCCACCGTGCCTACCCCAGGAACTCTGATTGCCACCTATGTGAGGCTCAAGACCGAGTTTGAGGAGATAGTCGCCCGTTGAGAAGCGGTATTCCCCGGCAAGGTGATGGCCCCCATCGAGGACGAGGAGATGGCCCCGGAGGGATGAGATCCCCCGGTGAGCTGCACAAGGTAAAAAATAATGGCTTATTACCATAGTTGTGGTTTTTTATTAATTGCAATGTGATTGCTAATATGTTAGGGTTGTGCAGGTGCCGGTGGTTATCCTTGATGATTCCGATGTCGTGGCCCATCCTGTTGGCATCTCCCCGGAGATCGATTTCGATGCCGCTGTCCATCCTGTGGACATCGCTTGAAGATCGATTCGATGTCATGATCGATCCTGTGGACATCACCCAGAATCGATTCCCATGCATTTGTCCGTCTTTGTGGTCATTGCAGAGATCGATGACAAGAAATAGTTGGTCGCGCTTAATCCTTGAGGTAGTTTGCCTTGCCTGTGTTTAATTACTAAAGCGATGCATGTTAACAAACCATCTTAGGGCTAGTGCACCTTTGTCTTGTGTGGGCGGATCTTGCTACTTTTGTTTGATAGTGAATCATGCGATGAATCATGCGAACCCTCTACGAGTTACGGAAGCAGATGTATCCTCACCAGCTTTTGA
This sequence comes from Aegilops bicornis, assembly GCA_021605145.1. Lineage (NCBI taxonomy): Eukaryota > Viridiplantae > Streptophyta > Magnoliopsida > Poales > Poaceae > Aegilops > Aegilops bicornis. The sequence goes on along the minus strand of JAHIAL010000116.1, from coordinate 687,428 downwards.
TGTAATATATGGCATGCTTAGATGTAAGTTTGAAATGTTTATCATATCAGTGAGGCTTGTTTGATGATTCTTGGTGTTAGTAGGCTAGCTCTTGTGCGAGCTATAGTACTTGCAAAACACTCCTTTGAAGAGAAAGCGTTGGGGCTGATGAGCTCGTGAATGCGCTTATACTTGTCCCTCGTTGATCGACCAATAGCCCTAGCTCCTAAAATGGTAGGCTTAGCGATAGATCAGACAATAGTCGACATACATTCAGGCCTCATTTGGTTCATAGGGTAGGAAAATCGTAGCAAAAGTACAGAGAACGTGCAACACAAAATCATAGCGGTCTGAGACATACTCCTCCAATCCAAAATAGATGACCTAGGCGGGCTAGTTTGGCCTAGTGGGTTTCGGTGATATGGCGTGGTGCAGTGCCATCCGGTCTTGGCGTGTGGTAGCAGTATTGCGAATGCAGTAAGTTTTCTTGAAGAAGTGGAATTCAACGAAGTCATGATGGTTCCTTCGTCCGAACAACTTACAGTGGGAAAGGTGGGGCCTGCGATACGACCAGGGTAGACCAGGATAATTTTGTGCATGGCAGGTGGACCAGGATGGTCGACGTCCCACATGTCGGGGAATGAAAGTATTCTTTCCTTTATAGAGGACGAGCAACGAGTATTCATTGTTTATTTTTTATGAAAGCTATTGTCTCCATTGTTACTCCTTGACTTTGTCAATGCCTCTCTCTCCTCCACATAAGCGGGGACTACTTGCTATGCATGCGACGAGCAGCTGGCGTCTTGAGGGGCCAGGGCGGTCAGAGCGGGCTGCGGAAGCGGTCCGGACTCCAGCATGGCCCACCTCACATTATCACCATATATTTCTTGGAGTCCGTGCGCGGCGGGCGGGCGATCTCTTCTCCCTCCCCCGTTTCTCTCTTCTCTGCCAACACCCGCCGAGCGATTAGATTTCGACTATCAATGGTTTATTCAATTACAGTCCCACATGTCAGTGAAATTGCAAGACAACGCGTATCCCCTCTGGTGAGCGGCGTGCGAGCCGGACTGTCGAAGTGCGACGCAGCGTCTGGTCGTAAGTGTGCTGCCTTTTCCTTTAGAACTTGTGAAGCATAATATTTTCGTAGCGATCGATCGATAAAATGACGAGATGGTGCTTTCCGCTCGTTAGGCGGGCTAGTTCGAGTGATATGACGTGCTTTCTGATGCCGTCCTCTTGCTCCATTTTTATGTAAGCAAGATAAAAATGGAGGACTGTTAGCAATTATAGCATGATAGTTAGGGCATCTCCAGCGCTGGCCCACAAATTTACACCGGCATCTATATGAACTAACCGGACGAAATTCGTGCAAACAAAGCAAATTTCAAATTAACCGGATGAAATTAATTACATTTCAAAAACTTTTCCTACAAACTGGACGAAATTCATTACATATTTCGCACAAACCGTACTAAAACCTCATCAGAACCTAATCTAAGCGATTGCGGCGCCCGACCACCATGTCCAGCCATGAACCCGAAAAGCCGCCATTGCCTTTGCCTCCTCCTCATCCGCCTCGATAACCTCCTCCTTCGGAGCACAAGGTTACGAAGATTTCCGCCTCCGTCGCCCGTCAAGCGGCTAATCGTCACCGATGTTTACCCCACCAAGCTTGGCATGTTGAGTGGACTAGCGGTGGCCTTCCCGAGACCAGAGCGGCGGCGACCTACCGTGTACTACTCTTCCTCGCTGCCGGTTGCGCCACAGACGCCTGTACTTAACCGTGGTCGTGGCGGCGGAGCGGCGGTCTTGCGGCGATCTCCTTCATTTGCTCCAGCAACAGTACGTCGAAGAGAGCTTTGGAGCACGCTCGGAGCGGAGCCGCCGATGTCCCTCGTCTGCTCCTGCGATAGTACGTCCAAGAGAGCTTCGGAGCGCCAGGAGGCCATGGTTGAAGTGGTGCCAACAGAAGGAAGGGACCGGAGGAGAATAAATGTGGGTCTTTGGCTATGGCTGAGGCTGGGGCTCAAGTTAATATAGCGGCGAATGGCAATGAGCAGCGGCGACGGATGGACAAGCTGGCGCCGGAGTAGGTTCGTCGGGCGTGAATGCACGTTTGCTTGATGACTTAACTGCAGATGCGTTTGGAGTTCTTGACATGTGGGCCTAACGGGCATCGCCCGCATGTCGGTGACACACCAATTGCACCTGCGATTAAGTCCGGTGAATGCGGCATTGACATTACGGAGAGGCGGTGACCGTTTCAGCGGAAGCGCGCTAGCGATGGAAGGGTTTCGATTGTGCGGTGGCACTAAGATCGGTCGCTCACGATAGTACATACTCCGTACCATACTACCATAATACCCTCTCTAGCTTAGGCTGTTTTATAGATTGTCGTTGTGATGGACGATATACATGAGCAAGGCGGTCCGAGTATGACCGTGGATGTTGAGCCAGGTGAATACATGCTCGGCGTTCACGTAGGCCTCCATCAAACGTCTAAACAGTAATGTCAGGCACCGCCGGGGCGCGCAGGTGATGGGCTCGCGTTTGCGTTGCGCCATGAGCAGGACTTCGATTTAGAGGGCGACGTGCATGCATTAGCATGCTTTGACAGCGTGGCGTGAGTGTCGGACGAAGTATTTCATTTTCATTTGGGTGATGAGGGTGCGTTGCAGCAATGAGTCCGTGGTTTGATTCCCCACATACGCATAATTTTGGTTTTTATGAGATTTCTTTCTCATTTGGCGGTAGGCCAGCGTAGATAGATAAAGAACATGAGCTGATGAGGCGCATGCGGACTGTTTGACTGGTCAACCAGGCAAATCTGAGAGCTATACGCTGAGCGAGTGACCGTATAATCACCATATCTCGTATACAATGATCAAAGTGAGCTATCAAGACAAGTTCGATGACCGCCAATGCATTTTACTTGGTAATAAATGACCAGGATTGAAGGGGAATCCAAATTTTCTTCGTCTTCTGTCCTTGAGCTCTTGACAAACCAATGCACTATATGGTTGTCCGGCCACTCCACCCCAGAGCTCTCACCAAGCGTCGTTCATGCCACCGCGCCGCACACTAACCGGTAAGGAAGCGATGGCATCCCGTCGCGCCGAGTTCCTCGCCGCCCACGACCGCACACCAAATGGTAGGGAAGCGATGGCATCCCGTCATGCCAAGTTCATCGCCGCTCGCGACCTCACAACTATGTGGGAGGAATTTGAAGATGCCAAGGCGAATGGGCGGTAGAGCAAGAGGCGGTCAAAGCCGCATGAGAGGAGCGGAAAAGTCGAGAAAGCACTCAAGAAAAGAGAGGCCCGCGCCGCAAGAAAGAAAAGGATGCACGTCTTTGCTGCGGAGAGGTCGGCGGAGATCCAAGCACGGTGGGGTGTCGCCGACAAAGCGGGAAGGAGAACGACGACGTCTGCCAGCATGTGAGAAGTAGTAGTACTAGTAGTTAGTGTGTGTGTGTCTGCGTATGCGAGAATGCGAGCATGTACCAAGATTACTAGTTACTCCGTAGTTTTTAGAGCAAATTACCAAAGTACATTAGCCTAGACTAAATGGAAAAATTCCTATCCTAAGCATCAAATGGCATCTCTTTCTCTATAGGAATTGAGATGCATGTCATCTCACTTCCTATGATTTTCATATTCCTATCCTATGAGCGAAAGGAGGCCCTCTGTTGGAATAACTCATGTAGCTAGCGATCTTCTTTGGTACACTAGTTTTCTTCAAGAAGCGGAATTCAACGAAGTCATGATGGTTCCTTCGTCAGAGCAACTTCAAAGTGGGAAGTGGGCCCGTGATTTGACGGCTCATTAGTCATTGTTACTTTGCTTGTTGTGACGACACTGGGTGACTCTCCTTGGAGTTCTGCGTGCATGGCAAGTGGACCGGGATGGTCGGCGTCCCACATGTTGGCGAACGGAAGTATTCTTTCCAATATCGAGGAGCAAGAAAACCGCGTGGTATAGTATCAACTGCTGTGGTTCGCAAAAAATAGTATCCTTTGCCGATTTATAATTATTTTTTATTTCGATGAATGCTAAGCGTTTCAACTCTTACGACGAAGGGTGCCAAACACGACGCGTCTGGATGTCCCTGCGTCGGCGAAAGAGTGGGACATGAACAACATGGTAGAGCCAGTAAAAAAAAACAGCGTGGTAGAGCGTCTCCACTTCTTCCACTTCTGGGTCGGAGACCACACGTAGTAGTACTTAGTGGTATGAATGATACAAAGTGCGACCTGGAGAGAAAGACACGTCTAGTTGGAAGGTCTCGGGGCATACACGTAAACAACATCACCGTGCATTGCACGTACAACATTTAGTGGTAGTACGTAGTAAGAGAAAAATGCCGCCCAAGAGTTCCCTTCTCGACCTACTTTTGGGTGTTTGGTAGAGTGTATGGAGGGTGCATGAGTCCACACTAGTTTAGCACAAATACACTAGAAGCATGCATGAAAAAAGCATGCATGGTGTGTTGAGTTGAGCATGCATGAAGAGGGAACAACTATCTTTGAGGCGAACGCATGACCAAACACACCCTATATGCCACGCATGTTCAGCATTTGTGCCTTTCTACTTCACTTACTGCGCTACATTACTCGGGTTCGTACGTCCACTCCTGGGTACATGTCCGTCTCGTAGTTCTAGTCCCACGTGTTCTTCATATAGATGGAACAATCCTTGCATAACACGTGCACCTTGATGCTAGATGTCCCGCGTGTTGGCAAAAGGATGAACAAAGCTCACGTAAAAAAAATAGAGTGGAAGAACATAGATTCTGGACGACCTAGAAGGAGCAAGGAATCTCGTGGTGGAGCATCTGCACTCATAATACTTAATATTATTCAGCGATATAAAATTAACCAATCATCTCCACAGTGGACTGGAAGAGTACGAAACACGACAGCCCAGTGTAGTTACATCATACTAGTACATGGCTAACCCACGCTATCACCATATTTCTTGGCTTCCGTGCGACACCTATCTCTAGTAATCCAGCAGCCTGTATCGCTTCTCCCTCCTCGTCTCTATCAAAGTGCGGCGGGCTGGCGTTTCTGCGTCTATTGAGGTCGGTTAACTATCGTTTCTGTCGTCACATGTTAGCGACATGCCAAGAGCATTCTAAAAAAATTCCTTTCACGTTCCGTTTTCAAAAAGAAAAAATCCTTTCACGCACGAATTTGCTGTATGCTTTGAGCAACTTGCATGTCCTATCTGCTCTGTTTGATACTCTAACTTAGCTAGAGGTTAGACTAACTCATGACTAACCACTGAACTAACTGTAGCCAAAGAGGTGTTTGGGTGATGAGGTTAGATTGACAATAAATGCACTTCATGGAGAGAGAAAAGTGTTTTTCAGTGGTCCCAATGAGAACTATCTCCAATTAGCACCTCTTGGGTGGGATAGTTTTGTTTGTTGGGTTCGGTGCAACTTGCTTCAATTTAAACCCTCTTGGATACTTTAGGGCTATTTGAGCCCCAATTAGCTCAAACTAACTCTAACCCATGGATCCAAACAGGGCCTATGGCCCTCGACGCGAGCGATCGCGTGCACCGAAGCGGCGGCGCTTCTCGGCCGTCGCGCCACTTCAAAGCCGGCGCCCGGTGAGAGGTCGCCTCCGCTCTGGCCGGGCATTAATGCGTAATCGACGCTCGAGGCGATCTTGACCGTTTCACGCGGGAAGCGGCTACCGGCAAGGGAGTATAGGTTTTGAACCATTTCAGGTGTAATCTTGGTAGTTTGCAAAACTACTCACCATCGTGCATTCAGTTTCCTAAGAAATTGTGGTAAAAGCGTTACTCCACAGCCCGGTTCCCTCCTCCTTCCTCTTCCACCGCTTCACAGACGTCCGGGAAGCGACAGTCAACCCTTATATAGGAGTGCTAGCACAAAAGATGCATGCATGACCACTAAAATTTCCATATTAAAGCGCCCGCTCGTGAGTATGGCGTATGTTGTTACTCTTCGCCGCCCATGGCTACCGGGCGACGGCGACCAGAGAAGAGGCGGCGGAGGGGAATGAATGCAGGTACTATTTGGGTTCGCCTTCCGGCTTAAATAAATGCGCAGCATCACGTGTACCTGGGTGCACAAATTGTAACATATCGTGTTCCGCCTTAAGTGAGCGTCACGTAATCGGTGTGTGTGTGTGAGAGAGATTACGAGAGGCAGTGCGTGTGTGCGACTCTACTCTTGGACATGTACTCAACCTTTTGCATCGGGATATAAGTATAATGGTATTTACTTTAGCTAGTGATTTACGTGGCCATGTTAACGTGGTTGTGTCAAAAATGTCACTTCCTGCCGTGATTTGCGTTATATAATTACAAGAAAGATTCCCGTGCATTGCACGGAACACTGATATGCAATTTTTTACAAAACACCTGTTGTGATTGACCCATGCAGGAGTAATCCCATGTGTAAAAACTAATGATATCTCGAGAATTTTATCGGAAAACTGGTATCTCGAGAATGTCATCGAAAAAATGAAAGATGAGAGATAAGGCGAGGAGGAGTGGAGCGTGGTGGTGAGTGGTGGTCGGAATGGGCGGAGGCATGGGGATGGACGGCGCCGGTAGGCGCGGCGGCCACCATGCATGCTAGATTGTTCCAAAGACTTATTCCTTTTTTAATTGCTAAACAATGAGGTTGCGGGAGATAATGATGTGGAGAGAGGTGCGGGTATCTTTTGTAAATTTATCATAGTTTGCTTTCTATCCATCAGATATAGATCATACGGTCTGTATTACAAGATGGCAGGCACACCATCATCGTCAACTCGTTTTTTTTATAAGTGTACAGATGATAAGTTTGCTGACTACTAAAGTATAGTGGAATTTTTCCATGTTATGCAAGTAAATAAAGGTGATTGTTTATCATACGGGTAAGGTTGGATGAAGGGTGGTAGGAACAAATGCTCCGCCTAGAGCATGTGTGTGTGAGATGGAGTATTAGTGTGTGTGTGGGGTGTGGGTGTGTGTGTGTGTGTGTGAGAGAGAGAGAGAGATGGAGTCTTAGTGTGTGTGTGTGTGTGTGAGAGAGAGAGAGAGATGGAGTCTTAGTGTGTGGGGGGGTGGGTGGGTGTGTGTGCGTGAGTGCGTGTGTGTGTGTGTGTTTGTGTGTGTGTGAGAGAGGGAGAGAGAGATGGAGTCTTAGTGTGTGTGTGGGGGGGTGCGTGCGTGCGTGTGTGTGTGTGTGTGTGTGTGTGTGTCACGGGGTCCTCTGTGGCGGATGTAATTTAAGTGTGCATGGCTTCATCATAGAGAGGTGATGTGTACAGAAGAGGCCACCAACGATGGGGTGCGAGAGAGAAAATGCCCGTAGAGAGGGAAGTGAAGGTGTGTGCGCGTGAGAGGAGTCGACATCGAGAGAACGTGTTTGTTCGAGAGACACCGAGGAAGACTACTATATATCGATGGTTCATGTAGGCGGGAATTAAACAAAGGGATGGTCTTATTGGTTTCGGGGATATAGGGGAAGAGTGAGAGGCGGGGGTAGCTAGAAGGAGATTGTTAAGTGTGAGTGTGTGTTTTACCCATCCAGGCGGAAGTTATGTGCACAAAAGAGGAGAACGATTCGATGTGGCGTTAGGATTGAGGGTAATTAACTATGTATGGAGACATAGAGACCTTGAACGTGCATGTGTGAGAGGTATACATGTATATGTGGGATGTGTGTGTGTGTGCGCGCGCGCATGATCGAGATAAAAGAAAGAAGACATAAGTCATAAGATCAGCGACATGGGAGAGACGGATCGGTATGACAATATGCATGCATGTGAGAATGCAGGGAAGAAGGCCCGACAATTGAGCATGTGTTTTTGTCTTTAAGAGATAGTGGCGTGGGCTGGAGCATGCATCTATGGTGAGCGAGAGGGGTGAGGCATAGCGATTGTGCAAAAGAGATCAACCTATAAATGCATATGTATGGAGAGACATATATAGTGTGCGTGATAGGAAGCAAGACTACATGCGAGAAAGAAATGTTGACGGAGAAACTATAGATAGATCTGAGAGATGGAGATGCTAGCTAGAGGGACATCCTCTAGTTTGGGTGTTGGAGATGACCGTCGGGTGGTTCAAAGGGTGAAGTTATATATGTGTGTGAGAGGGCACTTGACTGCATGTAGAGAGAAACATATGTAGTGTGCGTGATAGGAATCAAGAGTGAGGGCGAGAAAGAAGGTTGATGGAGAAATAGATAAATAGAAAGATAAAGATGCTAGCTAGTGTGCGTTAGAGATAGGAGTCGAGTGGATCAGAAGGCTAGGTTATGTGTGTGGGCGTGAGAGAGATAGAGAGAAGGAGCATGTGAGTCAAATACAAACAGATATCAGAGAGAAATGAGATCCAGAGAGACGGAGTTTTGTGTCTGCGAGAGAGAAAGATATTTCACAACTAGAGTGATAGCGAGAGAGACATATGAGGGAACGCAAGATATCTCTATGGAGAGAGGGTGTGTGAGCGACATCAAGAGAACAATGGAGAAATATGAGACCCTGGGAGACAGAGTTTGTGTTTGTGTGTAAGAAAGAGATATTGAAGAGGAAGAGTCGTAGGTTCTCATATCTAAGGAGCGAAAGACATCTCTGTATGAGGGGTGTGCGGGTGGCACACATGGGAATAGTAGAGAGAAATGAGACCCCAGGAGACAAAGTTTGTGTTTGTGTGAGAGAAAGAGATTCCACATGGAGAATCATAGTTAGAGACACATAGCAGGGAGCGAGATATACTTAGAGAGAGAGAGAGAGAGTGATGAAGGTCGAGGGAGAGAGTACCGTCAGTGTGTTACGAAGATAAAAGATCATTGTCGACATACACGTAGCACGAGAGATACCTGAGAGACGATTAACGCCAGATAGGTCGGAGAGAGATAGTCCTATATAAGCATGAGTGATAGCTATATGAGGCAGTATCGTGATTAAAGGGGATTCAAATATTTAAACTGGAGATCACGACATCGATAATATCATAACGCAAATTGGTATATCAAACATGCATATTCATTTGAATTTGGGCACACGTGTAATGTTATATAGTTTATCAATATTGGTGATCCATAGATTCTTTAATTACAAACAATGCATGGTTTATATGCAATTAATGTCTAAACGGGATTACACTATATGTTGCGTGTGTGAAACACATTATACATGTTTGGGAAGAAAAACCCGCATGAAACACACATTAATTGGAGACAGTTAGCGAGGAATGCAAACATTGGATTTCAACATAAAGTGGTTTCAAATATTTGAAAATCCAAATTGATGGATACAACCCTATGAATCTGAGATCATGCCATTTGTAAACCATATTTATGTATAAATGGTGTTGTGCTTTTGAAAGTATATATAAAAAAATGATGTATATAGAATGTAATTCCAATTGAAAATGGATCCCTCCCGAAAAAAAATAGAATGCAAACGGGATTTGAATTGAGTTGGCACGGTAAACGTGCACTCGCAAAATTTGAACAAAGCGGGAAAGTCGCAAAGAATCACTCAAACCAAAATCTGCGAGATGGAAATCACTACCGCCTATCCTCGCCACGCATAAAGCCTATCTGCTGGATTTCTATAGGTTTCGATAGGGGTAGATTTGTAATTTCACCCAAACGTGACGTAACCGCCTCTCACCCGGATTCATACGGTGGGCGCCAAAAACACAGTGTGTCCTTGGCCGAAATCGACTCCCTCCCCGATTCATATTCATACACGGTGGGCGCCAAAAACAAACTCTCGTCGGCAAATATTCGGTGTATGAGAAATTACCGTCCTATCCCCAACCGACTAATGTTCTTTGTGATGTAGTAGAAATTTGAAATGGGGCTAAGTTTGTAAATTTCCTCGCATTTGAGACAAGCGCCATCAATACATGGTTCCCCCTTCCTCTCTACCTCCCTTTTCCCCATTCAGTACTCGTGGGCGCCAAAACACCCTCTCCACCCCACCCTCCTCCGTCATGGCCGTCCGCCACCCCATCCACCGCCATCCTCCTCCACCATGCCGGAGCTGATACCCACGCCGCTTGTCCATTACAAGAGATCGACCTCTCTCATCCACGCCTTGGACCGGATCCTTGCATCCCGCCTCTCGCTTCATCCTCATTGCCGTCGTCCACCTTGTCGGCGCCGCTCCTACGATCGCTTCGCCCACCGCGCTTCGCCGCCACTGCCTACCCTCCTAGATCTGCTTCACGCCGCCGACAGCCATCGCTACCGCAGCACCGTCAAATTCTCAGCAGATCGTACATGGCGCCGCACTGCAGGCGGTACTCTTTCAGATTCTGCTCAACTTATTTATCGCAGCAAGAAATAGATCGCCACCGCTTTACTCTGATTTCTTCTCTTGGTTGCGGTTGCCTTTGTCCGGTTTGCACCTTGGATCCGCCATGGCACGCTCAACACTATACTCCCAATGCTTATGGTTTTCCCTTTTATATTCCACACTAGTTAAATCACAAAGACTAAATTTCAAAATTGGGTCGATCGATTTTTCAGAGCTTCGCCGGAGTTCGCGGTGCGATCGAAGGGCTCGGGTAGTTGTAGGGCCTCACGAACGAAGAAAACTCGACGGGTGGGGGTTGGGGCGGGGTGGGGGTGGGGTGGCGGAGGAACACAGGCGATGGGGGCCGGTGGTCCGGCCGGCAGCCCGTGCGGTGTTCTGTATGGGAAGAATCAGAGACGAGGAAGAAGAAGGATTAGGAGACATAGGATCTTCATCCAACCGCACTTTGAAATGGTCAAGAGACATTTGGGAGTTGCATCCTTAATGCGCTCTGGTTCATCATGTGTGGGCACCGCGCAACCAACATTTTATTATCCAAAATCTGTTTGCTCTTCTTTACCATGTTCGATAGAGCTGGCCTGTACGTGATCGATAGGCTTTCAATTACTAGCGGCAATACAACACCGTATTTTCAAGCCAGTTCCACTTTCTTGATTTATATATCGTGGTTATGGTGTACCCATGTTATGTACACTATGATCTGCCTAGTTGTTGTGTGCTCTTGTTATCATGGTTTGGCAATAAACTCTCTATACAGTATATTATGAACCTATCATCTGCCAGCTATCCTTACTTCGGAGCCTATTTTTGTGTACTTGTGCGGATTATATAAATGCACGCACCATATTACAAAGACACACTGAGCTCTCTCATCGTAATCCAGTGATGGCACACAAGTGTTTCTGAGGCGCCCCTATATTAGAATATCATCGCATTACAAAGATAATCTCCCAACTATTTATGTTTTCATGGTTCTCAGATATTATCACTTAATTACAGTGAATATCAGGATCCGCGCATCAGAAAAATATTGTGGAACACTGCAATGACTTACAAAATTGGCATAAAGGCATTGAGTGCCATTCTGGAAGCAATGAAACTCGTACGCTCCCCACCTGTTGATTCTTGTTCAGAATATCATCCTAATGACTATTCTAACCTCGAGGAGTCAAAGCCAGATGGCCTGTCCTGTTCACCCATCAAGGTGCCTGCTCTAATTTGGCAACGCAAGGCTTTGTCAGCTTAGTCAACACAAAACAGTGACTGTTGGATGTCCATCCAACGGCCGTCGTGCTTCTTCAATCTCTGATCTTCCTGCTCCAGCCGCCCAAACCAGCGCCGGCGGGACTGCTTGCTCCCTCCTCCGTGGTGGCTGGGTGTCTTGCCGCCAGCCATCCCTCTAACCACCCACACATCCTGTTATTTTCCGGCGACGTCACCACCATGCCATGATTGACCGTCGGTGCTCGTACTCCCCTCGGCGTGGGCATCCGGCTGCGGTGGCTTCACTTGGCTCGGGTGGCTCTCTTCTGGGCCTCGCCCTCGTCCACAGCGTTTGTGCTCTCGGCCTTGGCCGAGGTCAACATGGTCAATAAACAACAGCCATCGAAGAGGTCGACAAAGAGGGGCCCACACAGGGAAATGCCTCCTTATTACGCGCAAAATAATGATTCCTCCACCTGATAGCTGGGACCCACCGGAAGGGCCTCTGTATTTCGTGAAAAAATGTTCCCCCCGCTATCAGCTCGGACCCACCGGAAGTGCCTCCTTATTACGCACAAAAAAAATGATAACTCCCCCTGCTAGCTGGGACTCACCTTGGTGGGAGGCTGACTTGTGGGCCTACTAAGTTGACAGGGAGAGAGGGCTTTGTCAACTTAGTCAATATGAATGATTCTAGCTCTAGTGACCGTACAATGTCCATCCAATGACCGTAGTGCTTCTTCAACCTCTGCTCTTCGTGCTCCAGCCGCCCAAAGCAGCGCCGCCGTGTCGCATGCTCCTGCCTCCCATAGCCGGTTGTGATGCCGCGGAGGCCTCACCACCACCTACTACTCCCACCGCTGGCCAGGCCATCCCTCTACTCACCCGCACCCCCTGTTATTCTGCGGCGACGACGGCCTCACCCTGCAGCCGAACCAGTGAACCCTCATACTCCTCTTCGCGTGGGCATCCACTGCTGCGTCTTCCCCGGCTCCGTGTCGTCCCCTTCCTAGGCCTCGCCGTCCGTCCACCGCCGTGGTGCTCTCGGCCTTGGCGTGGTCAATGTGGTCAATGACCGACTTCCATCGAAAAATGCAGATGCGTGGAGAGGCGGCAATTTGGGTCCACGGCAGCCGCAAGGAAGTGCCTCCTTATTATGCGCAAAATAATTATTCCTCCACCTGACAGCGGGGAGCCACCGAACGGGCCATCGTATTTTGCAAAAAAAATGATTCGCCCCCTGACTGCTGGGACCCACCAGTTACATCTTCGCACGCAAGGAAGTGCGCCCGGGCAACAAAAAAATGATTCTCCCCCCTGACTACTGGGACCCACCAGCTACATCTTCGCACGCAAGGAAGTGCCTGACAGTCGGGACCCACCTGGTCGAAGCGTACGTAGCGTTGTCATGCAGTCATGACGATATGCATTACATCTTGGTGGATGTAGAGGCGCGCACGTGTCGTAGTAGAAGCGCGCCGCGAGCATGTACACGTCGCACAGCGGCCAGTGTGCAAGAAAGAAAATCTGACCACATACGTACATATACGGGCGGGTCTCGAACACCTACTACCGGCGCATATATACGCATTTACCGTGGCACGCGTGTACATGGCTGTGTCGAACGGAGAAACAGTGCCGTCGTCGTGTTCATGGGGAGCCAACGTTGGGTCGGAACGGAATGTGTCATCGTGTTCATCGGGAGGGCTTGGACGGAACAGGCGATGAAGCGAGGCTGGCGTATCGCGGAACAGGAAAGCGGCCTTGTGTTCGACCGACCACGTTCAAGCGGGATCCTGTTCGCCGGGAGAAGTGCGGCGCACCACAAAGCGGAGGAAAGCGGACTTGTGTTGGACCTCCTACGGTCGAAACGGGGTCTGTTGATCGGGAGGGTGTGGCATCGCAAAGCGGAGGAAAGCGGACTTGTGTTGGAAGCTCTCTTTAGCCGAAATAGAGTCTGTTCGCCGGAAGGGGTGTGGCGTCTGCCAAAGCAGGACTCCACAGATACTGTTCATCTCCACCGTCGACCTCCTCCGGCCTCCACGGGCTATCGTTCATCCACCGTCCAACCTCCTCCGGCCTCCACTGCATTGTTCATCCACGGGCTCCTGTTCATCCAGCCTCCACTGCGCGGTACTCCATCGGCTACTGTTCAACCACCCCTCTCCACGGGCTCCTGTTCAACCACCCCTCCACGGGCTACTGTTCATCCACCCCTCCACGGGCTACTGTTCATCTAGCCCTCCACGGGGTCGTCCTGTTCATCCAGCCCTCCAAGGGGTCTTGTTCATCCAGCCCCAAGTGGCTCGATCGATCGGCGTCCTGTTCATCCAGAGGAAACGCCACGGGGTCCTGTTCATCCACCCCGACCGCTAACTATTCATCCAACCCCCCCCCCCCCCCCCAGCAACGCTCAATGTTCATCCAATCCCCGCAACGCTCACTTTGTTCATCCAGAGGTAGCATCAATTGGCCCGATTAGCGGCATAGCGAAGAATATTTCGTCGCTCGGAGTTCGATAACTTGCGTAGCTTTGTAGTGCAATCGCTCGGGTTCAGTTAGGCGACGCCTCGCTCGGGTTCAGTTAGAGCCCAACGACTCGCACAAACAAGCGTACGTGTATGAGAGAAACGCGCATCGCTCGGCCCTCGACCACCCACCGTAGAATCGGAACTCCCGAAATTTTCCTCGCCCTAGCTTCTACCATGGTTTTTTCCGTCATGGATGGCCCAAAGAATGTCATGCAGCTGCGTCTCCGCCCGCCTGGATGAAAAGACCATTTTCATCATGATTTTTGTCATAGAAGTAGGAGCCCACCACATCTATTGTGATACCGGGTTTTGTCAAAATTATCGTCATAGAAGTGTCATAAGTATGACAGGAAAAAAAATTCGTTCGACCCAAAATGTCACGGATGTTTTTTTTTGTAGTCTATGTTGGGGGTCGGGTGGGGGCGGAGCGGGAAGCTTGTCAGGCGATCACGGCTGGCAGCGGGGCAGAGGGACGGAACCCTAGTAGCGTCGGTGACACCTTTCGACTCGATCTGGGGCATAGGGTAGGGAGAGATGGTGAGGGGAGGGAGGGATGAGGTGGGCGGTGGGTGAGGAGCACGGCGAGGTCGGTGGTGGGTGGGAGGAAGGGTTGCCGTGCGGGGAGAGGACTAGATCTCCTTCGTCTTGGTTGAGGGGAGAGGAGGGGGTGAGACGGAGGACTGGATCGGGAGGGGCGGCGACGAGGAGATGGGGGGATCTGAGCTAGGGTGTGGGCTGCGGGTGGGGTTTCTCTTTTTCAATTTTTTTCCTTTTTTCTGTAGATAGATGGATGGATGGATGTGGGATGGAGAGATGGATGGATGGATGGATGGGCGCCATGTCATCGATTCGTGGGAATGGTTACGATTGGTTGAAAAACCGGTTGATTTAAAAGAGTTTTCAAGTACTAAAACTAGAGGGATTTTGTGAAGTAGCTATCAAAAATATTTTGCAAAAGGGTGCCACACAAATTTTCACTAGAGTTAGACCATATTTTATGGATAAGGACCAATTTTTACGCATTTCTGATCTTTCTAGCTATTTTTAATCATTTTTCGAGTGGCAAAAATGGTTTTTTTGTGAAGAACCTACCAAATATTTGTTGTAAAATTGGACTCCATCAATTTTCTCAAATACTAGTCCATATTTAATATACAATTTACCAAATGGTTGGGTGTCGAAAGTTTTGATCCACCTCTGGTAAAAAAGACAAATTTTCGCCGATTCAGCAGGAAGCGGGTCAAATTTGAACTGAAGCTGCCCCATAGTTTGCTCTTTATTTTTTGCAAAAATCATTTTTAGGTACATAAGTATCTATTTAATCATAGAAACACCAAAAAAATTCCAAGATTCAACCACTAGCTAGGAACCGTCATTCCCGCCGTTTTGACCGCATTTTGAAACGGGCATAAAAATTCAAAAAAATCAAAAAATTGTAAAACCTTCGCATTGGGTCATTACATGTGACCAAGTTACCAGGAAAAATAATAAACTTGTAATACGGTAATTATATTTAAAAAGTGTTCTCAGAAACGAGATATCAAGTGTGAAGATGCACGGCTTTCAACCCAAATGCTCAATCTTATGGCCACGTTCATGGCATTGTTTGTTCAAATGATCTCATATTGTGCACAAGGGTGCATATTGGAATGGTAAACAATGTTGCCTAAGGAAGTATCATTTTCTTTGCATGAAAAAAATCATTTTTCATTTTTCGAGTGCCCAACATGAGCTTTTTTTGTGAAGGACCTACCAAATATTTGTTACAAAATGGTACCAAATCAATTTTCTAAAATACTAGGACATATTTAATGCACAATTGACCAAATGGTTGGGTGTGAAAAGTTTTGATCCACCTCCGTGAAAAAGACAAATTTCTGCCGATTCAGAAGGAAACGGGTCAAATTTGAACTGCAATTGCCTCATAGTTTGCTCTTTATTTTTTCCAAAAATCATTTCTAGCTACATAAGTATCAATTTAATCATAGAAACACAAAACAAATTCCAAGATTCTACCACTAGCTAGGGTCATTCCCGCCGTTTTGACCGCATTTTGAAACGGGCATAAAAAAATTTAAAAAAAATCAAAAAATTGGAAAAACTTCGCATTGTGTCATTATTTGTGACCAAGTTACCAGCAAAAATTATAAACTTGTAATACAGCGATTATTTTTAAAAAGTGTTCTTAGAAACGAGCTATCATCTATGAAGATGCATGGTTTTCAACCCAAATGCTCAATCTTATGGCCACATTCATGGCATAGTTTTTTCAAATGATTTCATATTGTGCACAAGGGTGCATATTGGAATGGCAAACAATGTTGCCTAAGGAAGTTATCATTTTCTTTGCACGAAAAAATCATTTTCCATTTTTCGAGTGCCCAACATGAGCTTTTTTTGTGAAGGACCTACCAAATATTTGTTGCAAAATTGTACCAAATCAATTTTCTAAAATACTAGGACATATTTAATTCACAATTGACCAAATGGTTGGGTGTGAAAAGTTTTGATCCACCTCTCGTGAAAAATACAAATTTTCGTCGATTTAGTAGGAAACGGGTCAAATTTGAACTGCAGTTGCCTCATAGTTTCCTCTTTATTTTTTCCAAAAATCATTTCTAGGTACATAAGTATCTATTTAATCAGAGAAACACCAAAAAAATTCCAAGATTCAACCACTAGCTAGGGTCATTCACATCGTTTTGGCCGCATTTTGAAACGGGCATAAAAAATAAAAAAATAAAAAAATTGGAAAAACTTCGCATTGTGTCATTATATTTGACCAAGTTACCAACAAAAATTATAAACTTGTAATACAGCGATTATTTTTAAAAAGTGTTCTCAGAAACGAGCTATCATCTATGAAGATGCATGGTTTTCAACCCAAATGCTCAATCTTATGGCCACATTCATGGCATAGTTTTTTCAAATGATCTCATATTGTGCACAAGGGTGCATATTGGAATGGAAAACAATGTTGCCTAAGGAAGTTATCATTTTCTTTGCAATTTAAAAACTCATTTTCCATTTTTCGAGTGCCCAAAATGAGCTTTTTTGTGAAGGACCTACCAAATATTTGTTGCAAAATTGTACCAAATCAATTTTCTAAAATACTAGGACATATTTAATGCACAATTGACCAAATGGTTGGGTGTGAAAAGTTTTGATCCACCTCTCGTGAAAAAGACAAATTTCCGTCGATTCAGTAGGAAGCGGGTCAAATTCGAACTGCAGGTTCTTCATACTTTGCTCTTTATTTTTTACAAAAATCATTTCTAGGTACATAAGTATCTATTTAACCATAAATACATGGTTTGGTGGCGATACATCAAGTTTGGACAGTGGCCGAGGGCTCCAACTCCAGAGCGCGTAAACTCGCATGCCCGTCGCGTGGTCACCGCATGACCGTGGCGTTCCATGGTCAGGCGGCCTAGGCATGTCTAGTGGGTTCGGCACTCCCCAGGTAGGTGCTAGGAAGAAAATTACAACATAAGATTCTCACGAGGAGACCAAACTATGCTCAAACATGAATTAGCAGCCAAGTGTTTGATTAACGGTACGTGAAATGCACATGGCTAATGGGCGTGAGTTTTGGCTGAGGACGATCGATTACTAAGAAGACTGTCTTCACAAATTTTCAGCTCAAAAGGTGGAGCCTAGGTGGTACTTGCTTTGCAAAGTACCACACTGGACATAAATACGAATGTTGAAGCTAGGCTCAAAATAATGAATGGATTGAGCTGAAATTTGGTGGAGGATGGTTATTTGGGCATAGGAAAGCACGGTAGAAAATGGATACCATTTGGACATGCCAAAGCGGTACTTCCTTCACAATGCTCTTCTCTAGGCAGAAACTTCAGAAAATTAGTGAGAGAAATTGGCTAAATGAAATGAGCTCAAATTTGGTGTAGGTAAGTTACATAGGCATATAGAACATGTGGCAAAAATTCAACTCATTAGGATATGCATAGCTAGTACTTCTTTCACAAAGGTTCTAGGTGGACAAAAACTTTGGAAATTTACTTACTAGGCAAATGGAGCTGAATTTTGTCATGAGGCAATGATTTGGATAGGAAAGAGTGCCCAAAAATTTTGAGGGCAACCAAGAATATATAAATAGCACTTCCTTCACAAAGTGTTGTTCTAACAGAATAGAAAAATGGATATTTTTGAATTATTTTTGAACTAATCAAGGAAGGTTTTTTACATATTTGACGAAGAATGACCCAAAGAATTTATGAGATTTTTTTGGGAATTTTGGGAATGACAAAAATATAGGTTGCTTCACAACCCGGGGCAAAAATTGACACATGGAAAGGACACATAGGCAAAACTGATGAGGTGGCGCCTAGTCATAGCAACCCACCACAATTTACAAGGTTATGACCATCTATATTGGTCATGATCATCTAGAAATAAGGCAGCCGGACCAGTGCTATCTGCTTTATGACCATTTCGTAAGGAAATTATGACCTTTCTGCCAAAATGGTCGTTATTGTTCAGCGTTTGGAGCCCCCCTAACAGCTTTTGACCAATTGGTCTCAAATGGTCATAGATCTATGACCAATTCTTCCAGGGTCATTGACAGAAGGTCACTAGTTGACACATTTCTTGTAGTGTGCAGGCAGGAGTCAGTCTACTAATCTTGGACGTGATGCCTATATAATGATCATTGCCTAGATATCGTCATGATTATTTGAAGTTCTATCAATTGCCCAACAGTAATTGTTTTCCCACTGTTTGCTATTTTTCTCGAGAGAAGCCACTAGTGAAACCTACGGCCCCCGGGTCTCTTCTTATCATATTTGCCTTTTCGAACTATTTTCCTTTGCTTTTATTTTCATATCAATTAAACCAAAAATACAAAAATACCTTGCTGCACTTTATTTTATATGCACTCCATTTATCCTATCTATTACAACTTTATCACATCTCCGCGCCAATTTCTGGCACTGTTACCCAAAAGGGATTGACAACCCCTTTAACATGTCGGGTTGCGAGTATTTGTTATTTGTGTGCAGGGGCTATTTACGTTGTGTTGCGTGGTTCTCCTACTAGTCCGATAACCTTGGTCTCATCACTGAGGGAAATACCTACTGTCGCTGTGCTGCATCATCCCTTCCTCTTTGGGGAAATACCGACGTAGTTCAAGCAGGCATCAATAAGAATATGAAGAAGGATCACTATCCATTGCCATTCAAAAATGAGATATTGGAGGTATTAGCCAATAATTCTTATTTTTGTTACCTTGATGGGTATTCTGGTTTCTTTCAAATACCAATCTGACCTGAGGATCAAGAAAAGACCACTTTCACTTTGCCCGTACGGTATGTATGCATATCATAGAATGCCATTTGGTCAATGTAATGGATCACCCTCATTTTAAAAATGCATATCTAAAGTCTTTCCTGATTATATTGAAAAGATTGTTGAAGTGTTCATGGACAATTTTTCTGTTCAAGGCACATCCTTTGATAATTGTCTCTATAATCTCACAAAGATTTTGAGGTCACTGAAGATTTTTCTGTTCAAGGCACATCCTTTGATAATTGCAGAAATGTGAGGAAACAGGTTTGGTGATGAATTGGGAGAAGAGTCATTTCATGGTCACTGAAGGTGTTGTGTTGGGACATAGACTCTCGGGAAAGAGTATTGAGATAGACCAAGATAGTATTGAGGTAATAGAAAATGTACCTTACCCTCGAGATGCGATAGGTATGCAAACTGTTTCTATAAAGGATTTATCAAAGACTTCAGTCCAAAATATCTAAGCCTCTTCTTGACATGTTGCACAAAGATGTGCCTTATTCATTTGATAAGATTTGTGTGCAGACTTTTGAAAAATTAAGAGATGCCTTGATAATAGCCCCCATCAACCAACCCCCAAAGTGGGATGAGCCCTTCGAGATCATGTGTGATGCAAGCAATTATGCAGTATGTGTTGTTCTAGGACAGCGCACTGATAAAAAACTTAACATGATCTTTTATGTTAGCAGGAGTTTGGATGAAGACCAAGTACACTTGGCAACTACTGAAAAAGAATTGTTCGCTATTGTTTTTGCTTGTGACAAATTTTGTCCTTAGATTTGTAATTCAAAAGTGATAGTCCACACCGATCAATGTGCTTTACGTTACCTCCTTGCAAAGAAGGACGCTAAACCCCGGTTGATTAGGTGGATATTACTACTTCAGGAATTTGACTTGTAGATAGTAGACCGCAAAGGGGAGGGGAACCCGGTAGCACCACCTATCACGCATGGAAAGAATACCTTGTGACGAAGTACCTATAAATGAATCTTTTCCAGGTGAGAGTTTGGCCATGATTAAAAAATAGAACCTTGATTTGCAGATTATGCTAACTTTCTTGTAGGGAAGTACATGGCGCCCAATATGAGTTATCATCAAAGAAAAAAGTTCTTCAGTGATCTGAAGTATTACTTTTTGGATGACCCATTTCTCTATCGTTATGGACGAGATGACATGATAAGGCGTTGTGTTCCAGAACATGAAATGAATGCTATATTAGAGGGGTGCCATACTAGCTCCTATGCAGGACACTGATACGTCTCTAATGTATCTATAATTTATGAAGTATTCATGCCATGTTACAACAGTTTTATGGTTTTGGTATGATTTGAATGGAACTAACCCAGACTGATGTTGTTTTCAACAGAACTACCATGGTTTTGTTTTTTGTGCAGAAATGAAAGTCCTCCAAGTGAGATTAAACTTATTGACGGTTTTTTAGAACAAAAGATGCACTAGAAGCTTCGTGGGGGGCATAAGGTGAAGGAGGTGAGCACAACCCACCAGGGTGCGCCAGGTGCCTTGCCCGTGTGCTTGTGTCTTGTGGTCACCTCGAGGCCCATCTTAGCGTGAGACCAATGCCAAAAAATCCTATAAATATAGAAACCCCCAAAAATAACCCTAGATCATAAGTTCCACCATTGCAAGCCTCTTCGCGTCGGGTATAGACATGGTAGTGAAATACTTGTTTTCTCTTATGACGTCCTTAGCCCATCTGACACGGAACATCATCGCATCGTGCATTCCAGCGTAGTCAAGCTCCCACTACTAGGGAAAACCTTATACACAGAATCTTAGCAGCAGCGCGGCACAAAAAGAAGCGCTACTGCTAATTAGCAGTAGCGCGGGTTTTTAACCCTCGCTACTACTAAGTTGATAGTAGTAGCATGGGTTTTTAACCCTCGCTACTACTAAGTGGTCTCTACCGTGCCCACCGACACATGCCATAGTAGTAGCGAGGGGTATAAACCCGCGCTACTACTAAGTTGATAGTAGTAGCGCAGTTTTATACCCCTCGCTACTACTAAGTACGAGGTAGGTGAAATCGCCATATCCTCGGCCGAATACCCATCTCCTCCCCCAAATCCCGCCTCTCTTCCACCACTCTCTCCTCTCACTTTCCATACGCTCTCACATGGACCTCTTGCCCATGCACCCATCCTCCTCCATGGCGCCGAAAGAGGCCGCCGCGCCACCGGGCGCGTCTAGGAGCTCGCCCGGTCTTCCATCGACGTCTAGGAGGCCGCATCAAGGCCACCACACCGAGTATTCTCGCCACCGGTGACTAGCTCCGCTGCTCCCTACATCACCTTACTCTCTCCCTCGGTTTTCCTTTTCTCTCTCTCCCTCTGGTTTGACTCACCCTCCCATGTCCATGCCCGTGCAGTGTCGCCGCCATGGATGACCCGGAGTTATCTCGGCATGGTCGGGAAGAGGAGCCCCACGCCGGCCTGGCTCGCCATAGAAACGGGCCCTCTCCAACAGCCACCGCTTCTTGGATCTGGTCTTCCGTCTGTTCATGCCTCCGGCGATGCCTATCATCGCTAGATCTTACCATTGCTACCATTGACTGACGCACGGGATCGAGATTTTTTTTGTTTTGAAAGTAATAGCAGATAGCGGGGTATTAGACCCGCTACAGCTAATTAGCGATAGCGCTGTTTGTAACGACGCCATACGACTAACCATGTATAGCGATGGCGTGTGTCAACACGCCGCCATCGCTATAAGTTAGCTGGTGCCAGACGCGAGCGCGGGCACCCGCCATCGATGCACCCAAAACCCGCGCTGCTACTATGCTTTTCCCTAGATCTCTTCGACCCTTCCGTAGAATCTTTTAGTTGTGCCATTGGCATCGGTCACGCATTCAATCGTCACCCCTGAGTTCTGGTAATCACTGTCCATGTCTTTGGCCTCCATGTAGGTTGTGTACCCGTTGATATCATATGCATGAGGTCGCGAGTTTGGGCGCGAGGCCATGTGCTAAGGCGTGTATGAGCAATCCGTCCGAACTGCCCTCTTCTGGGGGATTAGCAAGAACTTGCTCTTTGAACCAACGCAAGAAAGTGGCATTGTGCTCTATAGTAACTTCGTCGTCCGTCTTGCGCATCCCCTTATCATGGTACTTCTTTGTGATGGTTTCTCTGTGAAGTGTCACATAATCATCTACCACATCTAGGTGTTGTAGCACTACTAAGTTAGCCCTGTCAAAGTCGTTATGTCGATCCGAGTAGTCCACATGCAATTCCCTCCGGTCGTTGTTGTGACCTTCTCCTCCGAGCCGCCCATGGTGCTTCTTGACAGGCAAACCAACAACAGGGTCTCCGACACCTATATAATTCTCGCAAACGGAGATGCACTCTTGCGTCAGATACCCCTGGACAATGCTCCCATCGGGACGGGACATGTTACGAATGAATCCTTTGATGACCCCATTCATCCTCTCGAACGGCATAATGCTGTGAAGGAATGTCGGCTCGAGGTCGATGATGTCGTCCATGATGTGGACACACAAATGCACCATGACGTCAAAGAACGAGGCGTGGAAGTACATCTCAGGCTCACATAGTATGACAACGATCTCTTCTTGTAGCCTTCGGAGCTGCTTCACACTGATGGATTTTCGAGAGATAAAGCCGAAGAAGTTGCAGAGACCAGTAAGCGTGGCACGGACGTGCTTCTCCATTATCCCTCTAATGGCAACCGGGAGTATCTGCGTCATCATGAGGTGACAGTCATGAGAGTTCATCCCACTGAACCTTTTCTTCTTGGTGTCTAGAAACCTGCTTATCTTCCCACAATAACTAGAACTGACTTTGATTCCCGTAAGGCACTTGATGAATTGATCGATCTCCTTCGTACTTAAGGTGAAGCAAGAAGGAGGGCAATAATTCTCCTCTTCTTGTTGAATTTTCTGCCCCTTTCCCCCGCCTCCGTCTCTGTCTCCTTCGTCGACTTTTTACGGTGGAGATCTATCCTGAACTCCAAATCTTCCAAGTCTTTCCTTGCCTTCGACCCATCCTTGGTCTTCTTCGGCATGTTCATCAGTATGCCAACCAAGCTCTCGAGGACATTCTTCATGATATGCATTTGATCAAAGCAATGAGGCGTGTCGTAATTGGGCCAGTACTGCAAGTCCCTAATACGTCTCCAACATATCTATAATTTTTTATTGTTCCATGCTGTTATATCATTTTGTATCATTTTTTGGTACTAACCTATTGACATAGTGCCCAGTGCCAGTTGTTGTTTTCTACATGTTTTTTACATTGCAGGAAATCAATATCAAATGGAGTCCAAACGCAATGCAACTCCTTGAGGAATTTTTTCAAGCCAGAAGAAATCCAATGGGCCAAGGAAGCACACGAAGGGTCGCTCGAGGCAGAAGCACCACCGAAGCGCCGCCAGAGGCCTGTGCACGCCTCGGTGGGTTGTGGCCACCCTGGTGCCCCCAAAAGCCTCTTTGCTCTATAAATACCCCAATATTCCGTAAAACCCTAGGGAGTTGGCGAAATATTGATCCAGCCGCCGCAGAGTCCAGAACCACCAGATCCAATCTAGACACCGTCATGGAGGGGTTCACCACTTCCATTGGTGCCTCTCCTATGATGCGTGAGTAGTTCTTTGTAGACCTACGGGTCCGTAGTTAGTATCTAGATGGCTTCCTCTCTCTCTCTTGTTTATCAATACAATGGTCTCTTGGAGATCCATATGATGTAAGTCTTTTGGCGGTGTGTTTGTTGGGATCCTATGAACTTTGAGTTTATGATCAGATTTATGTTTTTATCCATGAAAGTTATTTGAGTCTTCTTTGATCTCTTATGTGCATGATTTCTTATAGCCTCGTATTTCTTCTCCAATATTTGGGTTTTGTTTGGCCAACTTGATCTATCTATCTTGCAATGGGAAGAGGTGCTTTGTAGTGGGTTCGATCTTACGATTCGATCCAGTGATGTGAAGAGGAACTGACACGTATGTATCATTGCTACTAAGGATAACAAGATGAGATCTATATCTGCCACAATAGATAAACGGATCTCGTCTACATCATGTCATCTTTCTTATTGCATTACTCCATTTTCTCATGAACTTAATACACTAGATGCATGCTGGATAGCGGTCAACGTGTGGAGTAATAGTAGTAGATGCAGGCAGGAGTCGGTCTACTAATCTTGGACGTGATGCCTATATAATGATCATTTCCTGGATATCGTCATGATTATTTGAAGTTCTATCAATTGCCCAACAGTAATTATTTTCCCACCGTTTGCTATTTTTCTCGAGAGAAGCCACTAGTGAAACCTACGGGCCCCGGGTCTCTTTTCATCATATTTGCCTTTGCGATCTATTTTCTCTTGCATTTATTTCCAGATCTATTAAACCAAAAATACAAAAATACCTTGCTGCAATTTATTTGTTCCGCGATCTATTTATCCTATCTACCACTTTTTACCTCATGTTATTTGCCTACTTGAGGAAGGGATTGACAACCCCTTTAACACCTCGGGTCGCGAGTATTTGTTATTTGTGTGTAGGTGCTGTTTATGTGGTGTGAGGAGGTTCTCCTACTGGTTCGATAACCTTGGTCTTATCACTATGGGAAATACCTACCGTCGCTATACTGCATCATCCCTTCCTCTTTGGGGAAATACCGACGTAGTTCTAGCAGACATCAAAAGGAATTTCTGGCGCCGTTGCCGGGGAGGATCTTCAAAATTCAACCAGGTTCCTAATCACAAATCTCATCTCCTCGCAATTTACATTATTTTCCATTTGCCTCTTGTTATCCTCTCCCCCTACTTCACAAAAAATTTCCGTTTTATTCGCCCTCGTTTTCTCGTTAGATCTCTTCTTTTCTTGTGTGCCATGTGTCTTCTATTTGCTTGCATATTTGCTTGCTAAATATCTCTTGATATGGATCCCCATCCACTTGTTAATCTTTTTAAGAGATCCAATTATCATGAACAAATTGCTAGTGATTTGAGTGCACTAGATTATCTTTATGAAGTTTTGCTTGAGATTCGTGAATCTGAAAATTGTGATGAAGAAATTTATGAAGTGATTCATGATAGCTCTTTGAATGAAAAGCATGATTGCAATGATTTTACTATAAATTCTATTAATTTCAATTTTTCTAATAATATGCAAAACCCCAAGCTTGGGGATGCTAATTTTGATATGTCCTCTACTTATTGCAATGATCATGATTGGGGTGATTCTTCTTATGATCTTGAAAATTTATTTAAGCCCCGTGATGAATATGAGATTGATAATAGTATTTGCAATAATATTCAAAGTGGGTTTGGAAGAGTGTCAACTTTAGATCCCACTACTTTGGATAATATTCAATCTTATGAAATTTTTTATAAAAGTGGTTTTGGAGAGGTCATGACTTTAGTTAATGTTAACCCCACTATTTTGGAAGAGTGTCAACTTCGCATGCATGTGGATCGTGTTGAGAATATGTTATGTGATAATTGTTGAATTTGCTTATGATCCTACATGTAATTATTATGAAATAGTTAAATATGGTTGTGGATATCTTCATGTTACTAAGTTCCCTCTCTTCATGTTGAGATTGCTATTGTTTCTTTCTTCTTCCTTGCATAGGCTAGATCTTGCTTGTCTTGCTAATTTGTTTTCGTATAAAATTCCTATGCATAGGAAGTATGTTAGACTTAATTGTGTTTTTCACATGTATTATGATGCTCTCTTCGTGTTTAAATTACTATCTTCATGTGAGCATCATTGAAATCTTATGCCTAGCTAGGGGCGTAAAACGATAGCGCTTGCTGGGAGGCAACCCAATGAATAAAATTTATTTTTGCTTCTTGGTTTCTATTCTTGAGTTTTAGCACAATTATGCTACTGTTATTATTGTGTTTTTTTTGTTTTAGTTAGTGTTTGTGCCAAGCAATGCCTTTGGGAAGACTTGGGTGAAAGTTTATTTGATCTTGCTGAAAAGCAGAAACTTTTGCGCTCACGAGATTTGTTGTCATTTTTTACAGAGGAGTGATTTTAAGTTGATTATTTTTGCAGAGGATTAATAGACAAATTCCTCGCGTACACCAATTTATTTCATAATTTTTGTAGTTACAGAAGTATTCGAAATTTTCAGATTGCTACAGACTGTTCTGTTTTTGACAGATTCTGTTTTCTTTGTGTTGTGTGCTTGTTTTGATGATTCTATGGTTTTCTTTGATGAGTTTTGCCATACAAAAGTTGGAATACAGTAGATATAATGCAAAAAAAGAATAGGTTTGCTACAGTACTTATAGTAGTGGTTTGGTTTCTTATACTAACGGATCTCATGAAGGTTTTGTTTGAGTTTTGTGTGATTGAAGTTTTCAAGTTTTGGGTTATCTTATGATGGATGAAGGAATAAGGATAAGCAAAAGGCTAAGCTTGGGGATGCCCGAAGCACCCCAAGATAATATTCAAAGAAGTAGCAAGCAACTAAGCTTGGGGATGCCCCCGAGTGGCATCCCCGCTTTCTTCTAACGACTATCAGTATTTTACTTGAAACTATAGTTTTATTCGTCACATGATATGAGTTTTGCTTGGAGCATCTTGTATGATATGAGTCTTTGCTTGTTTTGCTTCGTGTTTTAAGTGTTGAATCCTTGCTGGACACACCCTTTTAAGAGAGTCAAAAATTATGCTATGCTTGCTCCTATGCCTCACTTAAATTTTTAGAGCCATGGACTTGCTCTAGTACTTCACTTATATCTTTTTGAGCATGGTGTGCTTTGTTAATTTTGAAGAAATGCTCTCATGATTCACTTAGATTCATTTGGGAGTTAGTAATTTTTTTAGAAATTCTCTCTTGCTTCACTTAGATTATTTTGAGAGAAAGAAAAACAATTATGCTCATGTTCTTCACTTATATTTGTTTGAGCTTATCGGAAGCAACATATGAAAATAGTCCGAAAGTGATAGATACCCAAGGAGTATATAATAAAAACTTTCATGAATATCATTGGACAAAATAAACTTGATTCGTAGTAATGGTTTTGAGATATGACGATATGATATGTGAGTCATGTTGATGAGTAATTGTGCTTTAGTAAGAATATTGATGTTAAGGTTTGTGATTCCCTATGCAAGCACAAAAGTCAATAGTCATGCAATGAAATTTATATCCTACTTATGGTGCATTATTCGGTGTTACTTATGCTTAATGCTTGGGTATGAGATTTTTCGCTTTTTTGTTGGTCGCTTCTCAATCTTTTTGCTAGCCTTCATTTTGCACTAAGTATGATCACTACTTGTGCATCCAAAACCCTTTTAACCAGTTTTGCCATATGAGTCCACTATACCTACCTATATGCGGTATTTCCATGCCGTTCCAAGCAAATTTGCATGTGCCATCTCTAATGTTCAAAATAAATTTCTCTTTTGCGTGCTCTACTACTCACGAGGCGGTAAAGGGTAGCCAATATTTTCCATGCTAGATGTGTTATTCTCACGATGAGTGTTTATTCACTTGTCATTGCACGAGAGTACGGCAAAGGTACTAGGGATGCCCAGTCCCGAAATGAGTAGATGAATTTACTTTATGTTGTCAATAATAAATTCCTTGGAAAGTGTTGGTATGGAGGGCACCCGTGGATATGGCTAGCCATGGAAAGTGAAAGTTATGGTGGAAAAAGGAATAAACTTTATTTTCTATTTGGGAATCGCCTATGATGTATCTAGCATGGAAAGTGTTGGGATGCTCCAAGTCGTTTTCGTTGGTAGGAAAAGTATGCCTCTCAAAAGTAATTTTATCTCTCAATTTAAGCTTTGAGCTCTGGCACCTCTACACATCACTACTTCCCTCCGCGAAGGGCCTTTCTTTTACTTATGCAATTTTTATATTGAATTTGAGTCTCCATCTTCTCTTATAAAGCACCAACTAAGGGGCACTATGATCATATTTGAGCATTGGGTGTAGCTAATATTCGGGTGTGTTTCATGAATGGATCAATGATTGAGCATGATGGGCTAGGGATAACTTGCTTTAGTGTTGATATTTTGAAAGACATGGTTGCTATTTGGTATGCTTGAGTATTAAAGTCTTCATGTCAAAACTAGACTATTGCTTTGAATCATATAAAAGTCCATATGTCCATGCTATAAAGAAAATAATGTGATGAACATGTTAGGCAGCATTCCACATCAAAAATTCTATTTTTATCATTTACCTACTCGAGGACGAGCAGGAATTAAGTTTGGGGATGCTGATACGTCTCCAACGTATCTATAATTTTTTATAGTTCCATGCTATTATATTATCATTCTTGGATGTTTTACAATCATTTTATAGTCATTTTATATCATTTTTTGGTATTAACCTGTTGACATAGTGCCCAGTGCCAGTTGCTGTTTTCTGCATGTTTTTTACATAGCAGGAAATCAATACCAAACGGAGTCCAAACGCAATGCAACCCCTAGAGGAATTTTTTTGGGCCAGAAGAAAGTCAATTGTCCAAGGAAGCACCCGAGAGGCTACTCGAGGGAGCAAGACTTCCACCGAGGCGCGCCAGGAGGCCTCGACGCCGCCTCAGTGGGTTAGGCCCACCTCGGGTGCCCCGAACCGCCTCTTTGCTCTAAAAATACCACAATATTCCGTAAACCCTAGGGAGTCGACAAAATATTAATCCAGCCGCAGAGTCGAGAACCACGGATCCAATCTAGACACCGTCATGGAGGGGTTCACCACTTCCATTGGTGCCTCTCCTATGATGTGTGAGTAGTTCTTTGTAGACCTACGGGTCCGTAGTTAGTAGCTAGATGGCTTCCTCTCTCTCTCTCTCTCTCTCTCTTGATTATCAATACAATGGTCTCTTGGAGATCCATATGATGTAAGTCTTTTGGCGGTGTGTTTGTTGGGATCCGATGAACTTTGAGTTTATGATCAGATCTATGTTTTTGTCCATGAAAGTTATTTGAGTCTTCTTTGATCTCTTATATTCATGATTGCTTATAGCCTCGTATTTCTTCTCTGATATTTTGGTTTTGTTTGGCCAACTTGATCTATTTATCTTGCAATGGGAAGAGGTGCTTTGTAGTGGGTTCGATCTTGCGGTGCTTGATCCCAGTGATAGAAGGGGAACCGACACGTATGTATCATTGCTACTAAGGATAACAAGATGAGATCTATATCTGTTGCAATAGATAAACAGATCTCGTCTACATCATGTCATCGTTCTTATTGCATTACTCTGTTTCTCATTAACTTAATACACTAGATGCATGCTGGATAGCGGTCGATGTGTGGAGTAATAGTAGTAGATGCAGGCAGGAGTCGGTCTACTAATCTTGGACGTGATGCCTATATAATGATCATTGCATGGATATCATCATGATTATTTGAAGTTCTATCAATTGTCCAACAGTAATTGTTTTCCCACCGTTTGCTATTTTTCTCGAGAGAAGCCACTAGTGAAACCTACGGCCCCCGGGTCTCTTTTCATCATATTTGCCTTTGCGATCTATTTTCTCTTGCATTTATTTTCAGATCTATTAAACCAAAAATAGAAAAATACCTTGCTGCAATTTATTTGTTCCGCGATCTATTTATTCTATCTACCACTTTTTACCTCACGTTATTTGCCTACTTGAGGCGCCGTAGCCGGAAGGGATTGACAACCCCTTTAACACGTCGGGTTGCGAGTATTTGTTATTTGTGTGCAGATGTTGTTTACGTGGTGTGAGGAGGTTCTCATACTGGTTTGATAACCTTGGTCTCGTCACTGAGGGAAATACCTACCGTCGCTATACTGCATCGATATCATCCCTTCCTCTTTGGGGAAATACCGACGTAGTTCTAGCAGACACCAGTCCCAGAAAACATACCTCGTTTTCCATACCTTCAGCAGCGGCTTCACACCTTTTTCATCTTTCCCGGCACGGGGCACTATTCCTAGTTTTTCAACAGCTCGTTGATTTTGGCAACGCTCCTCTTACATGGAGGTCCCCGATGCTCAGCCAAACCATTGAATAGATCTCCATGTTTTCTCCATGGGTCATCCTTCTCGAACCATCTACGATGCCCCATGAACAGGGTCTTCCCAGACCCACCATCTTTCGTTGACGTAAGCTGCTGAGACATTGTATCATCCATGCACCTCATGCATCCGCAGTATCCGTGGCACACCTGGCCTGAGGTGTACCCGTAACTGAGATAGTCGTGCACCGTCATCATCAGCGCGGATCTCATATAGAAATACTCTCCTTTGCTGGTGTCCCATGTCCATGCCGGTGTTTACCATAATGTGTCTAGCTCGTCTTTCAGAAGCCCCATATATAGGTTAATATTATTTCCCGGTTGTTTCGGCCCTTGAATCAGCATGCTCATGTGTATGTACATTGTCTTCATGCACTTCCATGGGGGGAGGTTGTACATCCATACAAATACGGGCCATATGTTGTGGTTGGTGTTCTGGTTTCCAAACGGATTCATGCCATCGGTACTCGCATCAAGCACGACGTTCCTTGCATCTTCTGTGAAAAATTGATATTCGGCGTTGAATGCTCTCCACTGGCTACACTACAAAAAAATACACTTCCGTGATGATACGTGTTTGTCACAGTAGGTCGTGTTTTTTGTCATGCATGTACATCCATGACGATTTTATGACAGAATCAAGATAGTCATACCGTGGCGTCAGAGAAGTGTTCCATGACATTACCAAAATTATCATCACGGAAGTGTCCACTTCCATGACGATAAATCGTGCATCATGTATAAGTGCTTTCGTCCAAGGGTGACCGACACGTGGCATCCACCGTAACAGAACGCCGTTAAGCTATCGGGTCCAGTTTTGGATCTGATAACCCGCTAACAGCCCCGACCAATGGGGATTTTCCACGTGTAAAATCAGCATTGGCTGGAGGAAACACATGTCGTCTCACCGTTGGGACAGATGTCATCCACTCATTGGACCGAAGGCGCCTATGATACGTCAACACATGGCATGGCCCAACAGAGGCCCATTCCTATGAAAAGACCGGCCCGTTTTACTTGGTCAAAAGGTGGCGGACCAGCCCACGGAAAGCCTGTTAACGGCCTGTTCGCATATAGCCCATTTACAACCCGCTAACCTAGGGCCCATTACGACCTATCCGAATTAGGCCCAGTAGCGTCATTTGGGCCGTCCAATATGATTCCAGCCCATTTTAAGTTCCGGCCCATGTATGGCCCATGACGTCTTTCGGCCCATATGAGGCCCTTTAAAACTCTTGGCCCATTAACAGCCCGTGGTGAAACTGGCCAGTAATGAATAGTGTATCACTTTATACCCAATAACGGCCCATTAATCCATTGGGCCGTTTGCAGCCCATGTTATCTTTTGGCCTTCTCAGGGACCATTTATTCTTGGGCTCATCTCCAAAGATTCGCCATTTACGGCCCGTTACATCGCCATTTTACGCTTGTGGGCCAAATTCAGCCCGTGGTTACGATCGGCCCGTTTGTGGCTGTTAATACATTGGGCCGTTTTCATAGCGTCATCAAATACGGCCTATTAACGACGGACCGTTATGGTCGGCCCATGAACGGACGATTCCAACTCTAGCCCATTTACGGCCATAATGCGGTCTGTTATTGGTCCATGTTTGGCCAATCGATCTTACAGCTCGTATAAGGCCCATTGATAATACGGCCCGTAGAAGGCCCATTGTTTCTACGGCCCGTAGAAGGCCCATTGTTTCTACGGCCCATAGAAGGCCCATTGTTTCCACAGCCCGTAGGAGGCCCAGTGTCACTGAGGGAGTCCTGGATTAGGGGGTGTCCGGATGGCCGGACTATAACCTTTGGCCGGACTCCTGGACTATGAAGATACAAGATTGAAGACTTCGTCCCGTGTCCGGATGGGACTTTCCTTGGCGTGGAAGGCAAGCTTGGCGATGCAGATATGTAGATCTCCTCCCATTGTAACCGACTGCTGTAACCCTAGCCCTCTCCGGTGTCTATATAAACCAGAGGGTTTTAGTCCGTGGGACTAACAACAATCATACCATAGGCTAGCTTCTAGGGTTTAGCCTCTCGATCTCGTGGTAGATCTACTCTTGTACTACCCATATCATCAATATTAATCAAGCAGGAGTAGGGCTTTACCTCCATCGAGAGGGCCCGAACACAGGTAAAAACATCGTGTCCCTTGTCTCCTGTTACCATCCGCCTAGACGCATTCGGGACCCCTACCCGAGATCCACCGGTTTTGACACCGACATTGGTGCTTTCATTGAGAGTTCTTACGTATGCGTCATCTTTAGGCCCGATGGCTCCTCCAATCATCAACAACGATGCGGTCCAGGTGAGACTTTTCTCCCCAGACGGATGTTCAGATTCGGCGGCTTTGCCTTTGCGGCCAATTAAGCTTGGCCATCTGGAGCAGATCGAAAGCTACGCCCACAGCCATCGTGTCGATTTGGAAGTTTGAACTACACGGCCGACGTCCGCGGAGACTTGATCTACGACGGGTTCGAGCTACAATCGAGCGCGCCAAGATCGCCACGATGGGCATGATCTAGCTCTGCACGCCGGTCAAAGGCCTCGAGGCCGCGATTCGTGTCCGGCCCGACCCTTAGCTCGGAGCCGATTGCGCTAATCGAGGATGGGTGGCTGGACACCGCCTCGGAGCTGCAATCTTCTGGCGATCGAGCCGAACACCAGCCTTGTCCTCTGCGAAGCTCGTGACTCCAAGGTGCCGAACTCCTCTCCGGACTCCGGACCTTCCGCGCCCCTGCCGATCGAATCCGATTGGGTGCCGATCATGGAGTTCGCCGCCGCAGACATCTTTCAGCACTCGCCCTTCGGCGACATTCTGAATTCAATAAAGTCCCTCTCTTTATCAGGAGAGCCCTGGCTGGACTATGGTCAGCAAGGTTGGGATGCGGATGACGAAGAAATTCAAAGCCCACCCACCACCCACTTCGTAGCCACTGTCGATGATTTAACCGCATGCTCGACTTCGACTCCGAAGACATCGACGGTATGGACGACGAGTTAGGAGACGAACAGGAACCAGTGCCTATAGGGCACAGGACAACCACCTCATCTCACGATGTATACATGGTGGACACACCTAAAAGAAATGACGACGAGGAACAAAGGGACACAACGAAGGATCGTTCCCTCGAAAAGCAGCCAAAGCGGCGGCGTCAGCGCCGCTCTAAACCCCACCTCGACAAAGACAAGAGCCATATGCACTCTGCAGACAGAAAGGTATTAACCGGCGGACGCATTTAACATGCCATCGAGCAACCGTCCGAACAGGGCAACTTGGATAAACAAACCGAACAACCCGTCCCGGCGAAGATAACGGTCAGGACGACCTCACACCGGACAAGTTCTTTGGAAGCAGAAGAACCTCCACAAAAGGCTCGTTGCCATGGCGTAGCCTGAAAAAGCGAAGCGGAAGCTCAAAACAGCGGAAGATGCACTCGAATTAGATGGAGCAAAGTACTCAACACATGAGACAAATCTGGCTGACGATCGCCACACAAAGAGCTATCCGAAGCGAAAATTACTGCCGGAATTTGATGAAGAGGCCTTAGAGCCCCCGCAATAAAAAAATAAGGAAGCCACCTGGTCGGATAAACAACCCCATGGCCAACATAGAGCGGCAAACGGCGCCGCACACAAGCCGGCACGCGATCCGCACAAGGATTCGCATCAAAAAGATGGCCCAACCAGATCTATCTACGGGCCAAGAAAGCAAGCTTTAGTAAGCAATGCAACGCAACAAGTATCCGAACATCGCGGCACACCCAAATATAGGGGTGCCACACACCCCCTATGTTTCACCGATGAGGTGCTGGACCATGAATTTCCAGCGGGATTCAAGCCCGTAAACATAGAGGCGTACGACGGAACAACAGACCCTGGAGTCTGGATTGAGGATTATATCCTCCACATACACATGGCTAGAGGAGATGACCTCCACGCCATAAAATACTTACCCTCAAGCTCAAAGGGACAGCCCGGCATTGGCTTAAAAGCCTTCCGAAAACACCATTGGAAGTTGGGAAGAGCTCGAGGATGCTTTTCGGCAAATTTTCAAGGGACCTATGTCCGACCTCCGGATGCAGACGATTTAAGTCATATAACTCAACAACCCGGAGAGTCGGCCGGAAACTCTGGAACAGATTTCTTACTAAAAGAACCGAGATAGTCGATCATTGTCCGGACGCCAAGAAGCCTTAGCAGGTTTCAAACACAATATTCGAGACGAATGGCTCGCCGAACACCTCGCCAAGAAAAGCCAAGAACAATGGCCGCATTAACAAGCCTCATGACCCGCTTTTGCGCAGGAGAGGATAGCTGGTTGGCAAGATGCAGTACCAGCGACCCAAGTACATCCGAAGTTAGGGATGGAAATGGGAAACCGCGACGCAGCAAGGACCAGCGCCGGACCAAGGGAAACAGCCTGAAGAGCACGGCGATAACACCGGATTCAAAAGCTCTCGGCAAAATCAGAAAAAACTGCCCCTCAAGGATAACAGGGACGAGCTATCTAACCTAAACAAAATCTTGGACAAGATATGCCAAATCCACAAAGTACTCCGGGAAGCACGCAAACCATACCACGAAGATTGTTGGGTCTTCAAGCAATCCGGCAAACTCAACGCCGAACACAAGGGGCTCAACACACCAAGCGAGGACGATGACAAACCCCACAAGCAGAGCAATCAAAAACAAAAGAATTTCCCACAAGAAGTTAAAACAGTAAACTCACTTCACGTGACAAAAGGGAAAAGCAGTGGGCGCCTATAGAGATATCGCGCCATACGGCCTATCCCGCAGGGAGTCCCGCCACTAGTTGTTAAAACCAATCACCTTCGACCATCAGGATTACTCTAGAAGTATCCGGAACGCAGGCTGGACTGCCTTGATATTGGATCCGATAATTGACGAACTCCACTTTACACAAGTCCTAATGGACGGCGGCGATGATCTAAACCTGCTATATCGAGGACAAAATCCGCAAAATGGGGATAGACCCAACAAAAATTTTCCATAGCAACACTTCCTTTCAAGGGTAACGCCAGCCCAGGATGCCCATTGTACGGGTTCTCTCTGCTAGAAGTTATGTTGGCTCCCCGACAACTTCCGCCTTGAAAAGCTAACCTTCCACATCGCCCCATTTACAAGCAGCTATCAAGCACTACTAGGACGCAAAGCTTTCGCCCGCTTTAACGCAATACCGCATTATGCATCTCTTACGATTAAAATGCCCGGTCCACGAGGCATCATCTCATTACAGGGAAACATCGAGTGTTCCTCGAGCGCGGAAGACTGTGCGGCTGCCTTGATAGCCACACACAAAACCGGCTTCACTAATCAAAGCACCTAAACAGGTTGCTCGGACCCGGACATGGCTAGACGAGTCGGCGTAAACATACAAGGGCTTACTAGCTGCCTACCCCAAGACAAGGGGCTCCGCGCGCATGTACAACGAGAGACAATAAAGCTCAACTTTACCCATTTTTGAATTATACTTTGTTTATTTAATATAACTTACATTTTCGACGATCTTTTTCAACTAAGTTCCTCTCTTTTCTGAGATGAACACCGTGCTACACCCGTCCGTGATACGGCACAATGGAGACACAGCGCAGACGCGCGTAGGGGGACCTGTTCCAAGGATTCTTTTTAGATTAAGACCCTGCGTAAACCTTTTTCACTGTCTCTTGTTGATACACATCCCCCGGTTTTTTGGTATAACCGAGGAGGAGGCTGGCGTCTTGGCATGTGGCCACGTTAGAATTTTGCGCGTACCTGGACACCAGGGGCTTTTTACCAAGGGCATTGTTCAGCCCGTTTTCATAAAGACCGAATACCTTAGGGAGTGTTTGGCGTCGCGAGTTTGGCCTTATATGCATCAGCTCGAATCATGTCTTTGGTCAAATGTTGGGTTTGCTGGCTCCACGTGTTTTGCTGCCTTACGCTCGCTCTATCGGCTAAGGCGGCACCGGAGAACTCTCGCGATTGTGCCCGGTTCGCCAAAGCGAGCACCTCAAGAGAGAAAGCAAAATCGATCGTCATGATATAGCGTGAGACTGGTCAACCACTCGATGACCCGCCGAATCTTTAGGATTCCTCCGCATTAACGAAGGGCCGTTTCGGCCGAGCACACCAGCGCCCGAATTCGGTGAGCGCGGTGCCCCTAGGGGCTATATAGTAGCCCCTTTGTCAAACTCCTATGGCAAAGTGAAAGTGATAAAAGCATTATAGTCCGGTTGCCTAGTTCGCTGCGCTATCACCTCCTTAATAGGACCAAGACGTTGGATCAAGTGTGAAAATGTGCATGCGAACACCCCGCATTATATGCGTAATGAAGTCAAGACTGCCATCTTTCAGGTTATATACACATATACATTAACGGCCGCAGGAGGTATTTTAATTCTTGAAGGCACAAGTATAAAAAGCTTTTATATTCCCTCGAAACATTGTTTTACAATAATACATGTTATTGAACATAATATCCTTCGAGCCTTGCATCTCTATTAAGCAGCGCCTGGCAGAACTTTACGGAAATAGTGCTCGGCGGTACTCGACTCTGTCCGAATCTTGGGATGCAACAGCGATGGCATTCATCTCCAAGATATATTTTGACACGGGCAAGAGCCATCCGGGCACCCTCTATGCACGCCGACCTCTTCATTGCATTGATATGCGACACCGCACCAAGGAACTGATGCACCAAGCTAAAATAACTCTTCGGCTCGGGCCTTTCCGGCCACAGATGACTCATGACATACTCCATGGCGAGTCCGGATAACCTATTGAGCTCCGCCCATGCGGCCAAACAATCGGTTAATGAAAGTGGGCGCTCTGGATTGTGGAACTGCGACCAAAAAAGCTTTTCCACTTCGTCATCCTTTTGATCTGGGAAGTGTTCGGCGTGCGCACTCGCCGCCAAGTCCAGATAAGTGTCCGCCGCACTCCACGGCCGGTCCAACGGAGCATATTTAGGATCCCCGAACTTCATCCGCAGCATAAACGGCTTTCCAGCAGCGATATCTCCGGCCTGACGTAGCTCCTCCTTCATAGCTCTCATCGCAGAGCGAGTATCCTTGGCCTTGATAGTGGCCTTCTCCAGGTCATCTGCCATTCGCCCGATCTTCTTTTCAAGAAGCTTGCAGCGGTCGGAAGCATTTTTCAACTTCATAGCCATCTCAGCCATTTCCTTCTTGCTTGGCGATGAGCAGCCTGTTCGGCTTTCAGCTCTTCACCGCCTTTAAAGGCAGCCAGACGCCTTTTCTGGCCTGCTCCTTGGCTCGGGCAAGTTCCGCCTGAAGGTTCTCCATGGAAGCGGCACCATACGCATCAAGCACACATGTTGTAAGATATGGGCATCAAGCTCCTCTTACCAGTGTCTTCGGAGAAATTACATACCTTGTGCCTCGTCAAGCCGCTTGTTGACAAGCGCGATGTCGGCATCTGCCATGTCAAGTTGCCGCTTTAGCTCGGCAAATTCATTAGTCCGGCTAGCCACCGAACACTTCGCCACCTACATACGAAGGGCGACATATTATACCTGGGATTATGATCCTCGGCGCGCCGTCATTTTTGACAACGCACTGAGTCTCAGGGGCTACTATCTACACAGGGCGCATCTTATATATGCGGAACTGTCAAAAGGTACATCATTTCGCGTACCTCAAAGCCTGTCAGTAAACTCCTGATAGCCTCGTACAACCCGCTCTCCGCGGATGAAATCCTTTCAATCACCGTACCCATCAACACACGGTGTTCTTCTGAGATAGACGCTCGCCCGAGCAGATCCTTCAGCTCCTCCGACCGTGCATCGGTGTCTTGGACTCGTCCGATGGCCTTTTGAAGGCCGGACACGGAGGGCTTTGGGGGCCATCTCGATCGCCCTCCGGCCCTGCCGGATTCGGAGAAACCCTGCGTGGCGACACCTCGTGGTCGCCCGCCTCGCAAGGCGGCGATACGGCAGGGAGGCGTTCCGCTCTCCATCATCTCCTGGACGAAGATCCTCAAGATGAGCTCACGAGAAGGGCTGAGATCCGAACTACAAGGTAAAATTTCAGTTATCTTCCTCGGAAATAGAACAGGGATGTCTCTCATTTTAAAACTCCCTCTCTACTTACGGCTCGGTGGAGGGCTGATCCCTTGGGGGGCACAAAGGCGGCCGAGGCATCCCCAACATAGGACCCTCTGACGAAGATTTCTTCCCCCGCTTTGAGACCATGGTCTCCGGGTCTTCAGAGGCGGTCCTCTTCTTCCCCTGGATAGAGGAATTCTCGATTCCTCCTTTCCTGACAGCCTCCTTCGGGGAGGCGGTAGCTTCCTTGTTCCCCCCTTCGCCTTCTTTCAAAGGCGCAACCTCCAGCATCCTGGTTAACACGGGATCCGGCGTGGTCTCAGGGAGGGGGGGCGGACACCTGATTAGCTTTGCTTTCGCTATCCACTCCTATTTAAGGGACAGCTCTTTTAAGGGCAACTTTATGATAAATATACGGATAGCGTGTCCGCGTACAGGGCTACTTACTTGAGTATCCGGGCGATTGCAGCTCAGACATGCGTCCTCGGTCGAGTCCGGACACATTTCTTGTGATCCGAAGAACAATTTGTACATCTCCATGGGCATCGCGCCCGTAAAATGTTGGAGGGCTTGTGGTCCCTCCGGATTAAACTCCCACAGGCGGAGGGGGCGACGCGAGGTGGCAGGGTGCAGCCGAATCAACATGACCTGCGTCACTACGACCAGATTGATGTCTCTTTCTAGGAGATCTCAAATGCGGCCTCGCAACAAGGGCACGCCCTTGGACGGCCTCGGTCAAACCCTTTATTGACCCATGACACTAGCTATGGTGGGGACCCGGCGAAAGGCAGGTGGCGCCACCCACTTGGTGCCCCACAGGAGCTGTGATATAAAACCACTCGTTGCCATAAGCTGAACTCCTCTTGAAAAGAGCCCTCGGGCCATGGAGCGTCAGCATTCTTGCTTATAACAGCACCTCCGCACTCCGCATGCTGCCCCTCGATCATCTTCGGCTCTACTTTGAAGGTCTTAAGCCACAATCCGAAGTGAGGAGTAATACGGAGGAAGGCTTCGCACACGACAATGAACGATGAGATGTGGAGGATGGACTCCGGAGCCAAGTCGTGAAATTCCAACCCATAATAAAACATGATCCCCCTCACGAAGGGGTCCGTCGGGAAACCAAGCCCCCGAAGGGAGTGAGACGCGAACACCACGCTCTCACCAGACTTGGGAGTGGGAATAACCTGCCCTTGAGCAGGCAGCCTATGCGAGATTTCGCCGGTCAGATACCTGGCATCTCTTAGCTTTAGCACATCTTCTTCCATAACGGAGGAAGGCATCCACCGGCCTTGAAGGTCGGAACCGGACATCATCGAAGGTCCGAAGTGCCTGAATCTGGATCTTTGGGTGTTGGAACTTAAGGTGAGAGGCGGATTCGATTAAGATTGAAAGAAAGGAGTCGAGCCTTGGTCTCTTTATAAAGAGGTTGAATACCAAGAGCCCTCCCGTGACCGATTCGGGACTCGCCGATGGAGGAGACATACCAACGGGCACGATTGGGTTACCTACGCCGTATTGATGAGAATCCGGAATAAGGGGACCACGATCTGCTCGACAAGGCGTGCCAAGGAAGCGCCTCGCTAAGTCTTGTTGAGGTGGGACAGTAAAAAGATTCGAATAAAGGCTTGGCGTGGTGTGATGTCACGCCATGGAATACGTCGGCAGGATGGATTTGTGTAAATATTATTCTCTCTACGGTGGTATGTGGAACTTATTTTGCGAGAGCGGACACTACCCTTGTGTTCGAAATCTTCTATGAAGTATTACGAGGAGGAACCCGCCTTGCAATGCCGAAGACAATCTCGCAGCGGGACTCGTCGTCATTGAAGCCTTAGTTCGAGAGCTCTTGAGGAGTCTGGATTAGGGGGTGTCCGGATGGCCGGACTATAACCTTTGGCC
Organism: Aegilops bicornis; assembly: GCA_021605145.1. Taxonomy (NCBI): domain Eukaryota; kingdom Viridiplantae; phylum Streptophyta; class Magnoliopsida; order Poales; family Poaceae; genus Aegilops; species Aegilops bicornis. The sequence continues at coordinate 647,145 of JAHIAL010000116.1, read as the reverse complement.
GGACTCCTGGACTATGAAGATACAAGATTGAAAACTTCATCCCGTGTCCGGATGGGACTTTCCTTGGCGTGGAAGGCAAGCTTGGTGATGCGGATATGTAGATCTCCTCCCATTGTAACTGACTCTGTGTAACCCTAGCCCTCTCCGGTGTCTATATAAACTGGAGGGTTTTAGTCAGTAGGACGAACAACAATCATACCATAGGCTAGCTTCTAGGGTTTAGCCTCTCTGATCTCGTGGTAGATCTACTCTTGTACTACCCATATCATCAATATTAATCAAGCAGGAGTAGGGCTTTACCTCCATCGAGAGGGCCCGAATCTGGGTAAAAACATCGTGTCTCTTGTCTCCTGTTACCATCCGCCTAGACGCACAGTTCGGGACCCCCTACCCGAGATCCGCCGGTTTTGACACCGACAGTCACTATAGTAAATATGTAGTCCATGGTTATTGTGGCCTAGTTTTAAAAAATAGGTTATTGCGTCTACTAGCAAACCGCGGAAAAAGAACTACACTGACTACAAGCAAACAAATAAACAAGACAACAAGGAAATAAATAAGCAGCAAACTTACACTAGGCTATCACGGCTATTACACATATTACATCCAATGGGCATCAAAGTTCGCCACCAGTGCAAATAAACGCGCCGACAAAAGAATATACAAAACTGAGAGCACTTCAGAAGGCACTAGGCCTGGCCTGGTCGGGCCCCCCGAACAGCCGAACAAGCTGATTAGACCTCAGTTGTATCAATGATAGATGCATCACCCGTAGCTGTATGGCATGATGGTGCGCAAGGCAGTCCTCTGACATCTTCATTACATCTTTGACTTCAAATCGCAGCTGAGCTAAAGCAAGCCTTTCCGCTTTAAGTTGAGACTAAAGAAGTCGAACTGATTGAGGCAATGACTGCATAGATGTTGTCTCACACCTGCTGGTGAGTAGCTTCAACTCACTGTCTTCATCAAGACAGGACCTTGGGGTCATCTCGCTGTACTCAAGATGGTTTGGCTTACTATCTTCCCTAAAGTTCCGCCTGGCATAAGAGATACGACTCTGAAAGAGAAACAAGGAGACACATAACAGGTTTCACAATTATATAAGCAAATAAATGGATCTATTCTGCATAAGGAACATGTTTTTACAACTACAATTTGAAACTGGTAGTTGTTGCAAACATCCAATCAGATGTAAACAGCAAAGCAAACAGTAGTGGAGGAAATGATGCCTATCCAAATCTATACTAGAAAAAAGTTTGAAGGCTTGAGAAGGATGAACTTACATTACATGTTAACACGGGCTGGACAAAGCCCTTCTCCATGTTGATGAAAGGATAATTCAATAAATTCCCCAAAGAAAATTCTTTATAAGCGTTGCCATTATTCTACATTTTGCAAAGAGTAAATATAGATCAAATAATATTGGAAGAAACAGAGGATAATGAAGCTCAAAAGTGCAATCGATGATACATAATCAAATAGCAATTAATTAAGTACAGTGTTACAAGGCAAAAGGGAGAGAGGTACTGACAAGAGCTATGCAGAGCCCAGTATTGTTGTGAGATCGTATGATCCTTTGAGCAAGAAGATTCATCTGAAATTAGTTTTCATACAAGAGAGAAGGTAAGGCACATGCAGAAATTTAGGAGTTTAAATTTTGAATTGATATCATAGACGCATTCTATTTGGGCTCTCAGCAGTTCTAATAGGGGTTTGGCCCTTTGGAGTAGGGGTAAAGTGTGGTGCAGTTGGGCCTGTGTTTTCTGTGGCTGCTGATCTATCTGATTTAACAGGTATCACTACCTTTTCCAAACACCTAGTTTGTACTCCTTGAGGATCTGCACTCACCCTCTTCCTTTTGGACATTTGTTACAAAAGAACAATATTTGACTAGAAAAACATAGTATGACGACACATGGAATAGGTACAGAAAATGGATAGGTATGGCATATACTCATATATGATGCTTAAACTAAGCAGATGGTGTAACAAAGTAGAAGTAATGCAAGAGGTCAGATGCAAAATATGTGCGACCAATACAACCTTGCCAAGTTAGAGCAAGCACCTTGATGTGTGAATAAGATAGGCCATCCTCCACCATGCCAAGTTTGTTAGCCAGTGGATTGTTCATAATATTCCTCACGTCGCCCATTCTCATATTCATTTTGATAATGTTCAATATCTGACATGCATGAAAACATAAAAACAAGTGAGATTATCTTTGTAATGCAGAAGTGATTCTAATCCAATATTGCCTCCCTGTAAACCCCTTTGTGCTATCTCTGCAATTCTTTTAAGAGATGTCATGCATGTTGTAATTTGGTGTGTGCATTAATATAATGTGGCCTACTACTCAAAATATGAGAGCTCCAGAAGTGATGATACTCGCAGATGACAGCTTCAACATATAGTAAAGAAGAACAAGTCGACCTGACTGTGATTCAAAATATACTAAGGAGAACAACTCGACTGACGATCGACCGCAAGAGAAGAGGATCATCTTAAAGAAGAGCGGAAGAGCAAGCAGATTGAAGATATTACAAGTCTTTCAATACAATGTTGGTTGGCCACCCATGATGAAACAGGCGCTTACAGATAAATACTTTTCTTTCCAGTCTCTCCATATGTGGCTCACATGCATTTGAAACTAAAGTAGGAACATTTAGTCGACCAATTAAACATCTCTCAGTTTTACTAATATCCATAATATCGATATGAATTTGTACAACTAAGCTTGTTTAGCTCGATGGGTGGAAGCGGTGCTATTACGACACGAACCACGTAGGCTGATCGTGGTCATCATAAAATGGGGAAACCATAAGCATGATGAGTACAGTGTTGACCATGGCAGTGGGATGGCAGATCTGAAGCTGCAAACCGCGCAAAGGGTAGTTAGCAACCGATGTTTGTTTTGAAATAACAACTAAGATTTGGTATGGACAAGAAAGTACAGCCAACAAGTGACAAAGAAATGCAATTCTGCTGTCTCTCTATATGTTGAGACATGCATTTGGAAACTCAAGTGGGACCTTTAGCTAACCAATTAAATGTGTTTGTTAACTAATATCAGTATCATATCACAATCATATTTGAACAACTAAGCTTTCGAATTTTGAGTGTCGTGTTTTTTAGCTTGAAGGGTGGAGTAATGCTAGTACGACAGAAAGCACCTACACAGATCATAGTAGAGTAGATAAAAGGGGAAAACCCTAAGCATCAAGAGAAAAATCAGGAAAGTGGAACCAGTTGGACCAGTGGGTGGCGCACATGCTTTTCGAAACGAATATAGGAACATTAGGTGACCAATTAAACATTCTCTATTTTAGTGATATGAGCATCATATCAGATTCGTATTTCAACACGTAAGCTTTGGGTTGAGGTCTTGAGGAGCAGTGCTAGCATGACACGAAGCACCTACGATGATGGTAGTGAATATAAAGGGGGGAAACCATAAGCTTTACGAGTATAGTGCCCGTGTCATGGTGGATCTGAAGGTGCAAACTGGACAAAGCTACTTCGCAACCAATGTTTGCTTTCAACTAGCCACTACGATTTGGTACGGACAAGAAAAGTACAGTAAACAAATTACGATATATTTTCCGGGTGAGATCAATAACTTAAGCACATATGGAAGAGTACCACCTCTCTTGCGACGCTGTGTAGGCCTCTGCTGATACGTTGAGGGTGCTACGGGTGCGATGGTAGTCGGCGGCGGGGAAGAAGACTTTAGACGGCAGACGGCCGGGTCGGGGGATAAATCATGTTGCCGTGGACGAGGCGTTCGTAGGAGTGGCAATGCCAAGGTTGACGACGGTGCTGATGAAGCGAGAGGACACGATGAAAGGATCCTGGTCCAGCGTCGTGGATGAGAGACGTACATCTCTTGCCGTGGATGACGGGGTAGGGGTAGCGGCTCCGGCAAGGTGGAGGATGGGGTGGCGGACGGACGAGGCTGGCCGCAGTGGGGACGTTGTCGTGGCGCCGACGGTGTATGAATGGAGAAATGGAGGGGAGGGGGATCTCAAACTTTGGGACGCGCTTCTCTGAAATGTAGGAAAGTTACGAACTTATCCCCCGTTTAAAATTTCGGACATCGCATCGGTGGGGGATAGGACGGTAATCTCGCATCTCCCAAATATTTGTCGGTAACTATTTCGGGCGAGGAGAGGGTGTTTTGCCGCCCACGGTTGGCGCCCACGGTGTATGAACGGGGCTAATAGGTAGGGCGGTTGTGTCACGTCTAAGGGAAGTTACACATCTGTCCCTATTTAAAATATTAGCCTACATCGATTTCAGACGAGGAGAGTTTGTTTTGCCGCCCACCGTGTATGAATGGAGAAATGGAGGGAGAGACACATGTCTTTCGGACGGGCTTGAATCAAATGTGTTTTGCCGCCCACGTTTGGCGCCCATCGTGTCTGAATGGGCTCAGAGGCCATCATGTCACATCTGATTGAAGTTACTAGTCTACCCCTATCGACAGCGGTGTAAATCCGATTCGATAAGGATGTCAAGTGTCAGGGGTAGACAGTAATTTCCATCTCGCAAACACTTGCTTCGAGCGGCCCACAAATTATAGTGGGTGTTTAGCCGCTTCATTCAAAACTTGGGAGAATTAGCATTACGTTTACCCTGGGCCCTGGCAAACTAAATTCAAATCCAATTTGTATTCGATTACGAATATCTACAGATAATTCTATGTTTTGTTATTTATTTCTTCAAAACCACAACAAAGATTTATTCCACCTTTATATATGATTATGATTTAGAAATGCCGTGATCTTGAATTCAAGAGGTTGGATACACCTTGAGTCAAACAGTTATTTCATCCAATACAATATGCTCACATGAAAATCAGTTCACCTTATGTCAATCATACAAGTATCGAGGATTACCTCGCCTAAAAAATTCGGATCATTACAACACATGGACAACATAGGGGGTCTTACAACATAATCCATTCAGAGGCATGACACAACATTCAAGTACAATAATCTAATGACAATTTCAACTGGTATCTAAAGAAGAACTGAGATTACCCTGGGCTTCAGATAGCAGAAACAGCAGGACATCCTCCGTCTTCAAATGCAACATTCTTACTTCCTCCAATTCTTGATTTGCTTGCATAATGCATGCCGCTAATTCCATAATTTCCAGCCTCAAGATAAAGATTACCTCATTCATGGCAGCCACACCATCTCTCTCTGCCTCTAGTAGAGCCTCAAGAACTATAAAATATGTGCTCAGATCGCTCTCGTGGTGTTGCCTCTGAACTGCTACCATCCGGGTAACATGGATGGCTCCTTTGCTTCCACAAATAGATTACGGGGTTGTACATTGTGTCCTAGTGTGAACGGCATCACGAAAGGTTTCCGCTGGACATAAGTAAGAGATAGTTATCACATGATCCAGGCAAGAAGCTTACATGGTAAACGACATACGAATTATTGCCAAGCATGTCAAGCTATATTTAAATGGTTCGAAGCAGCATCAGCCAAAAAGAAATTAAAATGGTAAGATGAAACTAGGGATGTAAGTGGCAAATAAACGACATCCGCCAGTCCCGTCTAGTTAGTTTTTGCTAGCTCCCTAGTTCATTTTCCTCAAACAACAAAAACTCTTTTGAACTGTCATATCACTAGTGGACTTTAATCGGGATTAAACAGGACCCAGTTGACATCCCTAGTTGAAAGGGAGTGTACCACCACTATATTTAAGTTGCCAAGGCATCTAAGCAGTTGAAATAATCTGAGAAAGCACTTAACAGTGTGGCCTCATATAAACTACGAAAACAGTCGTGTTGAAGTTCGGAGGAAAAGTTAAGCACTCAAATGAACTAGGCATGCATTTCTTTACGATAGTGCAGGCAGTAATCACGACATATTGGCCAACTCAGGTATAGCGTAACAACAAACAAGCATTCAAATCAAGCAATATAGCAAAGCAGACAACTGAACTATTTGTAATTATGTAGAATTACAGGTTGAGGGCACAAGCCAAGAAAGCAGCCCACTCGCATTACATTTCACCTGTACTAAAACACACTAGCTTACCATATGTTGATGTGAAGCCTCGCTGTTGTTGCAATGTTCTTTAAAGATATCGTCAGCATCCCGTGGTTGCAAATCTAGTTGTTGTAGTTTATTCCGCACCCTCTATTTAGGTAAAATTAATTTTAATCGCATGCACTGGTCCAAATTGATCATCAATGGTTCATCTAAACTAATGAAATAAGGGTGTGTGCATACACGACAATATATCTGCTTCCCTCTATTTTTATGCTTGTTCGAGGTGCCAGCCCCAAAAGAACAAATATTTTGCTTGATGGGGTTGGCAGCTCCATAATTAATAGAAGCATCAAATTAGTCATGCAACTTGGGAAGATCAAGAACAGACAAACAAGTAATGAACAGAGGCTCGGAGCGATGATGTAATAGCTAGCATCAGAAAATGTAGGGTAAAACAAACAAAAAGCAGCGGAACCACATGCTAGTTTGCTGATGTGTAATTAAGCATAGAGAATATTAAGCAGTCTGATGGAACCAATAGGTGGCATCGGAACAACACCATTATCACAAATATAGCATTCAAGAAGTAAAATAGTAGGCAGTGATATCTAGGAAGTACAGTAATACTTAGGACAAAACTAAAACATATTAACTATATGTGCACTGGTATGTAATTTAGCACATGTAACATATTCACTACCAAAAGTATGGCCCTACAGGTGCAAGCAAAATAACGCGTCTCATGAAAAACTGAATGATGCCCTCAAGAAATTCAAAAGTGCAGTGCTTATGCTAAGCAAGTGGACGTAGGCGCCGGCCGTTGGATAATAGTACCTAATTCTCGGCGGCGTATGGGTATCATTGTCATACTTGATAGCTAAGGATCGTCGATGGTGCTCGTGTTGCGGTTGAATTTGGGTCGGCTGTCGCCGTCGCTGAAGCGGCTACGGTTGCACGCCTTTCGACATACAAGAAAGCTCATCTGTGGTATGTGAACAGTTGCACGATAAAGAGAAAAACGAAGGAGTACAAATCGAAATAACCTGATGAGGCTGCGGCATCGGTAAAGCAGGGCCGGTGGACTTGAATATGGCATCCGTGGAGCGGGTCGGTGCGATGGGCGAAAGGCTTTTGGCGCGTTATCTGATGCTTTTGGTGAGGCGGATCTGTTGCGACAGGCGAGGGCTTGTATGAAGGGCCAGCGAAGGGGCGGATGAGGAGTCCTGGATTAGGGGTATCCGGATAGCCGGACTGTGTACAACGTCCGAACTATTGAAGCGTGAAGATACAAGACTCAAGACTTCGGCCCGTGTCCGGATGGGACTTTCCCTGGCGTGGAAGGCACGCTTGGCGATCCGGATATTATATTACCTTCCTTGTAACCGACTCCATGTAAACCTAGCCCTCTCCGGTGTCTATATAAACCGGAGAGGTTGGTCCTTAGAAGGCCGATCACAATTACAATCATACCATCATAGGCTAGCTCTTAGGGTTTAGCCTCTACGATCTCGTGGTAGATCTACTCTTGTACTACCCATATCATCAATATTAATCAAGCGGGAAGTACGGTTTTACCTCCATCGAGAGGGTCCGAACCTGGGTAAACATCTGTGTCCCTTGCTTCCTGTTACCATCAGCCTTGACGCACAGATCGGGACCCCTTACCCGAGATCCGCCGGTTTTGACACCGATATTGGTGCTTTCATTGACAGTTCCTCTGTGCCGTCGTTGTCAGGCTCGATGACTCCTTCAATCATCATCAATGACGCTGTCCAGGGCGAGAATTTCCTCCCCGGACAGATCTTCGTGTTCGGCGGCTTCGCACTGCGGGCCAACTCGCTCGGCCATCTGGAGCAGATCGACAGCTATGCCCCTGGCCACCAGATCAGGTTCGGAAACCTGAACTACACGGCTGACCTTCATGGAGACTTGATCTTCGACGGATTCGGGCCTGCGTCAGGAGCACCGGACGATCCACGACGGCATGGCTTTGACTGCTTGTCGGACAACACTCGAGGATATTACCCTGCAGAGCACCGGACTCAAATCCGGAGCAGGCTGCGTCGCTTAAGGACGGAGGGCTATACTCCGTCCGCAGCAGTTCTACACTCATCGGCGGTGGAGCCGAACACGGTCTCACCTCTGCGGTGACACAGGTGGCGTTGGACCCCGGATTCGTATCCGGTTGTTGGTTCCAGTCCGCGCACTCTCGAGCCAACCGAGCCAGGTGGGGCTCCGATAATGGATTTCACTGCTGCGGATATCTTCCAGCACTCGCCCTTTGGTGACATGCTGAACTCGTTAAAAACTCTCTCTTTGACAGAAAATTCTGGGTCGAACTATGTACGGCTGGAGTGGGAAGCGGGCGACGAGGAAATTCGTTACCCACCCACCACCCACTTCATTGCCACGGTCGATGATTTAACCGACGTGCTTGACTTCGACTCCGAAGGCATCGACGGTATGGACGACGATGCAGGAGAAGATTTAGAATCCATGGGGTGCCGGACTTCCGCCTCGTCACACGACATATACATGGTGGATACGCCCAAGAAGGACGACGGCGACAACCCGGAAGATAAAACCCCCGGGCAAAAGCCAAAGCGACGGCGTGGACGCCGTTCCAAGTCCAGCAACAGTAAAGACAGCGGCAAGAGCGCCAGAAGGATCGATACTCCGGTCAACCCCGAAGGCAACAACGACCATACGGACTCAAATGACGAGGCGGGGCAGAACCAGGTCACCACGAATACGATTCCGGACCAGATGTTCAAGACAATGATCCCGACGGACGAGGTCATCAAACCGAACCAAAGAGGAAAACAGTCCGGATAATGATGCAATCCGGAAAAACACGTGGAACGAGATAACCTCCACGAAAGCTTATGGCCACCGCAAGAAGTCTAAAGAAGCGAAGCAACGACTCAAAGCTGCACAGAAACGCTCAACCGCGAGATGGAATAAAGTGCTAGACACTGAAGAAAGATACGGCGATGATCGCCATACAAAGAGCTATCCAAAACACAAGCTACTGCTAGAATTCGACGACGAAGCTGTACCACTTCATAACCGCAACAAAGCGGCTACCGACGCCTTGCACGATCCACTTGAACACCTGAATAAGAAAGCCGGCACGGCAAGGCCCATTTATAGATCCAAAGGACGCACCCCGACGAAGGACTATGGTCACCAAAACGATCACGCCAATCGAATACCAGTCCGTAATAAACACCGGACACAACAACAGCCGACGGCATGCCACAAAGACGTCCAGATACAAAGGGGTTGCTCACCCCACATGCTTTACCGATGAAGCATCTTGGACCATGAATTTCCACAGGGCTTTAAACCTCGTGGAACATAGAGGCATACGACAGAACAACAGACCCAGGGGTCTGGATCGAGGACTTTATCCTGCACATACATATGGCTCGTGGGGATGACCTTCACGCCATCAAATAACTCTCCCTCAAACTGAAGGGACCAGCTCAACCTTTGGTTGAAAAGCCTCCCCGAAAATTCAATTGGGAGCTGGGAGGAACTCGAGGACGCTTTCAGGGCCAATTTTCAAGGGACCTATGTCCAGCCTCCGGATGCTGACGACTTAAGTTACATAGTCCAACAGCCCGGAAAATCCGCCCGCAAGCTTTGGAACATATTCCTCACTAAGAAGAATCAAATTGTTGACTGTCCGGATGCCAAAGCCTTAGCGGCATTCAAACACAGCATCCGTGACGAGTGGCTCGCCAGACACCTCGGCCAAGAAAAGCCAAGGACAATGGCAGCCCTAACAAGCCTTATGACCCGCTTTTGCGCGGGAGAAGATAGTCGGCTAGCCCAGAAGGCACCAATGACCCCAAAGACATCCAAAATAAGGGATGGCAACGGGAAAGCCACGGCGTCATATAAACAAACGCCAAAACAAGGAAGAGAGAGGATAACACGATGGTTAATGCGGATTCAGTGGGCTCTCGACCTAATCGAAAAATAAGCCATCTAAAGGCGGTAAAGAGGGACCATCGATGCGAATAGAGTCCTAGGCAGACTATGCCAAATTCATGGCAACCACGACAAACTCACGAACCACACGCACGGAGTCTGGGTCTTCAAGCGAGCCGGCAAATTAAATGCCGAACATAAGGGAAGGAAACACCAAGTGAAGACGAGGATGAACCTCGCCACCAACAATCGAGGGACAGAAAAATTCCCGCCAGAGGTTAAAACAGTGAACATGATCCAAGCGACTCACACATCCATGAGAAGGCACGAACGCGCGCATAGAGCCACGCTCGATATCGAGCTCATCGTACCCATACCAAACCACTGGATGCCTTATCCAATCACTTTCGATAACTTGGACGACCGAACTAGTATTCGGCGCGGAGGATCAGAGGCCTTGGTGCTTGACCCAATAATCGACGGATACCATCTCACCCACGTCCTCATGGACGGCGGCAGTAGTCTCAATTTAATATATGAGGACACTATCCGGAGGATGGGGATAGACCCATCCAGAATTAACCAAAGCGACACCACCTTTGAAGGGGTGATACCAGGCGTTGAAGCCCACAGCAGGGCTCCGCTTCATCGAGGTAACATTCAGCTCTCCAGCCAACTCCAGAAGCGAAGAGCTGCTCTTCATCATCGCACCCTTCCAAAGCAACTATCATGCATTGCTTGGAAGAACGGCCTTCGCCCGTTTCAACGCATTGCCGCACTATGGCTACCTTACACTCAAGATGCCCGGTCCACGCGGCGTCATCACCGTTAGCGGAATAACAGAGTGCTCGTCACGCGCAGAGGAACACGCGACGGCCCTCGCGGCTGGACTATAAGTGACCTCCAACATCAAAAAATATAGCCGGTCGTTAAGACCAGGGACACGGTTAGACGAGTCCGGTAGCCCGGATCGAACCAGGGCACCGTATATGTAATCCTATAGCGGATACCAGGGGCTACAACTACCTAATAAAGCCCCACACTTGGCTCAACCTTATTGGCAGGCCAATGGCTTACACTTTTATCCATCGCGTACTAACATTGTAACCTCCTATGAGTTTCCTTTTTCCGCATACAACTTTCGCATGATACCCTTCCAGGATACGGCACAACGGAGACAAAGGCGCAGACGTGCAGCAGGGCCCCGTTCAACAGGTTTCTTTTTAGATTAAGCCCATTTGAAAACCTGTTCTATAGCCTCTAGTTGTTTAACCATCCCATGGGTTCCATACCCACAGAGGATCTTGCCGTTTTGGCATTTTGCCACGACAGATTAGCGCATCGCATTCGGAAACACAGTGGTTTATAATGAATGGGCATTCTTGAGCCCATCGTCTACTATAAAGTCGAACACCTTCTGGAGTGTTCGGCGTCCACGAAGTTTGGCCTTATATGCAGCAGCTCCGAATCATGCCTTTGGTCAAATGTTGGGTTTGCCCGGCTCCTGGGTTTGCCGCCTTACGTTCCGTTATTATCAGCTAAGGTGGCCAAAGGAGAACTACTGTGATTGTGCCCTGGTTATTCCGGACGAGCACCTCGGTAGAGAAAGCCGAAAACTCACTGTCATGATACAGCGAGAGACTGTTCAACCACTCGAAGACTTATCGGAATCTTTAGGATCCCTCCGCATTAACGAAGGACCGTTTCCCGGTCATGTACACACACGCCCGTATTCGGATGCACGCGAAGGTACCAGGGGCTACATAGTGTTGGGGAACGTAGCAGAAATCAAAAAAATTCTACGCATCACCAAGATCAATCTATGGAGATTCTAGCAACAAGAGAGGAAGGGGGGTGCACCTACATACCCTTGTAGATCGCTAAGCGGAAGCGTTACAAGAACGCGGATGAAGGAGTCGTACTCGTAGCGATTCAGATCGCGGTTGATTCCGATCTAAGCGCCGAACAACGACGCCTCCGCGTTCAACACACATGCAGCCTGATGACGTCTCCCGTGCCTTGATCTAGCAAGGGGAGAGGGAGAGGTTGGGGAAGACTCCGTACAACAGCAGCACGACGGCGTGGTGGTGGTGGAGGAGCGCTGATACTCAATGAGGCTTCGCCAAGCACTACGAGAGACGAGGAGGGAGAGAGATAGGGCTGCGCCTTGGGAGAGAGAGACTCGTGTGGTGAGCAGCCCCAAAACCTCCACTATATATAGGGGGAAGGGAGAGGGGGAGGCGCCCTAGGGTTTCCCCTAGGGGGGGTGGCGGCCAGGGCAGATGAGATCTCCCCTTTGGGTGACTTGGCCCACAAGCCAGGAGGTGGGAACCCTAGATGGGGCACCCCAAACCCCACAGTCACGTGGGAATAGGTGAGGGGCGCACAGCCCCTTAGTGGGCTGGTTTGCCCCTCCCTTGGCCCATGAAGCCCCCCAACACTTGTCGGGGCTCCCGAAACACCTTCGGTCATCTTGGTCATCACCGGTACCTCCGAACACTTAGGACTCCAAAACACTTCGTCCAATATATCAATCTAAACCTACGGACAATTCCGGAACTCCTCGTGACGTCCGGGATCTCATTCGGGACTCCGAACAACATTCGCTAACCTCGTACATGCATTCCCAAAAACCCTAGCGTCGCCAGACCTTGAGTGTGTAGACCCTACGGGTTCGGGAACCATGCGAACATGACCGAGACAACTCTCCGGCCAATAACCAACAGCGGGATCTGGATACCCATGTTGGCTCCCACATGCTCCACGATGATCTCATCGGATGAACCACGATGTCAAGGATTTAATCAATCCCGTATACAATTCCCTTTGTCTAGCGGTATTGTACTTGCCCGAGATTCGATCGTCGGTATCCCGATACCTTGTTCAATCTCGTTACTGCAAGTCTCTTTACTCTTCCGTAACACATCATCCCGCGATCAACTCCTTGATCACATTGTGCACATTATGATGATGTCCTACCGAGTGGGCCAGAGATACCTCTCCGTCACACGGAGTGACAAATCCAGTCTCGGTTCGTGCCAACCCAATGAGACACTTTCGGAGATACCCGTAGTGTACCTTTATAGCCACCCAGTTACGTTGTGACGTTTGGCACACCCAAAGCATTCCTACGGTATCCGAGAATTGCACAATCTCATGGTCTAAGGAAAAGATACTTGACATTAGAAAAGCTTTAGCATACGAACTACACGATCTTTGTGCTAGGCTTAGGATTGGGTCTTGTCCATCACATCATTCTCCTAATGATGTGATCCCGTTATCAACGACATCCAATGTGCATGGTCGAGGAAATCGTAACCATCTATTGATCAACGAGCTAGTCAACTAGAGGCTTACTAGGGACATGGTGTTGTCTATGTACCCACACATGTATTTGAGTTTCCTATCAATACAATTATAGCATGGATAATAAACGATTATCATGAACCAGGAAATATAATAATAATAACTAATTTATTATTGCCTCTAGGGCATATTTCCAACAGTCTCCCACTTGCACTAGAGTCAATAATCTAGTTCACATCGCCATGGATTAACACTCACAGGTCACATCGCCATGTGACTAACATCCAAAGAGTTTACTAGAGTCACAAATCTAGTTCACATCACTATGTGATTAACACTCAATGAGTTCTGGGTTTGATCATGTTTTGCTTGTGAGAGAGGTTTTTAGTCAACGGAGCGCAATATGCAGATCCGTATGTACTTTGCAAATCTCTAGGTCATATTGTAAATGCTGCTTCCACGCTCCACTTGGAGCTATTCCAAATGGTTGCTCCACTATACGTATCCGGTTTGCTACTCAGAGCTATCCGGATAGGTGTTAAGCTTGCATCGACGCAATTCTTTACGTCGAACTCTTTATCACCTCCATAGCAGAAACATATCCTTATTCCTCTAAGGATAATTTTGACCGCTATCTATTGATCCACTCCTTGATCACCTTTGTACCCTCTTGCGGACATGTGGCAAGGCACACATCAGGTGCGATACTCAAAGCATGGCATACCGTATAGAGCCTATGACAAAAGCATAGGGGACGACCTTCGTCCTTCCTCTTTCTTCTGCCCGTGGTCATGTCTTGAGTCTTACTCAATACTGCAGACCATACAACACAGCCAAGAACTCCTTCTTTGCTGATCTATTTTGAACTCCTTCGAAATCTTGTCACGGTATGTATTCATTTGAAAGTACTATTAAGCGTTTTGATCTATCCTTGTAGATCTTGATGCTCAATGTTCAAGTAGCTTAATCCAGGTTTTCCATTGAAAAACACTTTTCAAATAACCCTATATGCTTTCTACATCATTTCCGATCAACAACATATACTCATCAGAAATGCTATAGTGCTCCCACTCACTTCTTTGGAAATACAAGTTTCTCATAAACTTTGTATAAACCCAAAATCTTTGATCATCTCATCAAAGCGTATATTCCATCTCCGACATGCTTACTCCGGTCCTTAGAAGGATTCTTGGAGCTTTGCATACTTGTTAGCATCTTTTAGGATTGACAAAACCATCCGGTTGTATCACATACAACCTTTCCTCAAGAAAATCGCCGAGGAAACAATGTTTTGACATCCTATACGCAAGATTTCATAAATAATGCATCAATCGCAAACATAATTCCAACAGACTCTTAGCATCGCTACTGGTGAGAAAGTCTCATCGCGATCAACTCCTTGAACTTGTCGGAAAATATCTTAACGACAAGTCGAGCTTTCTTAATGGTGATACTTACCATCATTGTCCGTCTTCCTTTTAAAAATCCATCCGCACCCAACAGCCTTACGACAATCAAGTGGTTCTTCAAAAGTCCATACTTTGTATTCATCCATGGATCCTCTCTCGGATTATATGGCCTCGAGCCATTCGTCGGAATCCGGGCCCACCATCGCTTCCCCATAGCTCGTAGGTTCATTGTTATCTAGCAACATGACCTTCAAGACAGGATTACTGTACCACTCCGAAGTAGTATGCATCCTTGTCGACCTACGAGGTTTGGTAGTGACTTGATCCGAAGTTTCATGATCACTATCATAAACTTCTACTTCAATTGGTGTAGGCGCCACAGAGGCGACTTTCTCGTGCCCCGCTACACACTAGTTGAAGTGATGGTTCAATAACCTTATCAAGTCTCCACCATCCTCCCACTCAATTCTTTCGAGAGAAACTTTTTCTCGAGAAAGTACCCGTTTCTAGAAACAAGCCCTTTTGCTTCCGGATCTGAGACAGGAGGTATACCCAACTGTTTTGGGTGTCCTATGAAGATGCATTTATCCGCTTTGGGTTCGAGCTTATCAGCCTGAAACTTTTTCACATAAGCTTCGCAGTCCCAAACTTTTAAGAAATGACAGCTTAGGTTTCTCTAAACCATAGTTTGTATGCTGTGATCTCAAAGGAATTACGTGGTGCCCTATTTGAAGTGAATGCGGTTGTCTCTAATGCCTAACCCATGAACGATAGTGGTAATTCGATAAGAGACATCATGGTATGCACCATATCCAATAGGGTGCAGCTATGATGTTCGGACACACCATCACACTATGGTGTTCCAGGCGGTATTAGTTATGAAACAATTTCCACAATGTCTTAATTGTATACCAAACTCATAACTCAGATACTCATCTCTATGATCATATCATAGACATTTTATCCTCTTGTCACGATGATCTTCAACTTAACTCACGAAATTACTTGAACCTTTCAATAATTCAGACTTGTGTTTCATCAAGTAAATATACTCAACATCTACTCAAATCATCTGTGAAGTAAGAACATAACGATATCCACTGCATGCCTCAGCACTCATTGGACTGCACACATCAAAATGTGTTACTTCCAACAAGTTGCTTTCTTGTTCCATCTTACTGAAAACGAGGCTTTTCAGTCATCTTGCCCATGTGGTATGATTTGCATGTCTCAAGTGATTCAAAATCAAGTGAGTCCAAACGGTCCATCTGCATGGAGTTTCTTCATGCGCACATACCAATAGACATGGTTCGCATGTCTCAAACTTTTCAAAAAATGAGTGAGTCCAAAGATCCATCAACATGGAGCTTCTTCATGCGTTTTATACCAATATGACTCACATGGTAGTGCCACAAGTAGGTGGTACTATCATTACTATCTATATCTTTTGGCATGAACATGTGTATCACTACGATCGAGATTCAATAAACTATTCATTTTAGGTGCAAGACCATTGAAGGTATTATTCAAATAAACAGAGTAACCATTATTCTCCTTAAATGAATAACCGTATTGCTGACATAATCCAATCATGTCTATGCTCAACACAAACACCAAATAACAATTATTTAGGTTTAACACCGATCTCGATGGTAGAGGGAGCGTGCAACGTTTGATCACATCAACCTTGGAGATACTTCCAACACATATCGTCACCTCGCCTTTAGCTACTCTCCGTTTATTCCGTAGCCTTTTATTTCGAGTTACTAACACTTAGCAACCAAACCGGTATCTATTACCATGGTGCTACTAGGAGTACTAGTAGAGTGCACATTAATACAATGTATATCCAATATACTTCTGTCGACCTTGCCTGCCTTCTTATCTACCAAGTATCTAGGGTAATTCTACTCCAGTGACCGTTCCCTTTATTACAGAAGCACTTAGTCTCGGGTTTGGGTTTAACCTTGGGTTTCTTCACTAGAGCAGCAAATGATTTCTTGTTTCATGAAGTATCCCTTCTTGCCCTTGCCCTTCTTGAAACTAGTGGTTTCACTAACCATCAACAATTTATTCTCCTTCTTGATTTCTACTTTCGCGGTGTCAAACATCACGAATATTTCAAGGATCATCATATCTATCCCTGATATGTTATAGTTCATCACGAAGCTCTAGTAGCTTCGTGGAAATGACTTTGGAGATACATCACTATCTCATCTGGAAGATCAACTCCCACTCGATTCAAGTGATTGTTGTACTCAGACACTTTGAGCACAAGCTCAACGATTGAGCTTTTCTCCCTTAGTTTGCAGGCTAAGAAAATCGTCGGAGGTCTTATACCGCTTGACGTGGACACGAGCCTGAAATCCCAATTTCAGCCCTCGGAACATCTCATATGTTCCGCGACGTTTCGAAATCGTCTTCGGTGCCTCCATTCTAAACTGTTTAACTGAACTATCACGTAGTTATCAAAACGTGTATGTCAAATGTTCGCACCATCCACAGACGACGTTTGAGGTTCAGCACACCGAGCGGTGCATTAAGGACATAAGCCTTCTACGCAGCAATGAGGACAATCCTCAGTTTACGGACCCAGTCCGCATAATTGCTACTATCAACTTTCAACTAAATTTTCTCTAGCAACATATCTAAAACAGTAGAACTAAAGCGCGAGCTACGACATAATTTGCAAAAACCTTTTGACTATGTTCAGGATAATTAAGTTCATCTTATGAACTCCCACTCAGATAGACATCACTCTAGTCATCTAAGTGATTACATGATCCGAGTCAACTAGGCCGTGTCCGATCATCACGTGAGACGGACTAGTCATCATCGGTGAACATCTTCATGTTGATCGTATCTACCATACGACTCATGCTCGACCTTTCGGTCTCTTGTGTTCCGAGGCCATGTACGTACATGCTAGGCTCGTCAAGTCAACCTAAGTGTATTGCGTGTGTAAATCTGGCTTAGACCCGTTGTATTGAGCGTTAGAATCTATCACACCCGATCATCACGTGGTGCTTGAAACAACGAACCTTCGCATAGCGGTGCACAGTTAGGGGGAACACTTTTCTTGACATTATTGCGAGGGATCATCTTATTTAAGCTACCGTCGTTCTAAGCAAATAAGATGTAAAACATGATAAACTTCACATGCAATCAAATAGTGACATGATATGGCCAATATCATTTTGCTCCTTTTGATCTCCATCTTCGGGGCTCCATGATCATCATCGTCACCGGCATGACACCATGATCTCCATCATCGTGTCTCCATGAAGTTGTCTCGCCAACTTATTACTTCTACTACTATAGCTAACGGTTTAGCAATAAAGTAAAGTAATTACATGGCATTGTTCAATGACACGCAGATCATACAATAAATTAAGACAACTCCTATGGCTCCTGCAGGTTGTCATATTCATCGACAAGCAAGTCGTGATTCCTATTACAAGAACATGGTCAATCTCATACATCACATATCATTCATCACATTCTTTTGGCCATATCACATCACATAGCATACCCTCGCAAAAACAAGTTAGACGTCCTCTAATTGTTGTTTGCATGTTTTACGTGGCTGCTATGGGTTTCTAGCAAGAACGCTTTCTTACCTACGCAAAACCACAACGTGATATGCCAATTACTATTTACCCTTCATAAGGACCCTTTTCATCAAATCCGATCCGACTAAAGTGGAGAGACAGACACTGCTAGCCACCTTATGCAACTAGTGCAGGTCGATCGGTGGAACCGGTCTCACGTAAAATGCGTGTAAGGTCGGTCCGGGCCGCTTCATCCCACGATGCCGCCGAATCAAGATAAGACTAGTAACGGCAAGTAAATTGACAATATCGACTCCCACAACTGCTTTGTGTTCTACTCGTGCATAGAAACTACGCATAGACCTAGCTCATGATGCCACTGTTGGGGAGCGTGGCAGAAATCAAAAATTCTACGCATCACCAAGATCAATCTATGGAGATTCTAGCAACAAGAGAGGAAGGAGTGCATCTACATACCCTTGTAGATCGCTAAGCGGAAGCGTTACAAGAACGCGGATGAAGGAGTCGTACTCGTAGCGATTCAGATCGCGGTTGATTCCGATCTAAGCGCCGAACAACGGCGCCTCCGTGTTCAACACACGTGCAGCCTGATGACGTCTCCCGTGCCTTGATCCAGCAAGGGGAGAGGGAGAGGTTAGAAGACTCAGATCCGTGGCAGCAAGACGACGGCATGGTGGTGGTGGAGGAGCGGTACTCGGCAGGCTTCGCCAAGCACTACGAGAGGCGAGGAGGGAGAGAGATAGGGCTGCGCCTTGGGAGAGAGAGACTGGTGTTGAGCAGCCCCAAAACCTCCACTATATATAGGGGGAAGGGAGAGGGGGAGGCGCCCTAGGGTTTCCCCTAGGGGGGGCGGCGGCCAGGGCAGATGAGATCTCCCCTTTGGGTGACTTGGCCCCCAAGCCAGGAGGTGGGAACCCTAGATGGGGCACCCCAAACCCCCTCGTCACGTGGGAATATGTGAGGGGGGTGCACAGCCCCTTAGTGGACTGGTTTGCCCCCTCCCCTTGGCCCATGAAGCCCCCCCAACACTTGTCGGGGCTCCCGAAACACCTTTCGGTCATGCTGGTCATCACCCGGTACCTCCGGAACACTTCCGGACTCCAAAACCCTTCGTCCAATATATCAATCTTCACCTCCGGACCATTCCGGGACTCCTCGTGATGTCCGGGATCTCATCCGGGACTCCGAACAACATTCGGTAACCGCGTACATACTTTCCCTATAACCCTAGCGTCATCGAACCTTAAGTGTGTAGACCCTACGGGTTCGGGAACCATGCAGACATGACCGAGACAACTCTCTGGCCAATAACCAACAGCGGGATCTGGATACCCATGTTGGCTCCCACATGCTCCACGATGATCTCATCGGATGAACCACGATGTCAAGGATTTAATCAATCCCGTATACAATTCCCTTTGTCTAGCGGTATTGTACTTGCCCGAGATTCAATCGTCGGTATCCCGATACCTTGTTCAATCTCGTTACCGGCAAGTCTCTTTACTCGTTCCGTAACACATCATCCCGCGATCAACTCCTTGATCACATTGTGCACATTATGATGATGTCCTACCGAGTGGGCCCAGAGATACCTCTCCGTCACACGGAGTGACAAATCCCAGTCTCGATTCGTGCCAACCCAACAGACACTTTTGGAGATACCCGTAGTGTACCTTTATAGCCACCCAGTTACGTTGTGACGTTTGGCACACCCAAAGCATTCCTACGGTATCCGGGAGTTGCACAATCTCATGGTCTAAGGAAAAGATACTTGACATTAGAAAAGCTTTAGCATACGAACTACACGATCTTTGTGCTAGGCTTAGGATTGGGTCTTGTCCAACACATCATTCTCCTAATGATGTGATCCCGTTATCAACGACATCCAATGTCCATGGTCGTGAAACCGTAACCATCTATTGATCAACGAGCTAGTCAACTAGAGGCTTACTAGGGACATGGTGTTGTCTATGTACCCACACATGTATCTGAGTTTCCTATCAATACAATTATAGCATGGATAATAAACGATTATCATGAAAAGGGAAATATAATAATAATAACTAATTTATTGTTGCCTCTAGGGCATATTTCCAACACATAGTAGCCCCAACATTAGATTCCCATGGCTAAGCGAAAGTGTTACATCTATATAGTCCGGTTGCCTAGTTCGACGTGCGATCACCCCCTTCACGGACCAAGACGTTGGATCAAGTGTGATTAAGCATATTTTCTGCGAACACCCCGCATTGTTTGCGTGGGGGCTGAAGTAGCGACTACTATCTTCGGATTACACATTCATATATATATATATATATATATATATATATATATATATATATATATATATTTGTATATTTATATATATATATATTTGTGTGTGTGTGTGTGTGTGTGTGTGTGTATATATATGTAAATAGACGCACAAGGGACACAATAATACTTTCGGGCAAAAAGTATAAATATAGCCTTACAACCAAAATAACATTGTTCTTACAATGATTCGACTCATCACTCGAATAAGACATTCTTTGAGCACTGCGCCTCTATTAGGCGGGCACCTTCGTGACCCTACGCCAAGTAGTGCTCACCGGATATTGGCCCTCACGGATCTTGGGTAGCTATAATGGTGGCCTCCATATCCATCCAATAGGCTTTAACGGGCAAGAGCCATTCGTGCACCCTCTATGCACGCCGACCTCCTCATGGCGTCGACCGAGGCACGGCCCCAAGGAATTGCTGCACCAAGCCAAAGTAATCGTCCGGCTTAGGCCCTTCCGCCAAAGATTGTCTATCACAGTCCGCATTGCAAGACCGGACAGCTGTGAAGCTCTCTGGCCACGAGCCATCTTGTCACTTAACGGCAGCGGGCGAGTGGGAGCATTGAATTGCGACCAGAAAAGCTTCTCCACTTCCTTATCACCTGATCCCGAAGAACTTGGCGGCGTCAGCCGTACTCTTCGCCAAATCCGCATACGCGTCCGCAGGACTCCAGCGCCCATCCAGGGGAGTGTACTTCGGATCGAAAAACTTCATCCGTAGCAAGTAAGAGCCTCCAGTCGCGATTTTACCGACCTGTTGAAGTTCCTCCCACGCACCCCTGAGCGCGGTACGTATTTCCTTGGTGGCATTACACGCCTTATCCAGCTCGGCCAAACTTTCCTTATGCTCCTTTTCAAGGAGCTTATACCGGTCAGCGGCATTTTTTAACTCCACAGCCATCTCGGCTATCTTTTCCTCGCTTCGGCGATGAGCAGCCTGTTCGGCTCTCAATTCTTCGCCGCCTTTTAGGGCAGCCGCATTGCTAACCCGAGCTTGTTCCTTGGCTTGGACAAGTTACGCCCTCGGGGCCTCCACGGCAGCAAACACCATCTGCGGTCCGAACATATTACATTAATATCATGCCGCCTCCTTATTTTCCTATACAAAGGAAGGAAGAGCAGATACCTTGTGTTTTGTCCAGCCGCTCGTTCTCCAGCGTGATATCGACATCAATCGATCGAATATGCCTGGTCAGTTCGGAAACTTCAACGGACTGGTCGGCGGCCGGATCCGCAGGTACCTGCACATATTTACAGTGCAATCGTTAATTTATGATCCCCCGTTTGCCGCCTAGGGCGGGCAACCAGAGTCTCAGGGGCTACTATCTATACGTAGCACACCTAATGCGTGCCTCCTGACCTAAAAACAAAGGTATTCTTCACTACATACCTCAAAGCCTCGAGCAGACTTGTAAATGCTTCATTCAAACTGCTTAGAAGTGACGAAATCTTCTTGAGCACCGCGCTCATTAATGAGTGGTGCTCCTCCGAGAGCGCAGCTTCGCTCAAGTAAACCCGTCAAGATGTCCGCCGGACATCGAATCTTTGGACCCTCCCCATCGCCCCTCGTGGGAGCCAACGCTCTGGGCTCAGGGGGGGCTGACACATTGGCTTCCGGCTTCGCCAGATCCGGACTCCTCCGTGACGACACCTCAGTGTCGCCCGCTTCATGAGCCGGAGAGGTAGGTGGGGTCTCGCTGTCCATCATCTCTGGAGGAAGATCCCCCGAAGACGAACTCTGTTGAGAAGGGCTGCTAGCGGACTGCGAAAAGACGAATCCTGGTTATTGATCTAGGAGGAACGCAGTACCTTGAATTAAAATTAACTTACTGTTCGGTGGAGGGCTGGCCTGTTGGAGGGCATGGTGCGGTGAGGGTGCCCGTCAGGCAAGGCCCCAGGGATGTCTTTTTCCCTAATTTGGGCATCTCAAGGCCCAAATCTTCTGAGGCGGCCCTCTTCTTCCAGCTGGGAGGAGGCTTTAGCCTCCCCTCCCCGACTATCTTCCTTGGGGGAGGTAATAATCCCCCCGGTTTGGATGCGTAGCATGTGGGGTTCGGTTTCTTCGTTCCTCTCCTTGTCTTTCCCCAAGGGCATTCTGCTGAGTACCCGGTCGAGAATCTTGGCCATGGTGGGGGCGGGCGAGCCTTCAGGGAGTGGCGCCGGACACCTGATTCTCTCCGCCTTGCTGAGCCATTCCTGGACGCGGATGATTTTCAGAATAAACAATCATGACAAATACAAAACCGGTGTCGGTATCGTGGCTACTTACTTGAGTATCTAGGCGATTGCAGCTTAGGCCCGCATCCTCGGTGGTATCCGGACAGACTACTTTCCGTCAGAAGAATAATTTGCACATCTCTTCGAGCTTCAAGCGAAGAAGTGCTTGACGATCCGCGGACCCTCCGGATTGAACTCCCACATCCAGAGAGGCGGCGTTGCGCGGCAACATCCGCCGGATTAACGTCACTTGCATTATGCCGACAAGGTTAATGTCCCTCTCAAGAAGCTCACGGATGCGATACTGCAGCACTGGTATATCACCAGCGGGCCCCCAATTCCGTCCTGCGTCCGTCCAAGACGCCAAATGTGACGGAGGGCCCGAGCGAAACTCTGGGGCAGCCACCCACTTAGTGCCTCGGGAACAAGTGGCGTAAAACCACCTCCGTTGCCATACATCGGATACTTACGGGAAAGAACCCTCGGCCATGGGGCATCGGCGTTTACGCTTATTACGGAACCTCCGCACTCCGCATATCGTCCCTCGATCATCTTCGGCGTCACATTAAAGGTCTTGAGCCATAAGCCGAAGTGTGGGGTAATGTGGAGAAAAGCCTCGCACATGATAATGAACGACGAGATATGGAGGATAGCATCCGGAGCCAGATCGTGAAAATCCAACCCATAATAAAACATGATCCCCCTCACAAAGGGGTCGAGGGTGAAGCCCAGGCCGCGGAGGAAGTGCGGGACAAAAACGACGCACTCATTAGGCTCCGGTGTGGGGATGACCTGCCCGGACGCAGGAAGCCTGTGTCGGATGTCGGCGGTCGTATCCGACCTCCCTAAGCTTCGCAATGTCGTCCTCTTGATCGAGGGGCCCCCATTGGCCTTGAGGAACGGATCCGGACATATCGGCGGATGCACGGGGTGTTGAAGCTTAGGTTTGGTGTTAGAACTTCGAGGTACAAGAAGGCGCGAGGAAGGTGGAAAAGAGGCATAGGCCTCACCCCTTTATAAAGGGGATGAATATCAAGAGTCCCTGGAGTGGCCGTTTGAGGCTTATCTAAAAACACACGGAGTTATATCAACGGCCGTCATGGGGTTGCGTGCGCCCATATTGATGGAAAAATCATGTAATAAGTGGAACACGATCTTTGCCCCGACGAGACGTGCCAATAAAACCGTCTCGTAACGCGAGTCGTCATGGGGTAAGAAACGCTGGTTTGCGTTGGGCCAGGCCACGATACACGGGCGCGATGCACGAAGATTGCCAGCATGTCTGGATTATGCCATGTGAAGACCATCTTGTGGATCTGGACATGATTCAAGTGTTCGATAATTACTTTGGAGTATTTGGAGAAGGAACCCGCCTTGCAATGCCGAAGACAATACTGCGCGCTGGACCCATCGTCATTGAAGCCTGGTTCAGGGGCTACTGAGGGAGTCCTGGATTAGGGGGTATCCGAACAGCCGGACTATGTACAACGTCCGGATTATTGAAGCGTGAAGATACAAGACTCAAGACTTCGGCCCGTGTCCGGATGGGACTTTCCTTGGCGTGGAAGGCACGCTTGGCGATCTGGATATTATATTTCCTTCCTTGTAACCAACTCCATGTAAACCCTAGCCCTCTCCGGTGTCTATATAAACCGGAGAGGTTGGTCCTTAGAAGGCCGATCACAATTACAATCATACCATCATAGGCTAGCTCTTAGGGTTTAGCCTCTACGATCTCGTGGTAGATCTACTCTTGTACTACCCATATCATCAATATTAATCAAGCAGGAAGTAGGGTTTTACGTCCATCGAGAGGGCCTGAACCTGGGTAAACATCTGTGTCCCTTGCTTCCAGTTACCATCAGCCTTGACGCACAGATCGGGACCCCTACCCGAGATCCGCCGGTTTTGACACCGACAGCGGACGAGGGAGTCAGTGAAGGGCCTACACTGTGGTGGACGAGGGCGTCGGTTAAGCAGATCCGGTGTGGTGGACCATG
The DNA here is from genome assembly GCA_021605145.1 of Aegilops bicornis. Classification (NCBI taxonomy): domain Eukaryota; kingdom Viridiplantae; phylum Streptophyta; class Magnoliopsida; order Poales; family Poaceae; genus Aegilops; species Aegilops bicornis. The sequence continues at coordinate 622,373 of JAHIAL010000116.1, read as the reverse complement.
ATGGAGGTCAAGGAGATCTGGAGCGGTGGACAAGCTAGTCATTGAAGCGGCTCCGGTGAAGTGGTGAGTTGGCAGTTGGGGGTTCCAAGGTGCGGAAGGTAGATCTGGCGGGGTGTGAGGTCCACCCGTGGCGGAGGACTAGATTTGTGACTTCTTGCCGTGGTTGGGGGTCGGAGGAGCAGGGAGGGCTCGGGGAAGAATGTTGGGGCAAAGAGGGAAAACAATGGAGTTACCGGGCAGCCATTTTCCGTTCATGTGGCAGGGGTAAAACAGGAATATCGCAGGGCTAAACTTTCGGGCGCGAGATATTTCGATGTGAGCGGGAAGTTTGAAAGCTTTTGGCGCCTGAAATATATTCTGCTCTTGTATGGCCGACTATGATATCATGGTCGAGAATTTGTTTGTTTTGCACGCAAAAAAAAGTGCAAGTTTTGAAAATCAATGTCTCCAATTCAAAACTTAGATTGTCCATTCAATTCAAATATGGATCATTGAGCTACTACAAGCAAATACCATCATACGGTCCAATTCAAATGAAATTCCAAATGTATTTATCCTAAATATGATGACAAAAGCAAAAATGTGTATGTGTATGAATAAAGTGGATGATTATAAAGTTTGAACATGCCCGTATGTGTATATCTCTAGGTTTGATATATGAATTTGAAATCACGAAATCCTGGCTTAAAAAATGTACCTCCGCTTAAATGAATTACAAAAGCTAATGATGGAGTCGAATTCCAAAATTCCAATCTTAGGTTTGTAATTCTGGTACATCAAGGTATATCACGCATGTTCAAAAGTATCATTATCTCATAGTCCAAGCTGTGAAACAAATTGATCAACCATGAGTGCACACACTATTGACCATGTATATCTCAATTACGCTAAAGTCCCTCAAATATAGACACCTCACTCTTTATCTGAAGCTAAACCCCCCCTCCCCTCGTCGCCACTCACACACACAGAGTGAGAAGTCGTTCTCTCCCCCAAACACCAACACACGAGCACATTAACACCCCTCTCTCTTCTAAAGTCAGGACCCCAATATAGGTCTCTATCACTTTGTCTCTCGGGCATACACACATCTCTTCCCCCACTCTCTAGGTCTCCTGCCATCTCTCTTTCCCAAGCACACGCACTATGTAGAGTGTATCTTTCCCATACACACAAAACATCACCCCCAAACGTCTATCTCCCTAGTTATGTGGTTCTCGCACACTCACCTCACACACCACTCCCACTTCAAACAAGCACGCTTTGTCTCCTTGTGCACCACTCTCCTCTTTCTATCTCTCCCACATGCGGACCCGCCCCAGCTCCTTCCCTGTATACATATATGTCGCGACTCTTTCCATAGCTCCCTAATGTATCATCGTTCTCGATCTCACAAATTGTTCTCTACACCATCTATTCTAGATCTCTCATGAAGTCCCTATCACACACATGATGACTCGCTTCCCTTGCGTCTTCGTACATAGGCCAATTTCAAATAACATCAACATTGTCTCCCTATCTATACGCCATTTATGGACACAAATGACCCCTCTCTCGCCCCATCTCTTCCTCTCTCTCTCTCTCTCTCTCTCTCTCTCTCACCCCTCTCCCACACACACTTGATGTCTCTTCTCTCTTCCAAATAGTCTGCTCCCCCCGCCTGCATCCATGCTATCCCGCTACTACACATGTCACACCATTCCCCCTTCCCTTATACTAGGTTTATGTCATTAGTGGTCTCTCTACTCCACATACACACACTCCCTCTCACACACAAACGCGCGCACAAACACACCCAGACACGCACAAACACCCATTTATCTGGATCCACATCTCTCCCCATGTCGCATGTGTATCTCACACACTCACTCTCTAATTATGTATATGTGTCTCCACGTTACACAACACAAAGCCCCATGTACATGTCTCTCTCTATCCTCCAGACATATAGACACAAAGAATATGTTATCATTGCCTCAGTCTCTAGACATATCAAACACGCACACTGTCTCTCCATACTTATATTTCTTCTCTTATAAAAATCGAGTTGGTGATGATGGTACGCGTGCCATCTTGCAATATAGACCGTTCGATCTATATCTCATGGATGGAAATTAAACTAAAAGATACCCGCACCCCTCTCCACATTTGCAGACAAGGCCTTCTGTTGGGGATATACCCCATGGTATGACCCGGCCGGAGTTATAACCCGGCTAGGACTTGGTAAACCGGCTGACAGTTAAGACAGGTGTTAAGTCAGGTAATAAACCGGCTGACGGTTAAGATAGGTGTTAAGTCAGATGATAGCTCGGCAGGTGTTAAGTCAGATGATAACCCGGCAGACAATCATAAACCGACAGACAATCATAACCTAGCAGACAGAGTCGCCTGGGGTTAACAAGCCCAAGAGGTTAAGAAGCCCATGAAGGGAAGTTAAAATAGTTTAAGTCTTAGTCCGAGATGGACTCTACATGTAATCCGCCCCTTCAACTTATATAAGGAGGGGCAGGGAACCCCAAGAGGGGAGAAAGAATCTTAAGGGTTAGACATAACTAGGAGAGCCGGTTTACGGCAAATCCCTCATGATGATAATGAGATCTAGCCACAAACAACATGTTGGGTTGTTACCGGATGATGTTTCCCGGGGCTCGAAGCTGTCTAAATCCTTGTCTTCTGTTGCGTCTCTCGATTCTGCCCAACCCCTCTCAAGATACCACATAGATGCGTTGGCCTCACGACTAAGTCCTCACACTAGGACATCTGACGTGATAATTCCACGACAGTTGGCGCCCACCGTGGGGCCTACGCATAGTGGTGTTGAGTTCTTGGAGGGATTTCTCCGAGGGAACGAAGAGTTTGCAATTTTTTGGATGAAGAAGAACCGATTTAGAAGGATCTACATCAACTGCAAGTTCATCAGTCAAGATTGAAGAAATCAGTCTCGCTGAGATAAACCGCCACTTCATATTTATGATGACCCGGAGACAGACCGGGACTCCGATGCTGCAAGCCGGCTCGCCTGCTTCCACCGTTGACTCCATCTCACCTCACCAATTTCGTTGTCGCTCCATCGCTGAGCCGGCCCTGCCCCTTTGCCGTGGCATCACTTGGCCTCGCTTCTGCGTCGAGTTGCCACTTCAGCCGTCCCAGCCTGCAAGCGCTGCTTACCTAAACCGCTGCGGCGGCCTCTCCTTGACGGTTTGGTGGTCTTGGGTTACTTCATGCTGTTCCCCGCTCGGACTCCTCTAAACACCGGATTGCGCATCGCCTCTCGTCTGAATCACCATTGCGCCTCGCCTCCGGTCCAAGTCACCATTGTCCCTTGCCTCCGGTCCAAGTCGCCATCGCACCTCATCTCCTGTCCGGGTCTCGGTCCGCTGAGCCCCCAAACTGAAGCTGTCTCGGGTCAAACGACGCCGCCCGGGCACGACCCGGATTCACCACCGTGGCACAAAATTTAACTACACTGCTGGAACCATTGCCGCTGGAGTCTGTTTCCATCCACGAGCTGTTCCTACCATACCCATCTCTGAAACCATTGCCGTTGGAATCTGGTTCAACTACTACTATAAGCAGCCGTCTTTGGCTCGCCTCCATTGAGCGCGACTGCTCCTGCTCCAAACCGTAGCTGCGCCTGAGTCGCTACGGACGCGACCCGCCGCCGGCTCAGTCCGCGGGCTCCGCCGCGCTGGCTCCACCGTTTCTGCCTCGGCGCCCCGCATCTCGCGGCGCCTCGAGCCACCACTGCTCGGTCTCGATCGGAGCCGTGAGTCTCCTTCGCCTCAGCGTCAATCGCCGTTGACCCGCCTCCGCCTCACTGTTGGAGTGAGTGCTGATCCGTCTACTCCTCCGACGCCTCCTGCCTCAACCCGCCTCGGCCTCGCGCTGCCGAGAAGGTGTTGAACCGCCGCTTTCGCCCCGGTGACCCGCCGATGTGGCCTTGAACTGCTCTCGCTCCCCTCCGTAACAAACCACCTCCGCCGCGGCAGTGTTTTGCCGTCCGACGCGCGCGTCGCTCCGACCACAAACCGGCCCCGAGTCACAGACGGTGCAGGCTGCCACTGCGCCCTCGTTCTCCTCCATCGCAGCTGCGCCTCTAAGCTGCCGCAGGTCTTTTTCTGTCGCCTCGAGTGGCCTCTCCTCGCGCTAAGTCGGCCCGATGAATCTGTAAACCGGCCGAGATTCATAAGTCGCCGCCTGCGCTGGCGAGTCGCTTTCGACCAGTTTCTGCTGCGAGCTGGCCTTCTGTTGCCTTCCTCTCGCTGATGAGTCGCCCTGCCTGCGCTCTGACTCAGCCATGGCCTTCAGCCGCCACTCGTAAACTGCCGCACCTCGGGCCTCAAACCGCCCTCACCTCCGCGTCCAAGCCGGCGTGTGGCCATACTGAGCTGCCCGCCATGGCTTACCTGAGCCACCCTAGCGGACCCGCCTCATGTGCTTCTGTTCCGGGTTGCCGGGTCTCCGCCTTATCAAGTTTTAGCCACGCTGCAATGAAGAGTGTCATCTCAGTTCTCCTTTGAGCCGCCTCGAATTTCTACCTCCGTCGCCGATTCCTTTGGTGTCAGAACGCCCGCCGGCCGCCGCAAACCGTCCGGTTCGCTTGAGCTCGCGCATGCATGCCTCTATTCCGGCCCTACGCCGTCGTTAAGCGCAGCGTGCGTGGCTTATAAACTGCCTACCGCATCCTCGAAGCCGCCACAGCGGCAACACGCCATTGCCGAACTGGCCCGGCCCGAGCTGCCAGGCACACCTTCACACCTACGGTCTCGCGTCCCACCGCCGTTCGGTCGTGGCCCATCTGCAAGGCACTTCTCTCAACTGCAGATACATGAGTCGCCACGGTCTCGCCTCTGCTCTTGAGCCATCCCTGTGCACGGATCACTTCCACCAAAACCGCCGCCGTGGGCCTGTCTTGACTCGCCGTCGCCGCGCGGTCCGGTTGCCTTCATAGCCGCGTGTCAAACTGCCCTCACCCTCATACGAGCATGCCCACGCGGCCAAGTCGCCACCACAGCTCGGCAGACACTTCCGCCGAATCGCCGAATCATCCTGGTTCACCTCTGCCGCAAACCGTCCGCTCTCGGGCCCGACCGCGTGTCACCGCTTCCTCTGCAATGCCGTCAGCCGCCGATTTGGCGACACCTCTTCAACCCGCCACTGTGAGCCGCCCTGCCGGGTCACCATGACCGGCCACTGCTGCTTGAAATCGTTCCGGGGCGCCCCTGTTGATGCGTCTTTGAGCTGCGCTAAACCGCCCCGGACCTACCGCGCCCTCCGCCTCGCACCCGGGTTGCGATGCCTCTGAATTTGAGGAGTCACTTTCACCGGCATACTAAACCACTATATTCAGCCGCCTCCATGTCTGCTGACCTCTGCTGCGGAGTTGAGCCGGCCCTGCCATCACAAGTCATCGCTGTCACCAGGACGCCGTCGTTTCCTCCTTGGTGAAGGCCTCCTGAGCCGCTGTTTAACTGCTGCTCACCCTCTGCCTCTGTAAGCCGGCCGTTGTCGGGGTTCCTAAACCGCCTGCTAGCGCTTGCCCGCGGGCTCCGACCAGTCGCCGGGTGCAGTCGTCAAACAAATCAATTGCGGAACTACCAAGTCGCTATCATATTTACCAGCGTTTGAGAGCTAGCCCGTTGGACGGCACTATGAGCCGCCTCGTCTCTGCTTCGGCAGTAGTACAGGGCTAGGCAAAAGAGAAAAGTCAAGGGTAGGTTGCTTGGTAAACCAGCAACGTACGGCTCGACGTCCCAGAAAAAAGATCAGGTGATATCTACTTTATTTATTTTTTCAATGTACTTTAAATTCCTCCGAGAACAATTATCCTCTCTTTAAATATTTTTGTTCCATGTTGATGGCAGAGACGACAAGATCATCTGTCATCCAAATACATCAGGACAATTATCCACCGCTGAAGTGGAGTTATATCGCGGATATGGAGTGCATAGCATCGTCATTTTGCACTAATATTTATCCATACTGTCGTGCTCAGCGGAAGTGCTTACACTTCCGCCCTTGCGGTCTGGTCTACATCAACACATCGGGCCGCACCTGTCTGCATGAGCTGTTTATTGAGTATGAGCAAGTCACTGCTTGGGTAGCCGATTTTATTTCAACAAATTGGAGGCAAATTATCACCAGCCGCCGTCTGCGCTGGATGGCTCAATGGACATGCGCACAAGTCGCCGCCACTACAGTTTCATCAACTTCAAACAGCCAGTTGGAAGGAACCATTGGCCGAGTTGCTGACACAGCTCATACGGGATCGTTTATAACCCGCCGCAGTCACCTCAACCTTATGTGGATTAAACATCGCGTTATCAACACCAATGATATATACCTTCTGCTATGGTTAACTACGGAGAATCTCAAGACAACTCCTTGAGTCGTCTTAAGACTCAGGGGCTACGATGACATGACTCAGCAAATCTTGCCAGTTTCAGCAATAAGAACCCCAGGACAATGGAGGGAAAGATAACCCGGTCCCGGAGGCTCTTGCTATATTGATGAAAATTTAAAGGCCGTCGAAAAATTTCGGCTTAAAAAGTATATGATGATTACAAAATCCGGCTCAATGAAGAAGTTCGGGTCATCGAAGGATTCCGGTTCAAGAAGACATCTCTCTCTCATAAATCGTTGAAGCTCACAAATATCCGGTTTAAAATCCGGCTCAAAGGAAGTCAGTCTCACTGAAGCTCTCCAATATCCGGTTTACAATCCGGTTCAAGGGAAATTTGTCTCCCACAAAGCTCTGAAGCTCTCAATATCCAGTTTAAATTTTCCGGCTCAAGAAGAATATTATCTCTTGCAAAAGTTCGAGTTCTCAGAAAAAGTTAAAAGGGGCCAAAGAGAGTGTTGCAAAAGCACAACTCAAACATAGGCAACCATTGAGCATAGCTCAAAATATTGCTCGGGGGCGCTTTGCTTCTACAAGAACAAAGAGTCTATAACCTTGTAATAGGCTATAAAAGCCAGGCTTGGAAGCCAGGTGTATTCACGTAAAACCCCGGGTTATCCTGCCTTTTTAAGTAAGCCACTCCGCCCAGGTAATCCTGGTACGAGCCGTCGAACGTTTGACAAGTAAATCTTATAAAGACCCTGAACTTATCATAGTTAAAATGACGATTGGTTAATGTGAGGTCCATCTTATAAGGCTTTGTAAAATGGTTTAACTCAGTGGCCTGGCAGCCCATGAAAAGCCTCGCCTGTTTGCATGTTTTCTTCTTAAATCTTTCTTTTAACAGTTTATTTTGATGAGGTTTATGTTAAATCCGGTGTTTACTGACCCGGTCTGGTTTTTGAGTTGCCAAGTACAAAATTACAAGATGACCGGTGTCAATTGACCCGGCTTGGCTTTCAACTATAAATTATCAATACACGATCAGTTATAATCCGGTGTTTATTAACCCGGTCTGGCTTTGGACGCTAAGTCGCCAATATATATTTGGATTGCGCCATTGGAATCATGCGCTCATAAATTATTGGGTTATATTATTCAAATAGCCAACATGGCTGGATTTTTACTATGGTTATCAATAACCAATATTATGATTGAGGTTTTCAAAGTCGCTTCAGCGCAGTGGATATTATTTTATTAATGGGTATGATTTATTCTACAAAGGAATAGTCGAAATTGCTGCAGCTTACGACCCGGCACGTGGGGGCTACATTATTCAAGTTGAGATTACATCAAATATACAAGTCTCATGTCGCTGCAAGCATGCACCATGACACTTGGGGGCTAATACAAAATCATTTTACTGGCCTTATTGAAGATCCGACTCATCACATCATAATGAGCCAGCTCTTAACCTTGTGGACGTGGGTTCAAGCCCCATGATGGGGGTTACATCATATGATGTTCTTTTCAAAGAAGCATATATAAAGTCCAAGCTCAATATTATCTTACTGAGCCGGCCCTTGGGGGCTACACATCACTGCTCAAATCTACATGATTATATTTACAAAGTCCCTGCTCATTATTGCATAATGACATGGCCCTTGGGGGCTACACTGGTTGAAGTTTTATGAGCATAAGGCAATTTCAAGTCCCAGTCCTTTGCAAGCATGACAACCCGGCACTTGGGGGCTACATATGTGGAATACTCAGTTTATGACTCGTGACTGAGATGAACAAATCGGATGTTTTCAAGGTTGTGACATTTATATTGAAGCAAATCTTAAGCTGTTGCTACGCTACCTTCTTAAGACTTGGGGGCTACAAGTGATAGGCATATAAGAGGTATATTTTCAAGCTTGATGTTAACTACAATTATGACCCGGTGCCATCAATATTTATAAACCGGCAATTTTGGCAATGATAAACCGACAAGTTCTACATCTTTAAGCTGGCTGAAGATCAGATGAGTATTTCAAGGACCAATATTTTTGTTAAGCATTGGGAGCTGAGTCAAATGAATTATTCTTCATAATATTTCTCTGTGGCAAACCAATGTCAAAGAAATGATTATGAAGCTGGCCTATTGAACCGGATTTACTAGAAGAAGGAAATGGAAAGGAATTAAGAATGACCAGGAACAGTTTAACATGGATAAATCCAAATTAAACTGGGGGCTAATGTCGGGGATATACCCCGTGGTATCACCCGGCCGGAGTTATAACCCGGCTGGGACTTGGTAAACCGGCTGACAGTTAAGACATGTGTTAAGTCAGGTGATAAACCGGCTGACGGTTAAGACAGGTGTTAAGTCAGATGATAGCTCGGCAGGTGTTAAGTCAGATGATCACCCGGCAGACAATCATAAACCGGCAGACAATCATAAACCGGCAGACAATCATAACCCGGCAGACAATCATAACCCGGCAGACAGAGTCGCCTGGGGTTAACAAGCCCAAGAACCTACAGACAATCATAACCCGGCAGACAGAGTCGCCTGGGGTTAACAAGCCCAAGGGGTTAAGAAGCCCGTGAAGGGAAGTTAAAATAGTTTAAGTCTTAGTCCGAGATGGACTCTACATGTAATCCGCCCCTTCAACTTATATAAGGAGGCGGGGCACCAAGAGGGAGAAAAGAATCTTAAGGGTTAGACATAACTAGGAGAGCCGGTTTCTGGTGACTCCCTCGTGATGATAATGAGATCTAGCCACAAACAAAGATGCGGGGTTGTGACCGGGATGATGTTTCCGGGGCCAAGTCGCCTAAATCCTTGTCTTACATTGCGTCTCTTGATTCTCGCCTAACCCCTCTCAAGCTACCACATAGATGCGTTGGCCTCAGGACTAAGTCCTCGCACTAGGACATATGACGTGACAATTCCACGACACCTTCCCTCGTTCATCCTTATCTCCAACAACCTCATTGTTGAGCAATTAAGAAAGGAAGCCTCTAGAACAAACTGGCCTGGTGGCCGCTGCCGGCGTCGTCAATCCTGATGCCTCCGCTCATTCTGACCACCAATCACCACCACACCCCACTCCTCTTCACATTATCTCCTATTTCTCGAGATATCATTAGTTTTTACGTATGGGATTACTCCCGCATGGGTCAATCACAACAAGTGTTTTATAAAAAAAATGCATCTTGATGTTCCGTGCAATGCACGCGGATCTTGCTAGTACTCCCTCTGAGAATACTAAGTTCGTGATGATGGTGTGTCCGCCATCCGTCAAGCTTCGACCATTAGATCTACATCTAACGACTATGAGGTAAGTTGTTGCCTTTTCTCACCAAGATCCCACTTGTCTACCAATTTGCAGAAAAACCCATAATTAGTATCTTAAAACCAACCACATCCCTCCCTGACCTCACCAAAACAACCCAAGGAATATATTCTAATTGAAACATAATATATCTCTAGTGATATATGTATATCAAAATTAGAGTGTTTTGTATCAAGTTTGTGAATAAGTATTATTCTAATTATGATTTGTTGCAACGCACATGAACATTGCTAGTATTTCCAACCATGCAAAAAATTTCCTAGTACTCCATAGTTTTGAGTTTTCCATCAAGATATTAGTCACTCATGGTTAATATTTACTTTCAATCATGTACACATATGTAGAGTATTTAACAAAAAACTACCACTTTCACTCCTACTTACAATATGTAGAGTATTTAACAAAAAACTACCACTTTCAACCAGCCCTAGGAAGACTCTATTGTACAAAAAATAGCAAAAACATACCCAAAATTTCTTAATCCATGCCAAAAACTACTACCTAGTACTCCATCCGTCCCACAATGTAAGACGTTTTTGCAAGCTAGTTTAGCTTGCAAAAACATCTTATATTATGAGACGTAGGAATACCGATTAGGTTCGTTTAAACCCATTTATGATGAGGGTTGGCCCACACGTCCCGTCTTGTGAGGCAGCTTAAACCGGACCATTGACACGAGGGACCCATATCTCGACCTTCTATCCTGTTATTCCCCTCAAATCATTATTTTTCTGAACATTACTTCAAACAAGATCGACGCGTGTTCGTCGGTGGCGCCGTGATGAGCGAGTTGGTCGCCCGCTCTGCCCAGACGGGCGGATGCCGCTGGCCTCCGTGACGGAGTTGGCAGGCAGCGAGCGTGACTCACGAGCGAGCAAGCCGCCGCTGGCGCCTTCGCCGAGCCAGATGGCTAGCCTTAAGCGCTGATCTTGTGAGCAAGCAAGTCATTGCTGTCATGCCAATCTAGCTAGCAAACCTTGCGAGACAAGCGGTGGGACGGAGCTATCTTGGCTAGCTAGCGTCATGGCGCCGGGACGGAGCAGCATCCGGCTGCAAAGAAGATGGGCTCCCGATCACTGGCGGTTTTGACCTCGCCTTCTGCCGGGTGGCGTTAGGGCTGTAATCCCATGGCCGAGGATGACTAGGTGGACGGGCCGGAGGTAGGAGGTCACTCGGGGATTTTTCTGCAGACTGACATGTAGGTCCCACAAGTCATAACTGCCGGTTGAATAGAAGGCGTTGACTTAATGGGCGACATGGGCCCTGTTTGGATACTCTAAGTCAGAGGTTAGAGTTAGATTCTAACCCTGAACTAACTCTAACCAAAGTGGTGTTTGGATGGCGAGTTAGATTGACAACAAATGTATCCAAACAGGGCCATGGGTTGAAACATGCCTATAATGGCACTTTGTAGAGTAGTCGTTTCTTGGTAGGGCTGGTTGGTAAGAGCATGTACAATGGTTGATAAGGTAGTCATATCTTAAGTCTGCCACGTATGCAAGTGGTAGTAGTTTCTTGGCATTATTAGTGGTTTCTTGCATTATTAGGGGTTTCTTGTAAGGAACAATGTACTACTAGCGACAAAAGGCGATTCTAGGTTCCGTTGTACTCCAAGGAGTACTACTAGTGGTCACGGGAGTGTATACCTTGTTTTGTGGGTTCGATCCGGTAACGCACTACGGCCTTTTTTCTTAAATAGTAACCGCTGCTGCGAGCCAATATTTTACACGGGTAGTTTGAGTTTTGAAGTCAAGCGGACGTGCGGCACCACAAAGCTGGGTGCCCGGATAGCCTAGCCACGTGAACGCAGGTTTTCCTTCCTAGCATCTCGTGGCTCGGCGTGCTCGCCCTAGCCGCACCTCGCTTGTAGCTTCCTCATCGGATAGTAGCATATTTAAACTAGCGCCTCCTAATTAAGCCCGAGGAGCCGGAAAAGCTCGGTGGGGCATTGGGAACTGTCTTGATGTGGCTGTGTACGTAAAGTGCTCTACTACTACTTTGTAGCTTGTGGCGTTGCACGCATGGACTTCACTCCATTATCGGCTCTACTATAGAAGAAATTCCTCTTGACGTGTTTTTTTTAAATGGAGGCAAAAGCTTTGCTTCATCTCATTCATAAAGAAGGAACAACTAACAAAGTTTGACGAGATCCATTACACCTCCATAAATGGAAGCGAATAGCCTAGTCTCACTGTATCAAATAACTCAAATGTTCTGCCCCCGCAGTAACCATCGCTGATAAACAGGTTGCTAGTGTGTGCGTGAGAGGAGCGGCTGAATAGAGTACGCAGGTGTACTTTCCCTGCATTGATAGTACAGCGATGGTTCTAGAGAACAGTAGTACCCTCCACTTCCAACTGTAGCTCGTTGGCCCTGAGATTCAAGAGTTCAAAATTGGTGCACTATACTAGACTAGACTAGAAGTACAGTACATCGCACTACTAGTTGAGAAAGTAGTACTAGTACTGCTATAGTACGAGTACGTACTCCTCCGTCACATAATGTAAGACGTTTTTTGACACTAGTTGGCGTGTACAAAAATAGCAAAAACATACCCAAAATTTCTTAATCCACGCCAAAAACTACTACCTAGTGCCAAAAATTTCTTACTAGTGCTATTATTTACAGTATAATGCAATCCCATAACGTCCCATAATGCTAGTACTAGTAGTAAATAATAGCCTCACCCCTTTGCTAAGGAACGATCTACAGTTGGAAGGGACGAGGCCCTACGGTTACTATGCTCTTATCTCCTCCTCGCCAGTTCCCCTCCCCACGAAGAGAAGGCAGTTCGTCGTTGCTCCCATGGATTCGCCAGGCGGTTCTCCTCCTCGTCTGGGCTGGGAGACCTTGGATGACGATTCTCTGGAGAAATTGCATGTCGCTCCGACGTCCTCACTGCCGCAAGACTCGGTGCTTCCTGCACCAACTTTTTCAAGACGGTGCTTAAACAGGCTTGGGAAAAGGCCATGCTTGTTTGTCTTCCATGCGTTCGTGAGGAGAAGGTTCTTCTATGGGACATGTCGGTGTCAAAACCGGCGGATCTCGGGTAGGGGGTCCCGAACTGTGCGTCTAGGCGGATGGTAACAGGAGACAAGGGACACGATGTTTTTACCCAGGTTCGGGCCCTCTCGATGGAGGTAAAACCCTACTCTTGCTTGATTAATATTGATGATATGGGTAGTACAAGAGTAGATCTACCACGAGATCAAGGAGGCTAAACCCTAGAAGCTAGCCTATGGTATGATTGTTGTTCGTCCTACGGACTAAAACCCTCCGGTTTATATAGACACCGGATAGGGTTAGGGTTACACAGAGTCGGTTAAAAAGGTAGGAGATCTACATATACGTATAGCCAAACATGCCTTCCACGCCAAGGAAAGTCCCAAACGGACACGGGACGAAGTCTTCAATATTGTATATTAATAGTCCAGGAGTCCGGCCAACCGTAATAGTTCGCTATCCGGACACCCCTAATCCAGGACTCCCTCAAGAGCTCCCCTGAACCAGGCTTCAATGACGACGAGTCCGGTCGCATATTGTCTTCGACATTGCAAGGCGGGTTCCTCCTCTGAATACTTCATAGAAGATTTTGAACACAAGGACGGTGTCCGCTCTGCAAAATAATTTCCACATAACAATCGTAGAGAGAATAATATTTACACAAAATCAATCATTGACGTATTCCGCGGCGTGCCATCACGCATACGGCCAAGTCTTCATTCGAATCGCTTTTCTGTACCACCTCAAATGCATTTAGCGAGGCGGTTTCCTTGGCACGCGTCTTGTCAAAGCAGAGATCGTGTTCCCCTTATTTCGGGATTCTCATTAATACAGGGCGTGGGTAACCCAGCGTGCCCGCTGGCACGTCTCCTCTATCGGCGAGTCCTGAACGGTCACGGGAGGGCTCTTGGTATTCAACCTCTTTATAACGAGACCAAGGCCCGCTCCTTTCTTTCAATCTCAATCGAATCCGCCTCGCCGAGTTCCAACACCCAAAGCTCTAGATTCAGCGCTTGGACCTCCGAGGATGTCCGCTCCGACCTGCAAGGTCGGTGGATGCCTTCCTCCGTTACGGAAGAAGACGTGCTAAAGCCGAGAGACGCCGGTATCTAACCGGCGAAATTTCAAGACAGTTGCCTCGCCCAAGGGCAGGTTATTCCCACTCCCAAGCCTGGTGAGAGCGTGGTGTTTGTGTCTCACTTCCTTCGGGGTTAGGGCTTCCCGGCGGATCCCTTCGTGAGGGGACTCATGTTTTATTATGGGCTGGAATTTCATGACTTGGATCCGAGTCCATCCTCCACATCTCATCGTTCATTGTCGTATGTGAAGCCTTCCTTCGTGATTACCCTCACTTCGGATTGTGGCTCAAGACCTTCAAAGTGGAGCCGAAGATGATCAAGGGGCATCGAGCAGAGAGGAGGGGCTGTTATAAGCAAGAATGCCGACGCTCCATGGCCCGAGGGCTCTTTTCAAGAGGAGCTCGGTCTGTGGGCAACAAGAGTGGTTTTATATCACAGCCCTGTGGGCACCAAATGGGTGGCACCACCTACCTTTTGCTCGGGTCCTCCACTGCGGTGGCGTCATGGGTCAATAAAGGGCCTCGGCTGGGACCGCCCAAGGGCGTACGCACATTGCGGAGGGCCGTGAAAGAGACCTCCTAGAAAGAGAGATCAATCTGGTCGTAGTAGCGCAAGTCATGCTGATTCGCACCTTGCCCTGCAAACGCCTCCCCCCTCCTGTGGGAGTTTAATCCGAGGGACCACGAGCTCTCCAACATTTTATGGGCGCAACGCCCGTGGAGATGTACTAACTGTTCTTCGGATCACAAGCAATGTGTCCGGACTCAACCGAGGACGCAGGTCTGAGCTGCAATCGCCCGTATACTCAAGTAGGTAGTCCTGTACCCAGACATGTTATCCGCATATTTATCATAAACTTGCCCTTAAAAGAGCTATCCTTTAAACAGGAGTGGATAGCAAAAGAAAAACTGATCGTGTCCCCCCTCCCCGAGATCACGCCGATCCTGTTTTAACCAAGATGCTAAAGGATGTGCCTTTTGAAGAAGGCGAAGGGGGAACAAGGAACTACTACCTCCGTGAAGGAGGCTATCAAGAAAGGGGGATCAAGAATCCCTCCCTCCAAGGGAGAAGAGGACCGCTTCAAGATCCGGAGACCAAAGCCTCAAGCGGGGAAGAAATCCTCGCCAGAGGGTCTGCGGCGGGAGATGCCCCTACCGCACTATTTCCCCAAGGAGATCAGCCCTCCAGCGAGCCGTAAGTAAAGGGGGACGTTTTCTTAAAATGAGAGACATCCCTGTTTTATTTCTGAAGATAACCAAAAATTTCTTTGTAGTTCGGATCTCAGCCCTTCTCAGCAGAGCTCGTCTTTAGGGGATCTTGATCTGGAGATGATGGAAAGCGAAACGCCTCCGCCTGTCGTACCGTCATGCGAGGCGGACGACCCCGAGGTGTCGCCGCGAGGGTTTTCTCCAAATCCGCGGGGCCCGAAGGCAGTCATATGTCCCTCAAAGCCCTTTGCGTCCGGCCTTGAAAAAGGCCATCGGACGAGTCCGCACCAACTGGTGTAATGGCCCGGAGGAGCTGAAAAATCTGCTCGAGCGGCGTCTATCTTCGGAAGATCACCGTGGTGCTAATGGGTACGGTGATTGAAAGGATTTCATCCGCCGAAAGCGGATTGCATGAAGCCGTCATAAGTTTATCGACGGGTTTTGAGGTACGCAAAATGATGTACCTTCGATAGTTTTGCATATAGAATGCGCCTGTATAGATAGTAGCCCGAGACTCGGTGCGTTGTCAAAATGACAGCGCCAAGGATCATAATCCTGTGTAATATGCGCTCTTCCTATGTAGGTGGCGGCGTCCGTGGCAAGTCGACTGATGAATTTGCCAAACTAAAGCGGAAACTTGACGTGGCGGATGCTGACATCGCGCTTGTCAATAAGCGGCTTGACGAGTCACAAGGTATGCAGCTTCTCCGCGGACACCCGGTAAGGTAGCTTAATGTTTGTGCCTTACAACATGTATGCTTGACGCAGATGGTGCCGCTGCCATGGAGAGCCTTCGGGCGGAACTCGCCCGAGCCAAGGAGCAAGCCCGAAAAAGTGATGCGGCTGCCTTAAAAGCGGCCGAAGAGCTGAGAGCCGAACAGGTTGCTCACTGCCAAAGCAAGAAAGAAATGGCCGAGATGGCCATAAAGTTGAAGAATGCTACCGACCGTTGCGAGCTTCTTGAAAAGGAAGGTCGAGCGGAACACGAGGACCTGGAAAAGGCCACTCACGGAGGCCAAGGATGCTCGCTTCTGCGATGAGAGCTATGAAAGAGGAGCTACGTCGGGCCGAAGATATTGCGGCCGGAAAGCCTTTTCTCGCTATGCGGAGGAAATTCACGGATCATAAGTATGCTCATTGGGCCAGGCTGTGGGTGCGGAGGATGCTTATCTGGACTTGGCGGCAAGTGCCGCAGATGCGGCCGAACACTTCCGAGGCCAAAAGGATCACGGAATGGAGGAGCTTTTTTGTCGCAGTTCCATAGTCCAGGGCGTCTGCTTCCATTGGCCGATCATTTGGCTGAATGGGCTGAGCTGAATAGGTTGTCCGGACTTGCCATGAAGGATGTCGTGACTCATTTGTGGCCGAACAGGCCCGAGCCAAAGAGTTATTTTGGTTTGGTGCAGCAGTTCCTTGGTGTGGTGCCGCATATTGGTGCAATGAAGCGGTCAAGATGCATAGAGGGTGCACGGATGGCTCTTGCCCGTGTCAAGACATATCTTGGGCGGAGATGAAGGCCACCAACGTTGCATCCTGTGATTCGGATGTAAGCCGAGTAAGCTGAGCACTATTTTGAGGAAGTCTCCGCAGGCGCTTGCTTAATAGAGACGCAGTTCGAAGGATATTATGTTCGAATGACATGTATGATTTGTGAAACAATGTTTCAATATAATATAATAGCTTTTTATACTTGTGCGTTCAAGTATTAAAATACCGTCAGGCGGCCGTTAATGTATAGGTGTATATAACCCGAAAGATGGCGCCCTGGCTTTCAGCCCCTTCACGCACATAGTGCGGGGTGTTTGCAAAAAGGCGCATTTTCACACTTGATCCAACGCCTTGGTCCCGTAAAGGAGGTGATAGCGTAGCAAACTAGGCAACCGGACTATAATGCTTTATCACTTTCACTTAGCCATAGGAGTTCGATGGTGGGGCTACTATATAGCCCCTAGGGGCACCGCGCTCTCGAATTGGGCGCCAGATGTGCTCGACCGGAAACGGTCCTTCGTTAATGCGGAGGAATTCTAAACATTCCGGTGGGTCATCGAGTGGTTGACCGGTCTCGCGCTACATCATGACAGTACTTTTCGGCTTTCTCTCTTGAGGTGCTCACCAGCCGAACCGGGCACAATCGCAGAGTTCTCCCCGGTGCCGCGTTAGCCGATAGAACGGAACGTAAGGCAGCAAAACACAGGAGCCGGGCAAACCCAACATTTGACCAAAGACATGATTCGTAGCTGATGCATATAAGGCCTAACTCGAGACGCCGAACACTCCCTAAGGTATTCGGTCTTTATGAAAGCGGGCAGAACAATGCCCTAAGCCCCTGGTGTCCAGGTACGCGCAAAAATTCCGACGTGGCCGATGCCAAAACGCCAGCCTCCTCCTCGGTTATAGCAAGGAACCAGGGGATGTGTATCAACAAGAGACAGCAAAAAGGTTTACGAGGGTCTTAATCAAAAGAATCCTTGCAACGGGTCCCTACTGCACGCGTCTGCGCTGTGTCTCCGTTGTGCCGTATCCTCGGATGGGTGTAGCACGGTGTTCATCTCAGAAAAGAGAAGAACTTAGTTGAAGAAAGATCATGCGAAAAATGTACTTTATATTAAATAAACGGAGTACGATTCGAAAAGCAAATAAAATTGAGCCTTATTGTCTCTTGTTGTACATGCATGCAGCCCCTTGTACGGGGACGTGCAGCTAGTAGGCCTTTATATGCCTACGCCGGACTCGTCTAGCCGTGTCCGGGGTCCGAATGACCTGTTCAGGTGCTTGGTTTAGCGGAGCCGGATTAATGTGTGACTGTCTGTGCAGTCTCACGTTCTTCCGTGCTCGAGTTACACTTGATACTTCCCTTTAATGAGATGATGCCGCTGGACCGGGCATTTTAAGTGTAAGAGATGCATAATGCGGTATTGCGTTAAAGCGGTAAAGCTTCACGTCCCAATAGTGCTTGATAGCTACTTTTGAATGGGGTGATATGGAAGGTTAACTTTTCGGCGGAAGTTGTCGGATGAGCCGAACACAACTTCTAGCGATAGGGAGCCCGTACAATGGGCGTATAGGCTCGCATTACCCCTTGAAGGAGGTGTTGCTGTGGCGAATTTTGGTTGGGTCTATCCCCATTTTGCGGATTATGTCACGATATAGCAGGTTTAGATCACTACCGCCGTCCATTAGGACTTACGTGAATTGAGTCCGTCGATTATAGAGTCTAATATCGTGGCAGTCCATCCTGCGCTCCGGATACTTCCGAGTAATCACGATGATCAAAGATGATTGGTTTTGACAACCAATGCTCGGGACTCATTGGGATAGGCCGTGCGGGCTGCGTATTTCTATGGGCGCCGCTCTGATTTTCCCTTTGTCACTTGAAGTGAGTTTACTGCTTTTGACTTCTTGTGGGAAATTCTTTTGTTTTCCGGTGCTCGCTTTGTGGGGTTCGTCATCGTCCTCGCTTGGTGTGTCGAGCCCCTTGTGTTCGGCATTGAGTTTGCCAGACTGCTTGAAGACCCAACAATCTCTGTGGATATGGTTTGCAGGCCTCCCGGGGGTACTGTGAATTTGGCATATTTTGTCCAAGATTTTGCTTAAGTTGGATAGCTCGTGGCTGTTATCCTTGAGGGCAGTTTTTATGATTCTCGCCGAGAGCTTTTGAATCCGGCGTTAATCGCTGCGTGCTCTTCGGCTGCTTCCCTTGTCCGACGCAGGTCCTTGTTGCGTCGTGGTTTCCCGCTTCCATCTCTCGACTTCGGATGTACTTGGGTTCTTTGGTATGCGCATCTTGCCACCAACTATCCTCTCTAGCAAAAAGCGGGTCATGAGGCTTGTTAGTGCGGCCATTGTTCTTGGCTTTTCCCGGCCAAGGTGCAAGCGAGCCATTCGGCTCCTGGACGTTGTGTTTGAAAGTCGCTAAGGCTTCAAGGCGTCCGGACAAATGGGACTATTTGGTTCTTTTTGGTGAGGAACCTATTCCAATTTGCGGGCTGACTCTCCGGGTTGTTGAGTTATGTGACTTGAATCGTTCGAGCATCCGGAGGGCGGACATAAGTCCCTTTGAAAATTTGCCGAAAAGCATCCTCGAGCTCTTCCCAACTTCCAATGGTATTTTCAGGGAGGCTTTTAAGCCAAGGCCGTCTTGGCCCTTTGAGCTTGAGGGTAAGTATTTTATGGCGTGGAGATCATCTCCTCTAGCCATGTGTATGTGGAGGATATAATCCTCGATCCGCACTCCCGTGTCATTGTTCCGTCGTATCCCTCTATGTTTACGGGTTTAAATCCCGCTGGAAATTCGTGATCCAGCACCTCATCGGTGAAACATAGGGGGTGTGCGGCACCCCTATAATTGGGTGTGCCGTGATATCCGGGTATTTGGCGTGTTGCATTGCTTAGAAAAGCTTGCTTTCTTGGCCCGTAGATGGACCTAATTGGGCCATCCTTTTGATGTGAATCCTTATGCGGATTGCGTGTCGGCTTGTGTGCGGCGCCGCTTGCCGCTCTATGCTTGTCATGTGGTCGTCTATCCGACCGGGCCGCCTCGTTGTTCTTTGTTTGCGGGGGCTCGAAGGCCTCCTCCTCGAAGTCGGGCAGTAGTTTGCGCGGGGGGTAGCTCTTTGTTTGGCGACTGTCGCCGTATTTGTCTGCGGTTTTGAGTACTTTGCTCCATCTGATCCTGAGTGCATCTTCCGCTGTTTTGAGCTTCCGCTTCTGCTTTTTCAGGCTACGCGCAGTGGCGACGAGCCTTTTGTGGAGGTTCTTCTGCTCCAACAACTTGTCCGGTGTGATCGTCCGATCATTATCTTCACGGGGACGGGTTGTTTATCCAAGTTGTCCTGTTCGGACGGTTGTTCAATGGCATGTTCGCCGCCCACCGGTTCGACTCGCTTGATGGCTGGGTACGTGTGGCTGCCGTCTTTGTTGAGGCGGGACTTGGTGCGGCGTTACGTTGCCGCTTTTGACTGCCGAGAGATTTATCCTTCAGAAGCGCCCGTTGTTCCTCGTCGTCCCTTCCTTTAGGAGTATCCACCATGTATACATCGTGAGATGAGGTGGTTGTCCAGTATCCTATAGGTGCTGGTTTGTGGTTATCTCCTACATCGTCGTCCATACCGTCGATGTCTTCGGAGTCGAAATTGAGCACGTCGTTTAAACTTTCGACAGTGGCTACAAAGTGGGTGGTGGGTGGGCGTCGAATTTCTTCGTCTTCTGCATCCCAACCTTCCTGACCATAGTCCGGCCAGGGATCTCCTGACAAAGAGAGAGACTTTAGTGAATTCAGGATGTCGCCAGGGGCGATAGTCTTTGAAGATGTCCTTGACCGTGAACTCCATAACCGCGCCCAATCGGATTCGACTGGCAGGGGCGCGGGAGGTTTGGAGTCCGGAGAGGAGTCCGGCACCTCAGGGTCACGGGCTTTGTAAAGGACAGGGATGGTGTTTGGCTCAATCGCCATAGAGATCGTAGCCCCCGAGGCGGTGTCCAGCCACTCGTCCTCGATCGGCGAAGTCGGCTCCGAACTAAGGGTCGGAGCGGACGTCAGCTTGACCTCCGTGACACCGCTCGGGCGGCAGAGCTAGATCATACCCATCGAGACAGTCGCGCGCTTGGTTGTGGCTCGAATCCGTCGAAGATCAAGTCTCCGCGGATGTCACCGGTATGTAGTTCAAACTCCCAAATCTGACCTCGATGGCGAGGCGTAGCTTCGATCGCTTCCGGATGGCCAAGTGAATTGCCCGCAGCAAAGCCGCCGAATATCTGAAGATCTGTCCGGGAGAAAAGTCTCACCGGACCGTGTCGTTGTTGATGATCGAAGCGAGCCATCGGGCCTAAAGGTGACGCATACGCAGGAACTCTCAATGAAAGCACCAATGTCGGTGTCAAAACCGACGGATCTTGGGTAGGGGGTCCCAGGCTGTGCGTCTAGGCGGATGGTAACAGGGAGACAAGGGACACGATGTTTTTACCTGTGTTCGGGCCCTCTCGATGGAGGTAAAACCCTACTCCCGCTTGATTAATATTGATGATATGGGTAGTACAAGAGTAGATCTACCACGAGATCAAGGAGGCTAAACCCTAGAAGCTAGCCTATGGTATGATTGTTGTTCGCCCCACGGACTAAAACCCTCCGGTTTATATAGACACCGGATAGGGTTAGGGTTACACAGTCGGTTACAATGGTAGGAGATCTACATATCCGTATTGCCAAGCCCGCCTTCCACGCCAAGGAAAGTCCCATCCCGGACACGGACGAAGTCTTCGCCTTGTATCTTCATAGTCCAGAGTCCAGACCAACGGTGATAGTTCGCTATCCGGACACCCCCTAATCGAGGACTCCACGAGGACAATCCTTCAACAGTCCACCACTCCACGGCCATGGTTGCACGTTGACTCCGCTAGAGTTGCCCGACGTTGAGAGGTAGTCGATTTTATCCGATGAGCAAAGCCAAGAATGGAGTTTGATCATGTAGTACTTAGTTATTCCATTTCCATCCCGTAATTTCTATGCTGCCCACCATCTTATATATAGGTCTGGGTCGGTGCCAACAAAGATTGGCTTGCATACCTCCGGCCGGATACCACCATCATTTTGCACAACATCCACAGCAGTGCAGCCGTTCCGGTAGACCCCTTCTCCACCATTGGGATCGGCCTTCCGGACTGGCTGGGCTTGAATACGTATGATGATGCCTACATGAGATTGAAGAAGATAGCAATTGCGGACCCGCCGACAAAGTGATGCGGCCACGATGATTACTATCTCATCGCGGTGTTCGACATAAGGATTTCCATCAATGCAAGAGGCAGTAACGGCAGAGGTTGGCGCATGTTGGCGGCGACAGATTTGTACCCCTACACGTTCAAAGACGTGGCGCCATCTAGGCCGCATCTTCAGCGGTGACAAGCCGGGGACTTGTTTCATCTGGTTGCCATCCTACGGTACGGGAGATTACAAACGGAATGCACAAACCATCATTTGCATCCCTAACGGTACTCCATTATCTTGCAGGGACCAGTCATCCCCCGATCAAAATAAGATCGCCGATCCTGGATGTGCATTTGCATCCGCGATTCGGTCTAACCTAGAACCTTGTAGCTGACTTTGGCATACTGGGATTGCTACCTCTTGAGCACTGCGTTGGATTTCCCCAAAGAGGAGAGGATGATGCAGCAAAGTAGCGTAAGTATTTCCCTCGGTTTTTGAGAACCAAGGTATCAATCCAAAGAGGAGGCCATGCACAAGTCCCTCGTACTGCACAAAACAATAGCTACTCGCAACCAACGCGATTAGGGGTTGTCAATCCCTTCACGGTCACTTACGAGAGTGAGATCGATAGAGATGATAAATAATATTTTTGGTATTTTTATATAGACATGCAAAGTAAATAAAGAAAGGCAAAGTAAA